>JADANM010006178.1:4105999-4138094 GCA_026213755.1 Eurema hecabe
ATGTGCTATAAATATGGATAATTGTTTATGAATTAAACAAAAGTTTTTATTTGCTTCGTAAATAAGAAAATGTTACTTAGTGACATACATCTTTCAGTGTCGTAATTTTATTCACACATTTACTAATATTTGAATGTAAAAAACATTTTCGAAATAAAGCCAAAATTGCAAGTAAATAGTTATCAAAGTTCGTGTTATGTGCAATTTTCGATGATTTTTTATCATACATTAATGTTACGTTACATATATCCACTTAATTAACTTTCCATACAAGAAATTTAGGTACACATAATTACACTAAAGAATGAAATGAAATGAATGTGAATGATACAGGAAAAAAGCTTATAAAATAATAAAGACTAGTATCTGTTGCCTTTCATATTAATTGATATTGTGGTTTTATCCTAGATATCGCTTTCACTAGGCATTGAACTCCAAGAATCTAATGTACCGTAACTATAGTCCGGTGAGATAGTTATTCAGAAAACAACTCTACGTATACATTTTCCTTTTTAAACGCATTTCATTACTTTTGATTACTAACATTGATAAAGTAATAACTATAGTAACGAGTGCGAGTAATTTATGTTAGCATAAGTATGTATTAAGCGAAATAATACTTGGATTGCAATTTTCACCTAGAGACATGCTGTATGCGTGCTCATTCTATAAGACAAGAGAGTAAGCGAAGAAAATAGTGCGAGACGCGTCCACTTTTATCCGCATTCCATTCGCAGTGTTTTCTTCAGTAATAATTACACATAATCTTTTCATAAACATCGATAAACTATAATGTGACAATACTTACAGGATAAGGCTTTGGTACCGGCACATGAACTGGTTTCGTCTCCGACGCATAGCTTTCGTATTCACGGAATGTATCCTTATGTTTAGCTTTTAAATAGCTCTGTTTCCACTTGTCGACTAGTTTTTTGTAGTCGAAATCTTCTCGCGGGTCATCATAGTAAGGCCTGTATGGCGCGTGTGAAGAATGTGATAAGTCGTGATTCCGGAGACCTAGCAAATCTTCTTCAGACTTGAATCTGTTGTTTTCTTTTGGCCATCCGTACTGTCTGTAGCTGTTTGTGTGAGGTCTGTACCAATCATTAAAAGAATTCCCATCATACTGAGCTCCATATTTGTTCGGATATCTTTTTGGTATGTGAACGACTTCATCATTTTCTTCTTCATGTACAGGTTTCCGTATATGATTTTTGTATGAACTAAATTCTGCTGGCTTAAATAAATTACCCCAGTGTGTAGTGATTGTAGGAAGAGTTGTTAATACATTTTTAAAATTATTTTGGTAATCATCAAGATTTTTTATTTTGTCTTCATAGCTTGTGGTGAAATCTATGGGCTCACTTTCACCGAAGGGAGGCTTAACAGCAAAATTAGGTACATTTCCGAAATCCATAGAGGGATGCTGGTAGTTATAAAAATCTAAATTACTACTAGCAGGGGAAATTTCATCAATGCTACTGTTAAAAGGCCGTTTGTGATGTTCGTATTTAGAACCAGTTACGCTGTGGTTAGTCATATATTCGTAGCGTATCGGATTTTTATATTTTTTTACTTCTTCATTCTTGCTACTGTAATTCCAGGGCTTTTTAAATTTGTCATTGTCAAGAGAGAACTTTCCCTTAAGCTTGTTTTTATTGTTAAAATAATTCTGTGAGAATTCTTGATTTGCTGCGTAATTAAATTTCATTGCTTCCTTTTCAGATTTCATGTCCTCATCTTTAAAGTAGTTTTTTTGTTTCCAAGGCGCTGTTTGTTTATTGTTTTTATTTAATTCCTTATCGATTTGATTTGCATTTGCATTTGCATTATTGTTTGCTTGTTCGTATAACTTACTCGCTTCAGAATTAAAATCGGAGTTCATAAATCCATTGTTAAAATTGTTTATATTATTTTGATTGTAAGAGTTCATGTTTGTAAAATCAATGACTCTCGGAAATTTAATTGCACTAGCAGGTACTGGTGATTTTAACATATGATCGTATTCAGGTGGTACTATAGTGGTTGTAGTAAACTTATAAAACGGAGGGTAGTTTTCGTTGTTCATTTCGTTAAATAATTGTTTAGTATCGGTGGGACCATACGATTCTTGCATTCTGTATGGATCTTGATTTATGTTAAGAGAAGATCCTTCCATAGATTTATTAAAGTTGCTTTTCAGATCAGTCAAAGGCTTATTTCTTATTTTTGAACTTAATTTTGTGCCATATATTGGCGAATTACTCTCGCCTTCTTTTACATCAAATTCACCATCTGAATTCATTTTATTAGCGTAAGGGTCGTTATTATTTTCAAAACTAGGTGAAGTGAAAAAGTTTATAGAAACCGGTTGATACTTTGACATACTTGCTTGTAGTTCTTCTTCGGGGTTTTGTTGCGATTGGCCGTCGGTGGGTGGATTGTAGTTTCCACCAAATCCAGAAGTATCCAATGTAGTCGGGAAAGCCGGCGCATACAGTCTCGTAGAAGACTCTGGTTTGTTATTGCCAGTGAGGAAACTAGCGTAATCTGGGGAACTCGGGACGAAACCATCATACGAACCGACATCGTTGAAACCGAAATTTGAATACGTGAGCACACTGGGTTGCGGGGTGGATTCCTCCGTGTCACTTAACTTTTTATTTCTAGTTCTTTTACAGTCGACATCGTATATCGCGATCGCTATGAGTGTGGCGTGAATGAGTTTGGCATACATGTTGTTCGATTACGAGGTACGCGCGATCCACATTGTTCGTTAGCGTGGTTAGTGGCTACTGTCCGAGGAGCGACTGACGGCAGGGAGCACTCGTTGGCTCACGTCGCTACGGGGGTGTAACAAGCTCTGCTCGTAACGTGACTGGCCGATTGTCCTACGAAAACGAAAGCGTTCACGCTTCGCAAATCCGTTAAATTTTCTTAGATTATTATCATTATTCGATAATAGTTCGTCTGACGCCTTATTATTCACGTCATTGCGCACTGTAAATTATCTACGTGCGTTCGTGACTTCCTCGATCACCCTTCAACGTAAAATTAGTGGCGAAATGACATAATCACATTTTCCTATTAAAACTCATTTAAGAATGTGCATTCGCTGAAGGAAGGAAGTAATTTGCTTACAAAATGAAACGAACGAATGCTAAAACACTTTTATTGGTCTATATCAATTACCAATTATTTGATACAGTTAATCTTTATTACAAAAAGTCTTATAATCTAAATTAGTCACGTAATAACAAAATTAATGGCCACGATACAAACAGCTTCGCAAGCTGAAGCGAACTCAAACCTCACGTGAAGATGCCACTTTGTACTAAATCATCATTTCTCGTTCTGAACAAAATGAAAATATTTTAAATTATTAGAAGTAAACACAAGTGGAAGGCATAACGAGTGGAATGGTATCCAATGCAGGAAATGAGAATCGTCGTCCTTTAAATATTATACATAATATACTAATTTACAACCATCGATAAAATTCATACTCTGAAAATAATCAACAATCATCACTTATAGGCACAGTGGAGAAATCAACGCTTTCGTGTCTAAATAATTTGTTTTCGGTCAAAATTCTGGATTTATATATGAACTCTTCTTGTAAAATTAGATAATATAAATTAAAGTCAACATTATCGTAACAAAATGCTCGTACTAAATACATATACATTTGAGAGATTCTCTAAATAATAATTTACTTTCAAATTATAGTTCTCTTAGATTACGACATAATATGGATCAGGTAGAGCGTAGAATCTTACACTATTGACTTTAAAAACGTAGTTTGATTAAGATAAAACCCTACAAACTTACACGATTACCGAACGAAATTCAAGATCTAAACCTATTAATGTTAAACACGAAATCACTACCGTTAATAGGAATTTCAGGGTTAAATAGGATATCTAGGTATTACATAAAATACAAAAATATCTTCTCATTCTATCACTTTCATGAACACTTCGATATCAAACATATTGGTCGCTACATTTGGGGTTCCTACGAGTAACAGCGAATACGAGCGTTATATAAAATATTCAATATGGTATGGGAAAATATATGATTTAAAGATTAAAAAGTTATTTATCATAAGACGTCTACATGACTTCAAAATACGTTAGTATGTAAATATGAGTCTAATCGTACGTTCTCAGTTCAACGACGCTACTCTATGATTACCTTATAAATGTGTCTACGTAGAAAGTTCCAATAGATAGCTAACTATTCATAGTGATAGACCCTAAATGTTCGCACTTTACCTTTATTACGCCAATATTTCTTTAGAAAACACTATTTAAAATGTTCAAGTTTTCTTCTTTCTTCGTATCCAACCAGATGGCAGCAATCTCGCTTTACGTTATAAAAAGCAAAACGAAAAATGTATAATTTTCTTCTACAGACTGCCCCATAGTGATTTTTATCGAAGCAATATCTGTAGATTTTTTTCTATGTAGAAGTAAAATCTGTTAAAACCCAATAAAGTTTACAGACAATACAACTAGATGGCGTTATTATCAACAATAGTTGAAAGTGTATTATTTGTATTATTCTATCATTATATGTATTATAGGCCATAAAACTCACATTTACGTAATAAAAGTAAAGTCCTTAACAATACCAAGTGCTCAACAAGTACGAACATGCACGAAAAAAATCCTATGAAATGGTATGTGATTAAAAGGTTTAGAAAAATATGTTATTTTCTCTAGAAGTCGACGTTACCCTTATTGTTACAGATTAACCAGTCGATTCCTCAGTCAATTATAACGTTACAATTAAATCCACGTACGTGATAGTTTTTGGTAACAACATAAGTAAAATTTCATTAAATTATTCTTAACATAAATTTAACTTACCTATGAATTAAACAAAGTATTATAAGGAAGTCATAATATTACTTATACATAATACAAAAATGATACATTTGTGACACTTTTAGTGACATTCGATGACAAACGATAAAAACTAGGCGCCGATTTGCTTAACGACCCTTTACAACCTATTGTTATCTCTTTCCACTGTATGCTAAACGTACAAGTGCGAAGGAGACAGCTATAGAACGATAGTTTAGTCGTCAATCAAATTAAGACCCTTGAAGTTCTTTAACTATCTACAAACCATACAAATACTTGAAGCTTCGCATTCTAAGCATTTTCTGCGCATACTCACTCTTAATCAAAATCAAAATTATTTGTTTCATCCAATTCATTTCCTCGAGAATACATTTGCTTATGTTATAAAGTTATGAAATTCATAACAGATGAAAAGGAAATAATTTATAAACATATTTCTGCAGAGGCCGCTACGTTAGTTTTTTTTTTATTTTAGTATAGACCATGTTTTTGATTGATGCTTGGATATATAGATGGCACTAGTAATAAAAATTTCCTGATATATTAAACCAATCACCGTCTAGGATTCTTATTTATTTGATGAATTCGATTTTTAAATTCATGAAATTTCAAATCTAATTTTACGTTAAACTTATCTGTATTGCTTTTATTTAGTGTCCAGATGCAATTATAGAGGGCGTTATTGAGTTAGTTTAGATAATTTACATTAAACAATCTTGTAAACTGTCGAAAGATCATGAAATAATTTAACGTCTTCCGAATTATATTTGTCATCAAAATTATTTGTATTATTTTTTTTCATTCATGCCACTTTGCACGCATTTCATGTAGCCTGTCTTTTAATGTTCATAAAATACAGTTCGAATTTCAAAATTGTATGCATGCTCGTAAATTTGAAAATCGAATATGATGCGGGATAATTTTTTTTCTTTTTTTCGGTAACGGCAATTAGTATTCTTTGCGGGATAAATGTTATAATTTCCAAACGACTTTCGAATGTAACGTTCGAAAATCGAATGGCTAGTTTGTTTTTTTTTTGTTCAATGTGCGGACGCGGCGGGCGAAGGAGGTGCGGCGTGTCTCAGACGAGCTCGCACTTCGCGTAGCGTGGGATTCGTCGCTGGGTCTATTTCTTCCTGACTCTGTTCCGCTTGTTCGAGACGGCGGGCGCGCTCTGCTATCGCTCTTTCTAATTCTGAAAATGAAGAATAATACGTTCTGAATATACATGAATAATGAATTAGGTATAATATTATTTTTGACTAGCGGACCCGTGCCCAATTCGTTAGGCAGAATGTTAACAATCCTTTTTTTATATAGCCTATGACACTCAGCAATAATGTGGCTTTCTATTGATGAAAGTATTTTTAAAAAGTATTTTTATATCGGTTCAGTAGATCCCGAGATTATCCCTTATAATTTAACAAACACACAATCTTTACTTCTTTATAATAACTAACATACATGTCCGATGTTTTTTTCCAATACATCTCTGTTGAAAATACAAATAATTATAATCGAACGTATAGCAATTACACTAGTATGTATAAAATTATATCATATTATAGACTTGTAGGAATCTTAGCAGGTAAATTTAATTACTATTAAAAAATAAAATACCACATTTCATAGAAGGCATAAGATTCTTAGGTTTAACTACAATTATTGAGATACCGTACTAAGAACCGTGGGAAAAACGGCAGTACGAAGTATTATTAGGAGCTTTACCTGCTTTGGAATTGGAGCCCAAGTTAATAGAATACACAAAAACCATTGTGAATTAGGAATTCGCTTCAATGTCTGTGAGACTAGATGTGTCTCACGGTAGCACCCGGCTAAACCCGATATTTTTAACCGATTCTAAAAAGGAGGTTTCTTAATTCGACTGTATATATGCTGTTTTATGTTCAGGTATTACTTTGTTGTTTATGGATCGATATTGATGATTGAAAAACTAATAGGTGAAAAGGCGATGCACTGGTCTGTTATTATAAATTAAAGGGAACTAAAAAAATTGTAGGGTCGACTAGTTTTGTAACGAATTTATTAAGCCTTTGACACTTAATGATAATTTAACATTTACATTAGAAAAAAAAGTCGAAATCAGTTTTGATAGATTTAGACGAAATTAAAAACCTTCAGGTACCTTTATAAAAAAAAGCTAATTTATGCGGTTTTATATGAAATTTTTGTTTCCGCTACAGTACCAGAATTTACTGAATTATCTGGATACTAAATTCAGCGATTATTTTCATTCAGTACTTGAATTGTATACGAGTGAAACACATGCTTAAATAACTGAATAAATACACACAAAAATTGCCTCAGTTATTATTACTGAGGACATACGAGCATTCTTTAAACATTCCGATATCAAATTACCTTAGGACAACCGATGTGTGCCATGGACATTTATTTTACGTGCAATAAAATATTGATGGCGTTACAGACAAAGGATCTAACGAAATAAGGTATTTCGTTGTTGCAAATACTCGTGTGGGATTGGGACCTCGAGCAGGTATAAGACATATGAGTCATTGGAATGAGGTTTTATGGAATTTGAGAAGGCTCATAATATTATGTATACTTTAAAGTCGTCCGCGTCGTCTGCCATTAACGGGATAATACTAATGTTCTATATATTGTTTATAGCTGGATCGTACTGGCTGTTTTTTTAGATCTATCTTAATATATATAAATCTCGTGTCACAATGTTTGTCCGCAATGGACTCCTGAACCACTAAACCGATTATAATAAAATTTGCACACCATGTGCAGTTTGATCCAGCTTAAAAGATAGGATAGCTTACATCCCGGTATTGCTCCGGGAACGGGAATTACGCGTGTAAAACTGGGTTTCGCGGGTCTGTTTGTTTGTTACATTTTAAGGGGTAATCTCGGGATCTACTGAATCGATTTTAAAAAGTCTTTCACCAATAGAAAGCCATATTATTGCTGAGTGTCACAGGCTAAATAAAAAAGGGTGGTTAACATTATGTCTAACGAAGTGGGCACGAGTCCGCTTGTATATATGTATTATAAAGAATAAAAGTTTTTTGAATCTAGTAAACCGATTTTGTTTAATTTTCTCATCTATACAAAGCCACGTTAATGGTGAGTAGTATAAATCCGAATATAAAGAAAAATGTAAATAAAAGTATTGTGTTTTACGCGGGAGAAAACGCCGTGATTCCAAACAAATAGGAAATATCCTTAAGATTTTATTTTATGTGGAAATCTTTGCAAGGTTATATTTTCATATGTTCTTAATGTCTTACATGAGAAGATATAATTTTTATTAAAAATATAAAAAAGACGCGGTTACAAATATATCAATATTTATTTATGGTAACACAAAACCGCCTTGCTGTCTTATAACAAATATTACAGGATCTTGTTTGATTGATTAATATTAATATTATCATTGGAGGTGAATGACCGTAGCACCTGTCTATCAAGGACGAATATTGTATAGTATCGAAGTAAAAAACCGAAACCTTGTGTGTTATGTCTGGAAATACTGGTTCGTTGAAATAAAAGTAAAAGCAACTGCAATTTTGAATTCGTAACGCTAAAATGTATGAAACAGCTTTAAGTCCCTTTTCTAATACTTTATCTATAGTATAGTATAGTATCGCATAGTATAGTGTAGTGTAGTCTAGTATAGTATTTAATTAGCTAAGTAAATCAATACTACTACAAACGCGAAAGTATGTCTGTCTGTCTGGCTTTCACAACAAAAATTCTGAATCGATTGTAATGAAATTTTGTACACAGATAGTCTAGACTCTAGAGCCTAGAAGCCATAGGCTTAAACCGAGAAAAAGGATTAATAGGGGGTCAAAGTTTATATGAAAGTCCACATAAACAACAATAGCTATTAAAAATAATAAATTAAAAATCGTGTTCATATAGGTATGCCGATAATACATAAGTAACGTATATCTGAATCGTTTCTTTGTGACTGTGTTTGTTAACACAAAACTTGCATATTATACATATTATGTTTATCAGTAAATATAATAAGGTCCTTACATGCAACAACAAACTCAAACGTGATTACTTTCTTTGTTGCTTACTTTTAAGGTTTCGTCCTTTCGGTCCAAAAACAAAGAATTTTTCACATTGTTTATATGGATTATGGAATCTGATAAGACTTAGATGACTCTAAGAAACAAGAATATAAGGCCGAATTATGTACTTCAAAGATATTTAAATTATTTAGATAAAACACGATTTTGTGGCGTACCAATATGATAAAGGGATAATAAGATAAATATCATTACAACGACATACATTTTAAATATTTTGACCTAACGATAAGAAATAAAATAAAATATTATAGAAGCAAGAACATCTGTACATAAAAAATAAGGCCAAAACAGCGTGCTATCACAGTACCTAACCTCACTTCTACAATCACACAATGAATAAATTATAAAATTCTACTTTCAAAACTGAAAATATAAGACATTAAAATATTTTTCAATACATAAAGTACCAATCACGTAGTCGTCAATAACTCCATACTTTAAGGCTGTCCTATATAAATCCGCTCGGCATTTAGCCGTGAAAAACATCTCAAATAACGAACGATGATTTGAATATGAATCGCGATCCAACTTTATTCGTATTGGAATATAAAAATACATGCCCTATATGCCTACTTTCTATGAATACATTATATGCAGTTTTGCTTAGTCACTCTTTACATACGCATAACAAAATGTTACAACATTATTATATAGAAAACATTTCGATGTTGGAAGGCAGGTCATCGTTACTCAAGAGAAATATTGAGGACAACTATTCAATAACGCTGTACGTCTTTGTATCTACTTCATGTCAAATTACTGACCCGATTTTGATTAAATTTGGAAGGTATTAGGCCCAGAACTTATCAATACTTATAATAAATACAGAATATATTCTTTGTTATTTTTTCACTTATCCCTCGTAATTCTTTACGTATCTTAAATATAAAGCATACTAATTAATTTAAGATTCCACATAAAAATTTAATAGATATATGAATGGCGTATGTTTTAACTAACTTACTATTAAAAATATTCAGAGTCGTCCATACTAGATAGTTATATCTTCAATTTTATTTCTAGTTAACCTATTTCATGAATTCACAAATATTATCAAGGACTAGAAGGCGTAGCATTAATTAAGTCTGTCCTTCATTAATTAAACATCAAATTCAAGCGCAAATTAATGCAAGATAAATCTTATCTTGATTAAATTATTATGAACAGAACTAAAATATTGTATCAAATATGCTTGCTACAGCTTAATTAATTATTATTAACTAGTTGTGTGCTGCATTTAGCCGCTTAGAACTCGATTTTGTTTTTAGATACTTTCAATAAAAACTTAACCATTAGACAATATTATTTTAAAAATGGGTTAATTAAATACTGACATTATTCCTGAGTCCTGCAGGATGAGAAACTCACAGTAATTCTCTTTATAATATTAATAATAAACTGCGTAAATGTTGGATGCAACTAGCGGGGCGTTCATTTACAATAAAACCTTTTCAGTAACGCCTTCGTGGATCTTTTAAAAAATATGTTAACAAATCCTTTGAAAGTGTCGGACAAAGGTATTACCTGGCGTTTCGCGGTCCCCCTTCACTTGGTTCATGAGCTGCTTCTCTTTGTGTTTCGAAAGGGCTTTTTGCAGTTCGCTCTTCTGATTCAGAACATTTTTGCCTCTGAAATTGTAAAATATCTTTATTAGTTTATGCATAATCCAATATATTTAAAAAACCTTTTTTATATAGATACCTAGTTAAGTCTCAGCCCCGTGGTTTCTTTCTCATTTCACGAAATATTACGTAAACCTTTCATGAATGTAGCTATCACATACGAAAGGAATTTTTAAAATCCTACCCGTAGTAACAGATTAGATTAGTACGTCCAAACATTTACACGAACACATTAACAAATATTAATAACTAGCCGGCCCGTCGCGACTTCGTTCACGCCATACTTATTCTACCCGAAACCTTTTACCCTCCTACTTTTTGCTTAAAAACCATCCTCATAAATCCAGGAATATTCTAAAAAAATAATTATGATAATCGATTCAGCTGTTATCGTGTTATGCGCTTACCAACACAATTTTGCGATTCATTTTTATATAATGGATTAGTATTATTAATTATTATATCCTCAATTAAATTTTGAAATAATTTTAAAATTAATTATAATAATAGCTTGCTAGCTAAATTAAATGTTTCAATTAATCTATTGGCATCGTAATGAATGATAATATTTTACAACTCTTCCGTTAATTAGAAATCGACGTATTTATGTAATTTCTACGTATTTATGTAATTCGAATCCTTAAGGAAAACGATTTAGAATCATCGATTAGGCAACGTTTAAGCCGTAATGTTGAAATCCATCCACAAATGGCGATAAAAAAATCAACGTCGCTGTAATCTTATCGCACAATTTTCGCTACCATATAAGGTAATGTTTACTATACTGATAATTTTGACATCACGAGTACATTTTATTACCAGTCTACAATCTATGTTAAGAGCGCTTTGTTTGTTATCATTGTGTACTGTGTGCCTTATTATTTATTAATACAATGAGTACACTATTGACGTTTCAATTACCTACAATGTTTGGTATAATCGCGTCTTTTTACTATGCTTAGTTCAAAGATTGTTTTATAAGTAATCATTTAAAAGGCGTACAGAAGAAACATGATAACACACAAAACTAACAACTCGACAGAGTCTTTACATTATCATGTTCATTATCCACTTTTATGAAATGTTGAAACCGTCCCATTCTTTAAATAAACTTTTAAGTTAGCTAGTAATTTATAAGTGATTTAACAATCCTACTATACAAACAAATACAATACAAAAATACCTCTAACACTTTTGGTATAATTATACTAGTTAAAAAAATTATGAAACATCCTTCCTTCTGTTCTCAAGTAATATTTTATCCTACGTCATTCTTGCCGAGAAATGTGCGTTCACACACAAGTCAAAACAATCTCTCACACTCCTATATATGCATTCCCATGGCCGGCACCTGCACATGTGAACTATTTTGGTGCAATGACGTCATAACTTATTGAATTGTAACTACAAGTAGCTTTTGCTTTCCTATTTGAATTAACACGCTCAGATAAAACAGCTATAAAACTTCTTACATAAAGTTATTTTTACTATTGCGCACCGCACCAAGTTCCAATTAAAGAAATTTGTTCTGGGAGGTAAATTCAAGGCCAACGAATTTCTAGTTAGGAGAAAATGTATTAAACGTTGCCTTTTTTGTAAATATTCTTTTGTACTAAATGTTGAAACTTCTTTAGCTGTGACGGTATATCATTAACATACTCGTATGTAGCTAAGACCTGTCTTTGTGGAAGTGCAAATTTACTGTTCTTCTATCAATCAATCTACAGATAAAACATGCATAGAATTCTAACCAACGTCTGGGTGGGTATACTAACTGAAGATAATAATCTATAACAATTAATATACATATTTATGGACGAAGCAGCTTCGCGAATAGATTGCAAGGCAGATGAGTTCTGAAATGAAATATCCGCGCCATTACCAACTTCATCGACTAAATTAAACTTGGTTAATTACACCAGCTTCTGCGCGATACCGTCCGTTGCTTCCTCATCACAATCTAAAACGAAATTCTATTTACACACCGAAATAACCTATCTCAACTGGCCATCTATTCTCTGAAGTCTGCGCTGAAAACTGTTCAAATCGCGTAATGCATGGTTCGAATAAAATGTCTAAACCGCAAACTCGATAGTCGGCTATCTGATGGCCGATTATATCTATTGCAACATTTGCAACTGAAGAGAAGAATTTCGCAATGTAAACAAAGTGGCACAATATGGTCCTTATCAGTTTGATAGATATCTCGTTACACAATATTAGAAGTGTACTGATTGGCACGCGAGCGAAATGTTTGCGCATAATCTGCTGAAACTGTAAATGGAGGTAGAAATTGTGCTGGCGTTGGGCAAATTGGAATTGTTTCCTTCCGTCGGCCCAGGCACACGGAAATCAGAAAAGCGACGCCTCGACAAACGTAAACGATGTGGAAGTGAATCTAATCTACAGGTTGACGTCGGCGATGATGAATAAATTTCCAACGAGACACAATATTATAAACAAATTTCTATTAACGGATGTTATTTTTCAGTCGAATAACTCTAGCCGTATACATATTAAATACATTAAAATTCATTTGTTTCAAAACAAAAACAAATCTTCATTTAAATTATACATTTGTTTTGACTTTCCTACGAGCACATTTAAGTCTAACCGATGACGTCAGCTGTGTGTATAAAAACAAAAGCATATACAAAGCAAGTGAAACCAACGGATGATGCTCCATAGACATCATCTGTGAGCTGAGAGCAACAGATGTTCAATAATTACACCGGGTTTAGCACTCGACAGGATGTCGCGCACCTGCGCCCAGGAATCCGGGTAAGGCACTCGCAACAAAAAGGTGGACAAGTTCCAAGAACCGCGAGCGTAACATTGGGTTAGGAAAGAATTAACCTTTCAGTAGATAGAAACGATTATATCCAACATTGTGAATTGTCCGTAGTTCTAGTAAATTTTTTATAAGCTTGGGATCGCGGTGAGGCATCGACTATGTACAAGAAAAGCTGTAAACATCTTCCAAGAATAGGCTTAAAGTGAGTCAAAACAAAGTGTCATCATATTAAACATTCAGAGCTTCTTTTCAATTATCTATGTCGGTCATGAGACATTTATGACTATTCCGGTAATCTAATCGTAATAGTAGAATTAATAATGAGTATCTATAAATACCGAAACGTAAGTCATAAAAATTAATACTACTTTCAAATATTTGTTATCGACTATAGGACTATTTCCAAGAGCAAGCAGTAGCACTACAAAAGATGTCTTAAAACATCTTTTGTAAAAAAAGTAGCTAGCTGTTAAAGTATATAAATAAGATATTATCTCATTTAAATTCAATATTATACTTTAGATAAGTATCAAATGTATTAGAACTCAGGGATTCCTGTAGCCTATCGATTATTTTGTTGAATAAACATTAAAGATAGATAACAAAAACTAACTATTAAAATATTCGAACCTATCAGTGAAAATAAAGCCGCTCAAAGCTTTATCGTAACTCACAGGTGAACATCTCTTTACTTTAAATTCTAGATATCTTTATTATCATTGTAAATATTATCTCTCACATTACGTAAATGTTGATACCACGATTATGATAAAAGTTAGATACGCTCATTGTTTTAAATTTTTTCAGAGATATGGATTCAACTTAGAAGTGAAGAACAAACATTTATGGACTTCATATAAGTCTCATATAAATAAAAATATTACAGACAAAAATTATGTAGCTATAATTTAAAAAAAAAACTATGAAAACTTATAAAGAGAAACAAATTCTTTATTCAGTAATATCCAGTCCTATGTCAATATTGAAACCAGTCGCAAAATAACGAAGTTGCTTCAAAAAAGACTAACAACAAATCCAATTTACCTCAACCTATGGCTATGATTTTATATAGGCACTAGCTGTTGCTCGCGACTTCGTCCCCGTCGGATCTATTTCTATTATTATGTTATAGTGAGTCAATCTTAGAAGATAGACATGTACTATCGCGGATTTTTTTTTAGATCATTTAAAGAGGAATAATTCTTTCATACATATTATTCTTGTATCTTGAACCGTTTTCGCAGCGCACGCAAAGGAAGCCCTCAAAGATGAATAATTATCCCCGTTTTTTCCATATTTTTACCCGACTACGGCAAAGCCAAAGGAGGGTTATGATTTTGACAGGCTATGTATGTATGTATGTATGTATGTTCATCTGTTCCCTCGTAACTTCTAAACCACTAATCAGAATTCGACAAATGACATATCATTAGAAGCGTCTTAATTGTCCGCTGGTTATAGGCTATATAGATATTCACCAAATTCAATGTGGCGCCCTCTAGCGGACAAAATATACAGAGTAAAAAAATAAAGTTAAGCTAGATATGCCGTGTTTGGTATCATTTTAAAGCGCTTCACTTGTACATTTCGAATATATATATATATTACTAGCATTTGCTTGTGACTTTACCTGTATTCATGGGGTACTTTTATACTTTTTCAGCGTCGTTTTTTGTCGTAGTTGGGTTTTAGTTTTTTTACTTTATCTTGTCCATTATATCTTCGCTCCTATTAGTCGCAGCGTGATGTTATGTAGCCTAAAGCCTTCCTCGATAAATGGTCAATTCAATAAAAAAAGAATTTTTCAATTCGAACCAGTAGATCCTAAGATTAGCGCGTTCAAACAAACAAACAAACAAACAAACAAACAAACTCTTCAGCTTTATATATTAGTATAGATAGAATATTCTAGGTCTAGAAAAGTACAAAAAATGGTAAATATCACGCACTACCCATTATTTGATTCCGTGCCCGGGGCGTGGTAGGCTCGCCCTCCGTCTATCGATGTTGGTATAATTTAGTGCTCAACCCATTTATCTAATAATATGCTGTATCTAGTAATATGCTGACTAGATTACATTAATCTTGTAGGGTAGACTTACCAAACATCAAATATGTATTTCGAAAATAAACGATTCAAATTATTCAGTTAGGTTCAAGGTTATATTCTAATGTTGAACTTATGGTCTTGTGAGTGTTGGACGTTATACGGGGAAATATGCTCGGAATTGACAAGACTACTTTTATTAATATTATTGTTTGAAGGTTTTAAACTTTTGATCCTTTTGAACTTAGCTCTCAACTAACTAAGAAACTTAAAAAGAGTCACTCATTAGATGAGTCATAAAATACCGAAAAAGAAATAGAAACTGGTTTACGTAGATGACAGCGGAGCATTACTACTTTAATATGACTGTAAAATTATCCTAACTAACATGACCATCTCCGTCGCATCAACAAAGCGTCATAGACATCAGAGATTCAAAAGAAAAGCCGCATAAAAGATTATCTACGAAGATGGAGCAAGTCGTTAGTTTAATATGCGTGTGAGGGCAACCGCGACATCTTATAATCTTATTAGATAAAGCTACAGATTTAAAAGTATTCATAAGGAATTTAAAACGAAAAACGAAAACGGTGAGCATTCAAGCGTTTTTATATGCAACGAGCGGACGAAGTCCGAATCTGTTTTTATTTTGCCTCGCAGTTTATCTCTTTTAATTGTAAGATTTAACGAACCTTTTAATAATAAATATTGTAACTATGTTTCATAGTGATAAATAAATATAAAATGATTTAATATTAATTCCAAATTTCCGATCTCAAACAGACACGTACGTAATCATGAAACATACAAATTAATCTTTACTCTATAAATACTATTCATTTAATATTAAATAAAGATACGGTAGGAAATACAAACACTTACAAAAACTACGTAGACTTTGCTATTCCAGAATATTCTCGACTGTTAATTTCGAGAAAAAATCTAAATCGAATAAATACCTACTTGTGAGTAATTATTATGTTACTTGTTATCTTTACGACTCGACATTCATCCTTAAATTTAGTAAGCTTAAGATATCGTGACATTTCTCTTATAAGCAAATAAGTTATTTTCCTTATCAAACGATCTTTTATCTTAGCCAAGATCGTAACCTCTGACTAAAAATGGAGCGCGCTAATTACTTAATCAAGATTTGTAGCACCTCCTTATTGGGTTTATATGCGAACAAAGTGACTCTATTTGTTCCAGTGATTGCATCACATACAAAGATTTAATTTTAAAAAAGGCTTAGTTTGGTCTGAATTGTATTTGCAAGTGCCTCAAAATGTTATTCAGACTTTAACGATAAATATATTGATTTTAACTTCAGGCTATATTTAGTTGTTGAGGGCCAGTCAGATAGGAAAAGGCTAACGTCTGGCGAATTTAAAAGCGATTGGGTCGGGCCATTGCACTAAATGAACTATTGAAAATCTGGAATGATCCTTTCGATTTCTTTTAAAAATCACCACGGGAATCTCTTGAAGGATAACTAACTAAGCCCAAAGGACTCTTTAGGGAACGTTATTCAGCGATAAGAATCGTAGTCTATGAACTAGTTCGTAAAACAAAAGCAACTCGACTCACATCCTCTGATTGAAGAGCAGTTCTCTATGCAAGTCCATGCGCACAGGGTTCTCGAGGCAGGGGTTGTTCAGGCGGCGGGGAGCGATGAGGCCGTCGCCCACGGCGCCCCCTTCCTGCACCATGTCCGTGTCCGCACCCAGCTCGGCCGACAGATGGGGACTCAGATTCACACTGGCCTCTTCCACGTCGCTCGCCTCCACTGTTGACAAATACGATATTTGTATACAATTGTACGTAAGACTCTCATAGTTCGTATGAACCAAGTAACTAATTGGAATTTCTATCGTATTGGGATTTAGATTTTTATAGTGAATAGGGCTATTAAACACTGGATAATCCTAATGCAGTGTTTAATAGCCTGCAATTTCACGCTTACATATTATTTAAACTTATTACTACGATATAAAAGGTAGTATAAAGAACATAGATTGTCATAAATTACTATGGCCTGGTTTATAATATAATTCAGATAAGTAAAATGTCTCACAGCTAATACACAATTATCTCAGTTAATAATAATCTCTGGCCTCTCGTGTAAAAACATAAGGAGGTAAAATAGATGACGCCATCATCTCGCAATTTAAGGAAAAAAATGCAACGCAAAAACATTATTGTATGCGTTGACGTTATTACAGCAAAAACATTAATTTTAAACTGGTTTTAACAAAAATTGCCGAGCTCATTGATATTATAACTATTAACGATTGAGCATGTATAGAATAATTACATAATACTTGTTAAATTACGCGCAAACAGCATTTTAGATGGGAAATATACCAACTTGTAGAAACACCAAAGAACCTAGTTAATAAAGAAACAATCTAGATTTCATAACGACGCGACGTATACAATTGTGAAATGAAGGCATGAGTGTATTATTTATATTCTGATACTACAACTACAACATAATGTTTTACCAACAGTTACCAAATAAAAACAAACCCGTGACTCAGGGATGATATCATTGATTCAGCCATTGATTTGTAAAGATATAACTAACCATATAATCAACAAATGAAAAATGTTTGTTTAGCGTATCTTCTTGGTTTAAGACAATGCAAGGTAATGAAACTATGACCACAAGAAGACAAGTTTGTGTTGCCTCACGATGACATTACAAAAATTAATGACGGCATACAATAAATGTACCTATGTAACCAGAGAAACATTAAACCAATGTTACGCGAAAAACAGATTTCCTTCTAAAACAATGAATCGTATACTAGCAGACCCGTGCCCTCTACGTGTGGCATAATGTTAATTAAATTACCATTTTTGGTTTTTTATATAGCCTATGACACTCAGTAATAATGTGGCTTTTAATTGGTGAAAGAATTTTTAATATCGCTTCAGTAGATCCCGATATTACCCCTAACAATTTAACAAACACAAACTTTACTTCTTTATACATTAATATATGTATAGATTAGTATAGATTTATAAATCATAAATAGAGTTCCTAGAAAGTGCATATTCGTTCCAGTTGTTTTGAAAAGCAATAGCCGGGGATTAGGTGGGGAAACAACCTGATGAGTGTAGGCACTAGGCAACCTGCGTTCTGCAATATTTTCGATTCGTTCCAACTCGTTATCGCTCGACGTGACCCCATTCTAGTACTTAGACCAGAAAGTTACGGAGTTTTAAAAGCTTTTCGTCCTGTATCGAGAACCATTGTTAGAGCGAAATTTGTTTAATTAATTTCTAGCATTTCAATCCTATTATCTATGTTTTAATAAGTACTTATTGTATTAAGTTATGTTGTACAGTTAATAAATACAATTCTGTAGTATTTATGCAATGATTTTTTGTTGTATCATATCCAACAATATGTAGTATGTACTATTACTCAATATCGATCTATCATTCTACAATCCAAAAGTAAATAATCAACTCAAAACATACAATTATTAGGTTTCTACAATAAATATCTACGTACGTGACTTTCAATACCACTCGTGTTTAACCAGTTTAAATTTGTTACATCTAATGTTTTAAGGAAGTTGTATCACTTACATTCGATAACGCAGGAAAGTGAATACTGGAAATCAAGTAGTACTCATGATAAATAATGTTCAATACTTTATGAGTCCACTCGTATTGATAATTTATGTTTATTAATTTGTGGTAAACGTGTCACTTTGAATTTATATGCACTTTTAGGTTAGGTCACTTACATGAGAATATTAACAAGAATAGTGAACTATTTTAATCGTCGACAGAGCATAATATAAAATTTTTTTGTTTTAGTTAACTTATAAATCACTTCTAAATGATGTTATAAAGGTGTTGGACTTTCTCTTACAATAGATCGTATATTTCACTAATCAAATACATAATTGCATAACAAAAGCGACACGATTTATATTAGTAGTTTTTTAATTAAAACAGTCCAATATGTGATATAAGACATAATAAAATTCGATGTTATCATTCGATACCATCTTTATATCTTTCATTAACGATTTCTAGTTGATGTGCCAACAATAGTAATTTATATTCAGATTTTTTCACAATTAGCAATCAAGTTATTATGATATTATGCAATACACTGTTTTTGAGACTTCGAAGTATTTACTTTCCACTGTTATAGCTTCCTTATTTGAACGTCACTCTCTAATTCATAGCATAATATTTAACCTTCCACTAAAATTGTCAAACAATTTGTCAATAGCACCGACAGATATAAAACAAAGTTTTATGTCTCCAAAACGAGGTTGTCTAACAAATTTCTTCGAGACAATATTTAAGTAGCCGGCAAGTTAGAAGATCGCTCGTAAAACAATCTATCCTTCTTATACAACGGCGACGCAGTGGACTGTAAAATGACAATTGCGAAAGAAACAGCATGTATTGTTGAACAAATCGCATGTTAGCAGGGAAATGGCACTACAATAGTCTACCGGTGCATTACGTTACGGAACAAGAGGAAGCATCGGTGACAAATTAAATCATTATAAGCATGATATACTGCGCATTGGCGACGCGACTTACTAACGAAGTCATTGTTCAGAACATTTCATATGTCACGAGGAAAATAAATGACGTAGTTTATTAACTAATATTTTTTTATAAAATATTCCAATTACAAGCAGCATTTCCTAACACACCTCTGCATTCCAAAACTACCAAGAAAAGTCGTAAAGTTGAATAGAAACAGCTCAGTTGCCACATCTATTGATGATTGAAGTTATATGAACAACAATTAACAATTAAAACGATTAATGCTCATTAAAGATGTGGAGATAACGCAGATTGTATTTAATATCATAAAAGTTATACCAGTACAAAGTCTGGTACTGCGTATAAAAATATTATACATAGTATCTTTGAAGTCTTACTATCTATACAGATGAGAGGCGTTTATTCATTATTGAACCAGCCTCCAATAAAGGTCATTCTGCTATGAGGCGTATGTAGGAGAAAAGCCGATTCAAGGTCATTTGAAATGAAAAGTAACGAACCCGTCTCTGCATTATTGCTTTTAAGCTTTTCTTTCAAGAATTTCTTTTCAACGTGAAATATAATAAAGTCAGTATGTTTAAATGAGTATTTTTATCTCAATCATTTGTATATCTACCATCGGATCCCGCAATATAAATCAATTTAACGTGTGTTAAATTTTATTCTAATAATATAATAATAACGGTATAGTTTCATCGCTCTTGTCTCGTCTCGTTATAAAGAGCAGCAAGCCTACAAATTACAATCTATACATTGAACATTCGAGTTAATAACTTGGGAGTTAGTCTAAATACGTATAAACCTAAAGCGTTTCTATAGGAACTTGTTTGCCTGCGTTTCACAATTAGCTACGCGTATCACAAATGTAAATTCAAATCTCTTTTACTATGCAGTTCGTTTAGAATTACATCTACAGAATTGATTGACGTAACATCGGCTGACCCCTGACCTATGGGTATTTATAGATCCCCATCCAACCTTATAGCTACGACAAGGCCACACTCATTTGCTAAAACAATTGACGTCAGCGTATGTTCGAGGCTAGGCTAATCTCCTTAAGAGCAAACATGAGTTAGATATAGGGCTAGATTGTGATGACTACATATTAACGTACTATACTTAGTTTAAAATCGATTCAAGAAAGAAGAGTGTTAATATCTGGCGTATTTCAATGTTTCTTTTATGGATTAATTTAACTAAAATTACTTGTATAAATAAATACACCGTGTTTTTATTTATTTACAAATTATAAACCTCCATTACGATCCATTGTCTCACTCGTCTTTTGTCTTGAAATATATTGTAAGCTGTTGAATAAAACCCTTCTGCGCTGTAATTAAAAAGGAATATAAGAATCACTTCTGAAAGTACTTTAAAGTAGAACCGCACGCCTACATTATGTAAATGAGATTTTAATTACGTGACTTTTATAGGCATGAGAAAATAAACATTCGAAATTAGCTTTGACTTTACTCACTACAAATATTAGTAAACATTTCATCCAAGAATGTTTTTTATATTTTTATCCGGGTTAGACAAGCACGTGTTATTCTACAATGTAGTATATTAAAGGGTATTATATGTCTATTTTTATTTAACTACAAAGTATTAACGAAGAACGATAGTTAGATGAGTATAACGATATTATAATTATTCCTATCTCCTATTATACTCTTATTTCTTTATTTAAACATTACGAAATACTTCTATTATTAATCATTCGATCCTTCTCCGTATTCGTAACAAAAAATGTTTGAACAATGTTACATTTAATGTTCTCATTTGAGAACTGAACATCTGTTGCGTTAAATAGACCTAATTAATTCATTCGTTATTAATTAGTCTAAGTTTGTACGTTATCTAAATAATGAAACCATAAAGTAAGCATTCACGAAATTCCATATTTCCTAAGATAAATTGCATTATCTAATTAGAACAATACCTGCTCACACAATAAAGAAAAAAGTGTGTATTTATTACTGCATTGTTCTTTTAAGCCTTCAATGGAAAATAGTACAATAACTGAGATCAATATCAAATTTGACGTAATGCAGTTTTTAGATACATTTTGATATGCCTATGACGAAATATTATGCACCAGTATACCGAGATTTTTTTTTTAATTTTACCCTTCCTGGATACCTGTTTTCAATATGCAAAATCAGCTTCCTCCTACCATAAAATAAGGAGTAGCCACTTCAGAAAATGACATCTTAATTAATACAAACCTTAAGTGTATTAGCTAAGTGGAATGATCGACTTTAATTATGATTATCCAACGGCTTCGTGTCAAAAAGTGCTCATAGATCTTGATCTTGAAGGTAACTAATAATATTTAGACTTTTATAAAAGTAGATAGTAATAATTTGAAAGTAGCGAACTTAATAATTGGATATGAATACAACTAAAAACACACTTGTTATGAATATTCAATGTATGCAAATGTATAGTAAGTCAAGGCTACGTTAAAAAAGGGTGCAATTCTTTAGGAAGGGGTTCCTACATATAGACTTCAGTACACCTATCAAGGCAATCGCTTTGAGGGTGCGGTTAGTTGTACAATCCTCTTAAGTGCTTCTTTAAACATTCCCCACACATTTAAATTTTATTGGCTGTAAACCGAGTCTATCGCGCATATACTGGAATTTTTAAAAGCTATATTTCGACACTTCGAATTACTATCTGCCCATAAACACGAGGTATTCGATGCCTGTTTCATAACCATTACAGAACGAGTTAACATTTTTAGGAATCTCGTGAAAATGACGCAATGCAAACTGGGGCGATTGAAGCTTAAACGATAGTTCGCTCTACTTGTGGACTGTTCCATTTTAAAATGTTTACTGCGATAAGTTAAACAATTTCATGTTTCTTCTTTTATCTACGTTAAGAATTAAAATGCGCATTTCGGTATAATGAGAATTATTTTAGCGGTATCTCGGTTAAATAGAGATTATTTAGCACATTAACGATGTTGCGTAAGCTAGACGACATTTAATTGATACCGGTTTTAGTAGATAGCCGAGGGAATTTAGGCCGAATACATTAACTAGCGATATCACAGGACGGCGAAGTCATGGAAATTCTGCCGCAAGTTTTTAACCAATATTGAAGAAAGCTTTATATGAACCTATATATGAAACATACTACAGAATAAAGCTCAATAAGGTCTTCGTTCCCAGAGGTATAGAAACGTATCCCATTGTCCTGCAGGTGACGACGGAGAACCGTGAACGTTTTAAATATATTTCCCAGATGATACATCGTTCAATCAATAAGTCACTTCCTGATGCGGGTGAGCACGATCCACTTATTAAACTTGATGACAGTTATGGTTTGAATACTTTTCCCGTGGGCCCCGAGGTCAAATGCTCCAACAGAAGATCCGAGACGTAATTACGGACAAACGAAGCTTAATAAGCCCAATAAAACTTGTAGAGATCCATCGTTGAATTGAATTTAAATACTGTTGTTAACTTGCAGTAGCTGGTGCATTGGACATTTAAATATTTATTTTAACCATACTTTGCTTCGGAGTTCCGAAGTCAGATGCTCGAACATAAGATCTAAGACGTAATTACAGACAAACGAAGCTTAATAAGCCCAATAAAACTTGTAGAGATCCATCGTTGAATTGAATTTAAATACTGTTGTTAACTTGCAGTCATTACAATTGTGCATCGGATGTTTTAATGCCTATTTTTACTGGCTAGCCCTTGTTTATGAAATGCCCTAGACTGTCACACTTCAAACGCCCAGTTCAATTTAGGGTGTGAGTTCCAAAGGGTTGGATTTGGGGAACGATGAATATCAAGTATCAATGTTGAATACTATTTGCTTATAATATAAGGGCCGTAGTTTTAGCGTATACAGATTACATGCGAAAAGCAAAAGTTGAACTAATAAACAAAGACACGTAATTTTAAAATAGTATACAAAGGTTAAGTTTATTCTCTTGTACGGATAATAGAAAGGAATATATAAGGATAATAGAAAGCCATTTTTATAGTTACAATAAATAGCGTACTATTTTTAGTGTACTGTTCTTTACTTTACTTTATAGTAAATAAAAATGACAGTTATTTAACAAATTTAACGTCAATGTTTTAAACTTGACGTGGATTGATAATCGGGTGGTCATTTTACATGTATGCAAAGGGCGGGAGTTGAGAAGGGTTGAAATTGTGAGACCCGCATCGATTTGTAGTATTTAATCATTTTATATTATGTGTGTATATAATTACATATATAAAACAAAGTCGTCTGTCTGTTCCGGTGTATGCTCAATCTTTAAAACTACGCGACCGAATATCAATTTTCGATTCAAGAAGAAGATCTGTGTGTATTATACATGCATAAATGCGGTTTAAACCTCGAGGTACGGCTATTATTTATAAAAAAACTATTCAATAAACAACTCTAGCGCTATCTTACTGTTACTTCCAGAAATCTTTATATCAATAGTTGTCTTATTACAATGAAATATTTATGGATCAGTTTTAAGAGTATTTCTTTGAAACAGTCAGTGTAACAACAATATAACTCACGACTCATAATCATAACAACACCGATGCATTCGTTTCAATACACCTCTTGAATTATTTTGTAAACCGTACGTGTTACTCGTGTTACGCGTAAACGCTGCATTCAATGCTCCCACAATAGAAACGTTTTAGTTCAGTACCGACATTTACAAACATATTAGGAGCAATGCACCATATGCTTGTAATAATATAAATGTTTGTTATTCGCATATAAACCAGAATAGCGAAATATTTACTGGTGCTGTGCGAACTCTTGTACGAGTCAGTATAGAGTTACGTCGGTTCAATAGTTTTTTTTTAAATGCAACGTTTGATGATTGAAAAAAATGTTCATTAATGTTATTTCAAGAGTTTAATGACTTGAAATTTGTGATTTAGTGTTTTTTTGACTATGTCTATGGATAATATCAGCGGATCTACGAAATTAACTTTAAACAACGAATTTCATCGTCGATCATTAATTACATTTTGTTAATAATTATTATACCAATAAATAAAAGAAAATCGGGTTAAATTTCATACTTAATAATAAATAATGAAACTAGTTAAAACTCAGGTTTTATATTATTTTTTATAAGACTTATGCAATTATTACAGTATTTGGAAGTATTTAGAGAACAGGAATGTTGCAATTAAAGTCGTACTTTAAAATAACTAATGTTTAATTCAAAAGGCGGTGCTACTACGCAATGTATACCGCGTCGGTAGAATAAATATTAAATAGTAAAAGGGATTATATAACCTCGATATACAATATTGGCTCCTTAACTACGTGGCTCGATAATAATAATTAATTAACAAGTCATTTCATGTGCCTACAATAATTTCACTTGAAAGATGACTCTCTATTACCTTACATAACGGCATTATAAACAAATTAATCGTAGGTTTATTAATGTACGTCGTAATACTTAAGATTTATGTTATTAAGGTGTTTGTATTAACGAGTACGTAATCGAGAAGTAAGAAAATGTGTGTACCTAGTTGATGGTTAATTAAATTGTCAATTGATAATACGAAAGAAAATTAGCTTCGCTTATTGAGCTTTTGGTTAAATAGGGACAAACGAATAAACGAACTATTGGATTGAACGGTTCATTGAAGAGCTTACAATTTACTTAAGGAATTTGTGAAAAGTACTTCATTAATTTTATACTATAAATGCAATTTGTTTCTCTGTAAACATAACACGCAATGTATAATAAAACTACATACATAATACAGAGCTCGGTTCCGGCAAATAAGCCCAATTAAATCAAGGATCAAAGTCAAGTTCCTGTTAATGTTTAACACCGCACCGTTAACCAACGACTTCGCACCGAAATTAACAAATCACTGTTATTTGCGAAACGTTGGCGTTGCGTGTCATATTTTCGCACGTTAAATCAAATTACTCAAATTAGTAACGAGTAATGTCGACAGAGTCACGGAACTTTTAATTCGGCGCGGTGTTCATTTGCGACTCGTCAGTCATATAGCTGTCCTCACAAAGCACTTGCCGGGATATTGTCCTGTTATACGAATACGATGTATGTACTATGCACGTATTCATTCATACTCCTACAAAATGTGGACACTACTCTAAGCGCTTGTCTAGTACGCTAAGCAAGTTTCTTATGAAATAGTGAGGGAACTAGTCGTGTTTACTGTTGCTGGAAAATTTTCAAGGAATTTTTTTTTATATATTAGAATAGTTTTGAAGTTAGTTTATAAAGACGGGTATCATGATATGTCAAAGCTAGTTTATTGGACCTGTGTCGAAAATTTCAACAATTTACCACCCTAAAAGTTAATGTACTCGTATGTTGTAATTCATCTCTGTGTGGAGCTCGAAGCTAATTGCAAGAGGGTTAGCGAGTACGAAATTCGTATGAAAAAGCCGAGTTCAGCCAACTGGTACCGGTAACATTATATTGACTATTGATCCTTTACTCCGAAATAGGTCGACTTTATTTTCTTCAACAAATAATAAAAAGTAGTAGTTCAAGAACATACAAACAGTTTTTGGTCACATTTTGTTCTAATTAGTACATTATTTAGTACAAGAAAGTTATAGCTTAGTCCCGAGTGATACAATATCTGTTCTAATTTCTACATCAGACATAAAATATATTATATTCTATGTAAATGTGGCACTAGTTTTAAATATGATTATATTGTTCTTAACATTTAATTAACAACGACCTTGATTATAAACAACTTATCATAATTATTACAATCATATCACAACAATCTAATCACGTATGACACGTATAAGTTCGCTTTATATTAGTTAATTGCATCGATAAAGCGAGATCATCCCTTGCGTTCAGGGGCAGGTCTCGGAGGGCAATGCCCTCTTAAGGCAGACGGAGCTTTCGCTACTCGGCCTACTTGCCCGCCTAATATTTCACAAATCTACTCCATTTTATCAGTTTATAAACTTTCTTCATTAATTTACACTGTGTATAACGTTATATCTTAAACTAAAATAACAATCAGGATAACTGGCGACCTTGTCACTACAATGTGTTCTCTTTTAGGCAACTATAGAAGAGAAAAGATTATTAATTTACAAGTGCCGAAATACTATTTAATATACCTATACACTTTATACATACATACATATGTATGTATAAAGTGTATCATAGTTACCTAAAAGAGAGTATACATGTATGGTATGTACCATTAGCCATACTAATCATAATTAACGCAATAGATTTATCAAAATAGTGAAGGTAGAATTTTTCCTGATATTTAACGTTGTGATATTTTAAGTATTAATAATGCACTAGGTATATCAAAATAACATATGTCCTTAATAAGTTTTCGCCGACGGAACTTGTTTATAATGAGTTTTTATTTGTAATATTAGAGAGTAGTTTTTTATTATATATACGTTGCTAACTAGAGCGTAATTAAATATATTAACTTAATACCGGTCTGCGAATTAGTTTAGTAATGTATTTATAAACATAATATATACGAATGCTTATTGTTTTATACATAAATAAAAATGCTGTATGCGCGCAAATTATACTGTGTTTTTACGTCGTTCTAATTTATAATTACACAATTATTATTTTGATTACTTAGGAGAATATTGTTTAGTATAAGCATACTTGTAATGCAATGATATTATATTAAATAGATATGTTATAAGCGCAAAATAATGAAGACGCAAAAACATCCTCATTAGGACGTCTTACCTTTAGGTAATTGGTTGCCGGTGCATTCTCTTTTTGTTGTTGGTTTTATCATTTATCTCTTTTATATCGTTTTATTACCTTGCAGTGTAAAATGAAATGAAAATGTATGTGTGCTGCCGCTGTTGTGCGAAACACTTTTTTCGGTTGATTTGTTAGTAGGTATATAACAATAACATACCTATTCAAAATTAATGTTGTAATGGGTTGAATATAATCTTATAATAATACCTCTATTTACGTACAACTTCTTGAAAAAAAATTGCTTAAAACGTTATGTAGAAAATGTGTATTCAATACACGGATATGGATTAATCACTTGACAAGACTCAAGACCCGAAGCACTTTATCGCCACCGAAATTCGTGCTCAAGGACTTTCTTACAACGGAAACCCTACTCGGAATACGATACTTGCGTAAAGAGCCTTATTAACGCGAAAAGCCCCAAGTGCAAAAATGCAACACGAACATATTTTTTAGGTCAATATTTTCTGTATAAAACATTACACGCTAAGCTACACTAAAATTTACAGGTTATAATTTAAGCCGCTTGTTTATATGTATTTTTGAGTTGCTTGCATATTAATTAGTACTCCTAATTATTCTGAAGTTTGTTTACATATATGTCGATTAAAAAATAGCGATAGATCTTCTACTGTTGTCGTGGAAGAGTAACAATGCAGCTAGAAGAAGCTTTACTAGAGTTTTGGTGGTTAAATGTGCATCTTTAACCTAGGTTCTTTCTTCCAAGCCAACCGTGAAAGAGGTTCTCTTAAACAAGGAATCCGTTTTGTATTAAACAAATCGTAGCTGCTACGGATGGCCAGGTTCAAGGCATGCTTGTTGTCAACCGACATAATATAACCTACGTACGTTTTGCCGCAATTAACGGGATCATCCTCATACTTCTAGTTAGGTACAAGTTATTTAATAACAGACATGTTTTATAGTTTTTTATGTTTTGAGAGATAAGTTTGTTGGTGTTTTTAATTTTGGTTCTTGAAATTTACGACAATAAATAATAGGAGGATGATTTTAAAGCAGGTAGGTATAGGGTACAAGGTGACTGGTAGACTAAGTACATACAGCGTAAGCGAAGTCGCGTCGAACCAGCTACTTTTATAATATATGTAATAATAATGTAACAACAAAAAAGAAAGTGAAAAATATTGTCAAAACGCCAACTACATAATGGGGTATCTTACGTAAACTATTTTAACCACTGCTACATTTCACGGTGCTTTATAAAGCGTACATGAGTTTAAGATTATGTAGGTACTTTAAGATAATCAACGTTAGCATTGTCATATAATAATTTCACTAAACGTTAAATACACACGTTTTGTGCTGACACACTCAAAGACTTTAATGTGCGTAGTTATGTCATATGACATTTTAAATTATACTTAGTAATTTACGGGTCGTACAAAGATATAAATTAGGGTTTTGCCTGTTTTCTTATGCAATGATATAAAGATTAAATGATTAGGCATCTTTGTCAATTTAAGACGAACTTTTTCATCGTCTTATAGAAAACTGGCGTTTCATGTCATTGCGTTTCGTTCGGGAAAATTTAAAGTAACGGAGTTTTATTTTACTCTTCTTGTGCTCCTTTTCCACCTTGTATTAATGGCCGACAACGCGTTCGAGAGGCTCTGAGCTTTGCGATTATCCACGAGCAGAAATGATGTATTATAATTAGGTGATCCTCCTTCTCAGTTGCCGACCTTTACATAAAAAACGTGCCTTATATCCCTAATATGTTTTAATGTAACACATTTTAATGTAAAAAATATTATTTTTTAGAAACCTGACGGTGTTATAAACGTTGTTCCGAGAGACAACGCCATAAACAAAATCAACAATTTAACACAAACATATGGTCGTAATTTACAAACGCAGAAAACAACGGGTTTCTTAAAACATTGTGATTATCTCGGATTGCTGTTTCGCTTCGCTCTCATGAAGAATTACAGCAAAACGCGCAATAGCCGTGTCGTAAGACGACAATTCTACCACTTTCTTCATCAGTCATGTTTATCGTACTAATATTATAAATGCTTTCGCATTAGTAACTCGATGAAAACGATTTTGATGACTTTTAATATAGAGTAGGTTATATCGGTAAAGAAATTAAGACAGGCTACTAGGTTTTATATTATAACATTTAAATAGGCTAAAGTTTGCATGGTAATTTGTCAGTATCAAAGATACATGAAATTCTATATAAAAAATTTTATGTAGGTACTTCAAATTTTTTTCGCGTATTATTTTTCAACTAATTGTAATCTGAAAAAAATATCATAATGGATACAAGTAGTTTTTTTATGATAAAAACGAATTGTACCTACTAGGTTTAATCAAAACAGACCTGTCGTTAATTTGAAAAAAAACACCTTAAACAAATTACGATAAATTCCAATCTTTATCGTGTATCTATGAAAAGCTCATTATCACTTGTTTCGCTTAAAGATAAAATAAATGTTTAACTAATTGATACAGTTGTTACTTTATCAATATCATCAAAAAGAAACATGTTATTTACGTCTATTTCATTTCAATGAAATTCATAACCACAATTTAACCATTTACAAACACACTCACACATTATTTGTTTCCTTTTGTACGTTATTTATAAACAAACAATCGCATGACTATTTAAATTTCCCGCTTCTTATTGAACGATATACATATTATTGAATATTGAATGTGGTATTCTTTATCGATACGAGTGTATGAATATGGATGAGTTGAAAGCATTATGCAAAGTGTAGTAAGGTGCGTATTTCGTATGGCTACTGGGGTGCCAGTCGCCACCCAGCAAGCGGGCTTATCCTGCGATCCCTATCACTCCAGTGCAATGCCAAATGCCATGGCACGCATACGTAATGCACCGTGCCATACATGCAAACACAAAAATATAACTGTTGTTGAACCGCATTGCGACACGTTCCCATAAGCATTAGACAAACATCCACAAAACTTCTTAAGTAATGCGGTACTAAACTTTTCATTTTGATTTAGATTTTGAAATGAATATTAAATATTATGAATAATGCGTAAGTTGGTTAATTTTCAAACGTTCATGGTTTGGCATCAAAGAGGCTTTACTAACAATTCTATAGATAAAAACAACTTACTAATGCAAAATATAAAATTGGGTTGTTTTCAAATTCCAGAACGATAATGAAACCTAAAACACAACAGCGTTGTTTACTAATAGAGTCGACAAAACACGATGAATAATTATGCTGCACCGTAGTAAATCGTTTGACGTAAACACATGTGTATTGAAAATAGATACTGTGAGAACAACGTGCCACTATACATCCAACAACAAAGTTAATGAGGACCGCTACCGACGATCACGCTTCCTCAGTGTTCCTAAACAGCCCTTTGACGAGCGACTTACTTTGACCTGGTATACCACCACGTTTAATTAACGAACAATGCGTGTTGTAAAAACTGACTCATATCATTAATGAATCATCCAACACTCATTACGTAAGAAATTACGTGTCATATTATAATTACAATAGGTGATCATATTTCTATAATGCGTTTCAAAAAGTGCTAGAAAGCATAAACAAGGATCCAAGGACGAACTCAATAAAGGGTATCGTGTATACTATATAGCGGTAGACGATAGCTCAGTATGTCATAGCGATCGGATATCACAATCGCGGAACCGTGAAAGCAGGGGACACCTGACCATAAGTGCTTTTGTTTTACTCGCTACTAACACGTGTGTTAAATGACAACTAGCTATGTGAAACGCACTTCCAAATGAATGCACCGCCACAATTACGTATAAACAGGCTGGGACACTTTCGATCGCGAACTCTCCTTATTGGGTGCGCGTGAACACGACGTGCTTATAGGGACGGTGATGATTTATGGTCTCTGATATACCGTTTTCGTAGACGGCGAGCATTTCTTGTATAGCAGGTGACGCTTTCCGAGGCCTTGCTTCGCACATCGCTATACGGATGCAGCACGAGTGAGACTGACCGATGGGTGACTGACGAGCCAGCGACGTGTCACGGTCGCCTAACAGGATTACCTGTCCCACTGCGCAGGTAATGTGAGATAGATATGGGCCACAACACCTTAACCGGCTTATAATATTGTAGGGATTACGAGCTGACTCGAGAATCTTTTCGACCTTTAAAGGAGCTTAGACTCACCTTACAAAACTAGGTGATATTAGTTATAAAATAAAGTAATCCTCTTTAACTACAACAGTTACATAGTAGCGTTGTTAACGAGTAAAATGATTAATCAGAACACACTTCCTCCAAAAATGTGGTGAGTGATAAGAGGCAATTCGTACTGAAATAAGGAAAAATTTAACTGATCATACTGTTTGGGACTTTTGGTCCATAACTTTAATAAGGCTAATTTATATTTA
>JADANM010006178.1:4154883-4167671 GCA_026213755.1 Eurema hecabe
TTTGAATTTTATTCATAAGTAAGTTCATATAACTGTTACCAATACGCAACTAGTCACTACACTCTACTTGATAAACCATTTACGACCAATTCCACCACCAACTATGCCGGTTATGCCAAAACTCTTTAATGCCTCATTCAATTAGTAAATAATAATACTTACATATATAGAAGTAATGCCTTGCTTCAAATCTCGCATAATGGGACGCATTTGATCCTGCAGAGGATTCAACCATAAACAAAGCCGCTGAAAAATAAGAAAGATAGTTATTTTAAAAAGTATACTTATTGCCCAAAACTATGTGTTTTTAATGGTTGATTATAAATTACAAATGAATGTGTATTTTTCCTGGTTACTGCATAGTGATAACGTCGTCAGTTACTTGTCAGAACATTAACATTGTCATGCATAAAGAAATAAAAATATGGATAAGTACCTTCAAAATAGTAGTGTCGAATTTATAACATTTCTCTGAAATAAAATCGAACAGCCACTGTCCATTTTCTTCCAAAAGTATGGGTACTAGACAAGTATGGCACAGAAGGCTGGTTATAGCGCCTCTACATATATCGCTTCTTGATTTTATCGCCGAAAGAAGCAAGCTAGGGTGACCACGATGAACGCTGAACACAGGAGCTAAGTCCCACAGACCAGTTGCGGCTGCTACCGACGTTAACTCCAATAATTCTACAGTACTCAGGTTTGTAAATTTGACATCCCTAAAACGGTTAAATGATTATTTTGTAGATATTAAAGAATGTTAATAATAATAAATTTTATTTTTGTCCGTGTAGCAATTTATCGTCAAAATGGTCCTTCGAGCCGGGTGCATATCACATACGAATCATCACATATTGTAATTAATTGTTTAAATGATGTATATTATTTTAGAATTCACGAACACTTACATATCAAAATTCTCCTCGTTATTCGTTCTTATTTTAAGTAGCAATGCCAGAAGTTTTGCTGTAACCGCGGCGTTGCCTAGACTTCCGACATTCCCCGTCTGCTTGTACATTGATAGCTCGTGTATTCTACCGAATACTCCCAACCGTGCTATCCAGCCATCCGCTTGGCTCTATAAATAATTTTATCTGTTATTGTCTTATAAAAATAGTAATAAAAACCTTAGATACATTATTAGAGACGCAAGTTTTGGCATATTATTTTTATCTTTCAGATAGTTTCCTATAGACTAAATAACTTGTCTGTGGATTTTTTTAATTATAATGGGGGGTAAAAGTCTAGCGCCGCCCATGACAAGTGTTGCCGGTCTTCAAAGGATAAATACGCTCTTTTTTTTAACGTCTCTAAGTCTTATGTGTTCGGAAACGCTGCATGAGGAAACTGATTCCACAGGATGGTCGTGCGTACCAAAGATTTCCAGCAATTACTGGGTACAACTGCTATGAAATCACGAATTTATATATGAAGATGCTCACCTGAGATAGTGAGTATAGATACTGAGCTGGGGCGATCTTGCCTCTAGACATGAGCATATCAGCCGCTGCTCTGAGTAATGTCGGTACGGGAGCTGCTAGCGCTGCAGCTGACAGTTCCGCTCCAACACCGCCCCGCATTATGAGACCTACTAGCCATTCACAGGGCTCACAACTGTTGAAGAAAAGACAGTATTTGTTCTATATATATCACACACATATTTCAATGCAAAATAAATTATTTATAAATTACGTGTCACGTTGTTTGTCAGCGATTGACTCCTAATTTACTGAACCGACTTTAAATTAGATTTGCATACCGTGTGCAGTTTGACTTAAAAGATACAATAGTAAAACCGCGAGACACAGCTAGTGTAAGTAGTTAAAATAATATAATTTTTATATATTTTTTATTATTATAATTTATTATTTAAAAAACTTTCAATCTGAAATCCAACATACATGTAATTCCAAGAGGATTTAGAGGAGTATGCACGAAAACACATATAATACTTAGTGGTTAGTAAAAATCGACATAAAAATTCTAATACTGCATTAGTATTCTTTCTTATAATCTGTACGTAATAAGTTTCCAGTGATTAGGCTGAATGTAACATTAACAGTTCTTTTAATAAAGGTTTTAATAATTTCACTTACACTGTATTTAGAATGTATGCTCCACATGATGTGATAACCAAGCATGGTTCCAAAATAAACCTTGGTAACTGTAAATCACATAAGAAAGTTGGTTCACGCCATCCATTATTTGTCGTAGAAGGTTCTTTAGCTGACATAAGATAGGCCTTGTGAACGTCTCCAATAAGTTCAGCTGCCCATAGTTCCGAAAAGTCACGCTTCATGCCAAGTAAATTTTCTCCCTGTCAAAATAATAAACAGATCTTAATAGAACAGATTATGTAATTTCAATATTTTGTGTTTGTATATTCGTCCTTAAAACGCCGCAACGCCAGTTTAGAAACACTCACATCCATGTTTAATGTCATAGCCTTATTAATACATAGTTAATGCTTCTACAGCATGCATCATTCGCTTTTGCATTTTAATGGTCTATGTTTAAGCATTACCTAACCCAAATCATATACACTAAGAAGAATTTTACACTATCATAAATGTAAAAATATCCTAAATGTATGGAAAAAGTTCTTAGTTTGTAATAAGTAAATGTCTAGAGATTACTGGGCTGCCTTTACATCTTGAGATTCAAAGTGGGGAGTTATGGGTTGGCGTTTCTCTTACCATTAGGAGGGCGTACAGCTTGCAGCCACTTCATACTCTTACATTACAAAAATCTTATATCAATTTACATAAATACAACATAATACTTACTTGTATTGTGGAGAAATTAGAACTGTGAACTTCCAATTCATTTTTTCTTATCAAATAAAGCAGTCGTTGGGACCAAAGACCTTGGATGTATTGTGCATCTTTTTTTATTTGTGGTCTTAAGGTTCTTGATGCTACATCTTCTGCTGGACTTTCCAACTAAAAAAAATATCACATAGTTACAAATTATCTATATAACTATGTGAAGATCCACTGTATTCAAATTACAAATAATTTTCTATGTTTCAAAAAATAAATACACCATATTCAATTCAAATAATATAAAATTTAAAACACATTGACATTTATTATTTAAAAGTTTACTTACAATTAAAGTGCCTTCATTCAACTCAAATGCTGTGAGGAAGTGCCTTCCATTTACGTATTGAGATGTTAATGCCCAATTATTAGATCCTTTACGAAACATAGGCAAGTATTCTGTTGGTTTGAGCACATATTCAACAGTTTGTGTTTTGTTTTCATCTAAAAAGACACAAGAATTAAAGATTTACATACTTTTCAGATACTGATTACTACTTATTCTGGATCTCATTTTGGCAAATTAGTTCAAAATAATAACAAAATTATGCATTAGTCTCTAAAGCGATTGAATTGGGCAAACAACTAAAGAAGGATTCCATAGCATTTAGATTGTGGTCCCCCACATATAATAGTACTATGTAAAGATTAGACATTGAGTTTTCACTTTTTTATATAAATATTTATAAGCAACTGACCTTTTGAGCCTCCTTGAATTAACAAAGTAATTTTGTCTTTAGATAATTGTCTTATATAAGACATAAAGCTCTCCCTCTTATCCTTGTCGTTTTGAGCTCTTATTTGTGTCAGCCAATTGTATCCATATGACCTATGTTCTAGAACTAGTTTCCATTGCTGTGATGGACCTTTAGATATCTAAATACATAAAAAATACATTATATTATGCTTAGATTTTTAAAAGAGTGTCCATCAATTTTTTTCCATTTTACTTACTAGTAATGCTAATAAATCAAGTGAATCATCAAAACACATTTGTAGTTCATTAATTTCTCCGTTAACTCTAGCTTCTGCTACAATACTCTGAGATTCTAGTGAGTAGAAAGATATAGTTCCATTCTGAAATAAGCAAGATATTTATAACTTTTTATAATAAATAACACCTTTGAATCACACTTTATGTTTAACAAAACAGTTTAATTAATTAAAAAGACCTAATATCTTTTCTAAAATGAAATCCTTACCTTTGACCCAATTACAATAATATTTTCAGATTCCTTTGTGAGCCACCACACAACCGACACAGCTTGCGGAATTTCAGGAAGAGGTAGAACAGTAACACTTGATAATGACCACTTGCAATCAAATGTATTTTGGGGTATAAAAAGTGGTAAAAATGGTACAAGCAAAACTTTCTGGTCACTCACAATAAACACCCAAGTACCACTGGGTTCAAAACACATGCAATATACAGGATTATCGATAAAATCCCAATCGTATACATTATCGAACCTTTCAGATTGAGGGTTTATATACAAAAATATGAGTTCTTTGTCACTCGAAAAGGCCAAAAATTTCTTTAAACCAACTTCGTAGAAGCTGTGGTTTACAATATCCAAATGAAGCAAAACATCTAACTTAAACAAGCCAGAAAAATCTAAGTTTTCATTTTGCTGCGACATAATTAATTTTTAAATCGGACGTTTATAATTCGCGTAGGTATACAAACTATTATTCACACATAAATCATATCTTTGTGTTATGTATAAGTTTTTGTTATAAATTTAATTCAATTCTTTGTTGTGGATTTACATGTTACAATAGTTATTCAATAATAATTAATAAATATAATTAAATGTGAATTGTGAAGTATCAATGAAGTATTTTGATTTTTGAATAATCCATGGAGTAAAGAATACAGATGAATATTGAATAACAAGACACGAAGACAAAGACATTTGAATATAATTTGGGTGACAGTCGCTATAGAATATAAAAAATAATAAATAAATAGGATTAACTGAATTAATAGAATTAGAATTCTTTCTAGAAAAAAATGTTTGTTATTTTAAGTGTATAAGCTTGATTTACCTAAGAACTAGATATAACTAGTAAACAACATATCAAAGACAGTTCTTATATCTTACAGGAAAACTTGGTATTTACTATTTATTGAAAAACTCGCAGACCCGTACCCACTTCGTTGGGCATACCTAATGTTAATAATCCTTTTCTTATATAGCCTATGACAATCAGTAATAATGTCTAAATTCTATTGGCGTAGTAGATCCCGAGATTACAATTTAACAAACACACAAACTTTTCTTCCTTATAATTTATTTTGATTAGACATTGAGTTTTAACTTCTTTATATTAAATAATTATTATAGATTAGTAATCCAAATAATTAATTATTGTACATCTATTAAAACAGCTGATTATTATCATTTGACATTGGCAGTGATTGTCATAATATTTGACATTGGGTAATTTTACTGTTTCAGTCAATCCTATCAAGTATTAGTAATACTATGAAATTTCCTAAAATAAAAGCTCCCTGGGGATAAATATGAACGATTATTCAACTTTTCTTAGTTTGTAACCTACATGTTGTTAAGAGAGGTTCATATACATTTTTTTAACAGATCGTTATTAAAGCGTTAACCTCTCATACTTTAAGGTATGTTTGTTTTTAATTACTATCTATCATTATGTTGAATCAACATAACAATTTCTTATTTAAGTTATTATGTAATACCACTCCTGATATTTTTATTTTACAGCCATTTATTTAAATTTAGTTCAGAAATATGAATTCCTCAAGATGGCTAAAGATCAGTAGAGCAATAAAATTTTTCAAAATACCAAACAGAGGGAAATCTTCTTTTCACCGAGGGGTCCACTTCTTTTTTAAGAAGAATCTTTTACTAACAAATAGCATTACTTCTGGAGGTTTTATGGTTATAGGAGATTTAGTTCAACAAGAAATAGAGATTCATGAGAATGTATTGCCTGGAAGATATGATTGGTCAAGAACGGGTATTTATTTATTATCAATTATTTTAATATACTGTAATACATAGTGCTACAAGCTATACTATTTCAGGAAGGATGTTCATTATTGGGACTTTTATGGGTCCCCTTCATCATTTTTACTATATTTATTTGGATAAATTACTTCCACGTACCGACTTGAAAACAGTAGCCAAAAAAATTTTGAATGATCAACTGCTGGCTTCACCCGCCATGATATTATGTTTTTTTTATGGAATGGGAATGTTAGAGGGAAAGAAATTTGCAGACAGTACAGAAGAAATCAAACAAAAAATTGCATATGTGTACCTTGTAAGTGGCCTTTTTATTAAGCAATTTATTTTTTTGTGAGTAGTTTAAGATTTACCTCCTTCTAAGATAACTATCATTTTTTTTTTTCAGGGTGACTGCTTATTTTGGCCTCCTATTCAGTTCATAAATTTTTATTATCTACCAACACAATACAGGGTATTTTATATAAATATAGCAACAATGATATACAATGTGTTTCTATCATTTATGAAGCATTATGACCAACCGAAGAAGATCTGATAGTATAATGAAGTAGTTAAATTAGTTTGTGATATTTTTATTTATTTACTGTGCTCAAACAATGTTGTGTTACTGTGTAAGGGCCATGTTTTAAATTGTATTGTAAGGACATGAGTGATGATAATAAATGAAAGTATTATTTGTTTAGATTTTATTTTTACCTAATATATGACCCTATTATAATGTGTGAGAAAAATGTATATAATTTTTTTTTATTTTACTATAATACATATTACTTAAATAAAATTGGGTGAGGAATTTTAGATTCTTGATTCTAAAACAATTATTATTTTCATATTGTATATAGAAGTGTGTGTGCACCCTGACATTTCATCAATATTTTGTTTTAAGAATAACTGAACCCATAAAATAAAAAGAATAAATTTGCAATTCATCATGATTTATTTTAATATGTGAAATGCAAAACATACAACTAGAGTTGTTATGTTTTAAAGGATTACTTCAATGTAATACAAAGATAATACTAAGTTTATATAATATGTAAATCATCCCCAACACATTCTCCAATCATCTTTCCTAGTTTGTAATTTTACTACTATGCGGTATAATGCCAGCGCTGGCCCAAGAGGTAGCCCCAATCCTCTTACAATATCGGCTCGTCTAGCCATGCTTAAAGCTTGCCCATCAAATTCCTGAAACAAATTGCATACATTAATTTCTATTCAATTAAAAAAAGGTTTCAAGGAACTAAAGATTACAGGTTACTTCAATAAAATTAAAAAATATTTTCTAAGAATATTTTCTCTATTTCTAATAAATATTTTCTAAAACACATCAAAACAACATTTAAGTTTATAACATAACATGTATATGGTATACCTGATCTCTTAATATAGGTGCAGCTTCAGACAAATGTTCCATAAAGTAATCATACACATCATCTACATTCCAGTTGCTTATATCGGGTATACTTGGATCCATTGGTATATCATCTGGAATTTTAGCAGCACCCCTATCCAATTCATGAGGTTTTAAAAATGGATCAACATTTGATGCAGATTTCGGACAATATTCACTGTTATTTGATACTATAGCTGGTGATTCAGATATTTGAGGCCGTGTTTCAAGACAGTTAGAGCATTCCCATTGATCCCAAGCTTTAAGCCTTTCTGGAATCCGGGGAGAGTGGCAGAGGGAATGGTATGCATCAGAACATATATTACACACTGTTAGTATACCCTGAAATTGACACACAGTTTTCAAAACAAGTTATTAAAACCTATTTTAATTTAGCTTAAATAAAGATAGAAATTATGGTCTCTTATTATAATTCTACTTTTTATAAAAAAAACATTATACTCTATCTGAAAGTTATTTCAATCTTATAGTTATATACTCACAGCATCATTTGTTTCACAGCAAACAACACAAGTTTTACAGTGAGGGCATTGCCATGTGTTATCTGGTCGGGGTTTAAGAATACCTGAACCAGACTGTAAACAGCTTAAATGTGCCTTATTGTTGCAATCTCTACATTCCACAAGACGGTCATTTGACCCTCGAGGTTTTTGAATTAAACAGACAGAACAAACTCCTGAAGTTTCATGAGGCACTGAGTCTTCATGTTCTATCTCATCTGCACTTCCATCTAAAGATAGCTGGCCTTCTGATAACGGGGTACCGTCCTTGTCAACTTTACCAGCAATCATCAATCGCTTTTTTATCGTGCTCTTATTCAGGGACCCGACAGGCCTTCCCCTTTTTTTCTTGCTTGGTACATTGTTATCACTGGGGTCAAACACTTTTTTTGCCATTTTACGTCTTTCACCGACTCTAACTCCAGCATTCTGACTAGAGCTTAAATTTGATGTACTGCTAGTTGTACCACCAGGTCGCTTCTTTGGTCTACCCCTCATTCGTTGTGGAGAGGATCGACATGATGAATTAGCTGAAGATGTCATCTAAAATTGAAAATTTTAAAGTTCATTATACAAAATATATTACTGCTTATTCTTCACTACACTACTTCACATGCATAATAAAGTAAGTAATATAAGTGTATAGAAATTACATACTTTTGTGTTTGAGTCATGGTAATCAAATTTAAAACTATCTGAACTATCACAATCATGATCGGCTGGACCCAGAGCTAAAGCTCCATTTGGTAACTTCACTAGACTTCCAGATGACAATTCTTTGTTAATGATAGATTCTAGCTGCTTTTTTGAATATTTAGGATCTTGAGAGGCAGCTACTTTAACTAATTCTTCAAAAGCAATGCCATTCTCCAAGTAACTTTGATCCTGATAGATCAAAGTTGCAATAGCAGATGTGATAATTCTTCTTTCACTTGTAGCCACAGTTGTACTCATTGCTGCAATGCATAAAAATATTAAATAAATATTTCATTTACCGATTAGAACATTTTTAGTGGAAAAACACTTACTATTATTTTGTGTAGATTTTTTTCTCCACTTTGCTGCGTTTCTATAGCTTACATTATCTTTGTAGTCAACTTTGTAAATGCTTTTTTCTTTTAAACAACGTTTTAAGTCAGCTTTCGTGTCCTTAGGGGCAACTTTATAACATTTAAGCATAAATTTACAAATTCTGTTTATATCGGGTCGCGACTTTCTTGCTCGTAAATGATCAATTGCGGCTAAAATTTGATTTTTATACTTTATCTCTGACATTTCTGAAATAAGAAAAAGTTTGTATATTTGGCCAATTATATTAATGATGTAAAAGAAAAAAAATAACACAAATATTTGATACCTATTTAAAATCATGCCGATGAATTTGAATATTTCTACTCGACGCACCTTAGTCCAAGTTTTAGAACAAATTAATCGATCTATAATAATTTCACGGGAATGGTTAAGAATTTTAATAAATTTTATTTATATCACTTCATTATCTACTTAATGCTAACTGCTAATCATGTTATTTTATTTAAAAGAGACACTTTCTTTCTCACAAAAAAAATCACAACAGATGTAATTCCAATTCTCGTTTATTGAGTATAAGCGATTTTAGCTCGTCATTTTTTTCTTTTTTTCAAGAACACAACAATTAATTATTTAAACTCTATTAGTAAAATTAGTACTAAAAGTCCAAGATATTGTGTTCAAGACTTGTGATGGTGTTGCTATATTAAGAATTGAAAACTTCCCGAATCCCTTCCTTTTATTTGTACGTCTTATCCCATAATAATTATTATATACTGAAATATGTTTTACTGCAAAAGTAATATTTTTAATTTGGATTTACTGGTAAACATGTAAACAATTGTATTTATTTTATATTATTAAAACGTAATTAGCAAGGTAATGTTATATGTAGAGAGGTCCTGACACTTGGTCAACAATAAATTATATTGTTTAAATGATCAATGTATCATGACTCATGTCAAATTGGTCACGGTAAGATTATGTCAAAACAAGGTGGTTCATGACAAAGTTACGATTTGCCTTTTGTAATTTGTATTTAAAATATAGTTATTTATAAATTATACGAGTGATATAAATGTAAAATGATTGTTTTATATTAATGTTTCTTTTAAATACAGATTTATCGTAAGAAATGGCTACATTAATTTTACCATTTTTAAAGCTGAATATAAAAGTAACTTTTTTGCCAAAAATACTGTACTCTACGCAGTCTTTTCCTAATGAAAGAGTCTTAGGTAAAGTGGTAAATGCTGCGATCATAGGCGCTCCTAATTCTGGAAAGAGTACTTTAATAAATAAGATACTAGAGCGAAAGGTCTGTTTTAAAGCTGGATTAAAAGAAATTTACAAAAATAAAAATGTATCCAATATCTTATTCGAATTGTTATTTTTAGGTTTGTCCTACGTCTAATAAGGTACATACAACAACAAGACTTGCTAGAGCATTGTGTTATGAAAATGACACTCAAATAATATTTTTAGATACACCAGGTGTTGTCACTGATAAAGAACAGAACAGGTATGTATTTAATAATTTATTCGCATTCTTTTATTGACTAAATTTCAAAAGAAAAGAGACCACTTCACTAGTTTTTAATTACAATACCACATATTTTCTATATAAACTACCATACATGCCTTTAGACTAAAAGACAATCAAAGATTTTGTATTATTAAATTAGTATACTAAAATAATAACTATCTAATTTTTAGATATAAATTACCAGAATCAATGAGGCAAGCATGTAAAAAAAGCTTGAACAGTGCCAACGTCATAGGAGTAGTTCATGATGTTTCTAATCGATGGACAAAGGACAGACTTCATCCCACTGTTCTAGACTTATTAAATATGGCCAAGAAAGTGCCAAGCTTTTTAATCATAAATAAGGTATTAAAAATTTACTTAGTACTAAGTAAAATTCAGTAGGATTAATAGTAAATATTTTTTTAACATATATCTTGAATACTCAAAGAGTTACTTTAATTATTAATAAGCTTTGAACATTAATATTATACGGAATGTCTTCTTTCAATTTTCAATTAATGATATATTTACAAACTTTCAGGTGGACAAACTACAATCCAAAAAGCAACTGCTAGACATAATTAGAAATTTAACAAATGGGTGTATTGCTGGCAATCCTATCCCAAATGCTCACAAGAATAAAAATAAAGATGAAAGTGGTTACAGTCACTTTTCCGATGTCTTTCTTGTGTCAGCCCTCAATGGAGATGGTGTTAAAGATATAAAGGTAATGCCTTTTAACAAGAGGATTCACACACAATAAACAGGGCGTAGTACTTCAAAAATATGGGTATGCTCCGGGAGATCACCAGCAGTGTGAATAAACTGCTGGCGTTCTCCAATGATCTGAGGTGAATCGAATGTGATGCCCACCCTCACGCAAAACCACTCATTGATGCGGAGAAGTGGTTTTTTTTTAATTTATTTCCTAACCATGGATACAAAGTCCTTCAGTCCCAATCTTATAAGTTATGTATAGGATTAAATTATGCCTACAGAATTTATAATGTATTTATATAAAGGATCGGAGTTGTGGATAACTGTCTGTGTTACCATACCATACCCACATTAAATATGATTACATTATTTTAATAATACATGAAACTAAAATGGATATAGATTATTAACTTTAATATAACTGTCTTTCCAGGATTACCTAATGACAAACTCCAAAGTCCAGACACTGCAATATTCACCTGAAGATTGGACTGACCATTCACCTGAAACTCTTATAGTGGATGCAGCTAGGGCCAAATTTCTAGATTTTCTTGCACAAGAATTGCCTTACAGATTAGATATTAAGCTAGAATATTATGACGTAAATGAAGAGGAAAATAAAATATTATGTTCAGTTTTAGTGGAATGCCCAACAGAAAGAATAGTGAAACTCATTACAGGAGCAGGAGGTGGCCGTTTACAACAAATCAAGTCATCGCTACAAAGTGATTTAGTCGACATGTTGCAGAAACCAGTTATATTAGATATTAATTTGGTTTCCAAAGTTAAGCCTGCATCCGAAAAATAAAATCATTATCTTTTATTTTTAATTGAATGATGAATAAAGTATATTGTGTTTACAGAGTGTTTCACTAAGAATCTATAATTAACAAACATTAACAAAACCCCATACATGTACATAAGATGTTTTTTTAAACAACGACATCTATTGCATATTCACTGCACTTAAATGATCTATAAACAGTGTAGGTACACTATGTTAATGTAGCACTTGGACATCGATGTAGAACGACTAAAATAATTATTAATGTAAGTTTAAGACTCAAAACTAGAGGTCGTCTACGCACATTTTAAGTGATCCTGGTTCGCTGTACTAGCCTAACAATTACTTAGTTTTTAGCATATTCTGAAATATTTTACCGCGAACGAGGGCATAGACTAACTTTAACATAGACAAAATACAATAAAAAACTAATTTTTAGGATTGTGTATTATGTGTACAAGACAATTTATCAAAATCGGTACAATAAAAAATAAGTTTCAACGCTCTTAATTTTAAACATAAAAATTGAAGTGTGTAAGCAGGTGAACAGTTTCACCTGTAGGTGATTTATTTTAATGTTAAAAAGAAATTGTGTATGAAAGCCCATTGTTTTCAATATATAATTTGCTATATTTTATTTTATTAATATTTTCACAACTTATACAAGTACAAACCTTATAAAACTTATTGTCACCGCTCGCACATTTTGCTATAAATACTTTTAAAGTTTGCCTTCTGTTTAAAAAGGTCCGGCGACCAAAACAAACATTATACTTCACACGATGAGGTCCATAATATAAGCTAAGTTTAATCAACTGGAAAATTGGTTTACTGATAACAATAAAGCATCGATTGAACAAGAGCACAGGCTTTAGCCTCTGAGCCAATATTTATAGCCCTATGTTGGCAAAATTTCTTAAAATAGGTACTTAGGTAAGTTAAGAAATTTTGCATTTTTTTTTATATGATGAAGCGAGGAGACGAGC
>JADANM010006178.1:4167681-4202807 GCA_026213755.1 Eurema hecabe
CATCTTACCAGCAGATGAACTTCGTAAAGTGAGGTTCGAAAAAATATCTTAAATATGATAAAGCAGACACAATCGGAAGGCATTTATGTAACTTAAGGTACTCAATTTTGGTAGCGATATTTATTTTTGCCAGTGCCAGGTCATGAATCTTAAAGATAAGCGTTTTAATGGAAATAACAGCTCGACGGAGAACATTATGGTCATACACGAACTATCGCCAGGCCATAACCGTCAAACGAAACGAGTCTGCATAATCATAAACGTGACGTCCAGAATGTTCTTTAAAATTGTTTCGGATATGATATACTGTTTGCTTGTTTAAATACGTATATTGTTGGTATGTGGATCTAGATCCATACATTTCAATACAGAATTAAGGACGTCTATTTACCGATTTTGTCCACTATTTGATTGAAACAATTGAAATCAGTGAGTTCCTACCTCGTTGATTACTTAAGTACCTAAGAAATAAGAATACTTAAAACAATTAGATGCATACAAGAGTTAAAAACGAGAAATATAAATCTAAATAACCTTTACTTTTTAACTTACTAACATTTACTTGTAAATGTAAAGTAAATTTAATCTACACTAATTCAATGACACAAAATAGTCTCAATAATTAATTTAATTATTTAATAAATATCTAACCCAACTAAAGTCTACAAATAACCTTAAAAGTAAATACTAAAAAGTTTCATAAAAGTGAAAGCAAAGATACATCACTTCAAACGCACCTAAAAGGTTGGCAGGGTAAACAATGTCGAATCAACACTGATTTATCTAAAGGGAGATCTCTACGGTGTACAGCAAACACGTCTTGAACAAGACTAGCGAGCGATGATTCACTGGGCTAGAAAATGTTAGTTGATTTTTGAATTTCACGGTTCAACGCCCATAAAACACGAGGACGATGTTTGTGGGTGTCGTGTTCTGTATTTTATAAATTATATCAATTGATCTGCTTAAACAACACGATACAAGCTCTAAAATGTGTCAATTTTTAACTACTTTTATTCCGTTTTTCAATTAATAAATAATTTGATGATTGTATCCTGTTTTTGAAATATTAAATGAATAGAATGTAAATGTAATTAAATGAATAGAAACATATATCTACTCAATTAGACCTCAGTAACAAAATGTAAATAGGGATTTTCAAATTTTTACGAAATACGCTTGCTTTGTTACGAATATTTTCAAATGGACATAAAACCAATACCTATGCACTTAGCCGCTTTTTGTATATTGGTTAGGCTTTGATTATTTATAGATCTATCAAATTGAAAAGTTGCGGCTCAAAAGCGAAATGCATTAGGTAAATTACTTTTGTATTTATTTTCATTCCATATGAAAATAAATACAAAAGTTCGACCAAAAATTTATTTCAAAATATGAAGACAAACGAGTTATTTTAATAATACTTAAGTACAGGGATTAAAAACATAAAATGTAAGGGTATATTGTAATAAAACGGACGTACTTATTATTATAATCCTATCGTAGCAGCACCTTGCCTTACCCTCGGAACATTAAGTACTAAATGCTCTTAGACCCGACCTTCTAACCTTGTAGATAGTGGATGATAAACTAATGAAGCTACAATATTTGGGTTTTTGATATTGCGTTCGAGGCTATGAATATTATTTTGTCTGTTATTTCTCAAAGGCAGATATCTATTATCCTGTGTAACTACAATAAAATAAAAAGTCTACTAACTTTGTTTAATTCGAACTCCAGGATTTGTAAATCCTTAATGACTAGCTATTTATTATAAGTAGCTAATAGCAAGCTAAGTATTTCATTTTCATTCTATTTTCGTTTACGCAACCCAGTTTGACCACCTTTATCAAAACATAAAGTTTAAAGAGAATCTGAAAATATTAACTGCTTCCTCCGGTACTTCGCACGAGCTGAATCCGAGTCTAATTATAATTTTGAAATATACGATCTCTCATTTGTTACCTTAGTTTAAAAATAATGACTGAAGCTTGCAATATCGTAGCCGAGTATTAACTTTGAAATTCAATTACCAACAGCTGGTTATCGACTACGGCTTATACAAGACCCTTTTCCGATACTTTCAATTCCATATATTTGAAGACTTTCTTATTAAGAACTTACGTTCTTAGCATGAAGTACGTAATAAAATATTCATGAGTCACACACTTTAACTAGGATGTTTCATATTTTCTACATTTTAAGCGTAAGGAATGTGGCTGTGATATCTAGATTGTTATAAATAAGATATACCTAATTCACAACAGTTTTGAGTGTTATAATCGCGATAAGGCTACATAAAGATTTTAATTATATACTGAAATTATTAGAATGAAATCAATCGCAATCATTCTCATCATCGATTAACTTGCTAGGTTAATATAAAAACAATTTTGACAATGGCTCATCTTGACCACTTGCAAATATTCTAAAGATTGGGACAGAAAAGTCTAAATTGAAGTGAAGTTTTCTCATTAATTTGATTACGTCGATCCCAGGGCCCGACCCGTGTCACAAGTTACTTCATTAGTTACGCAACTTGCTGAAAGTAATCCTAGGGAATTACGTTTTGTAAGACACGAATTAACCAAATTATTGTGACGTTCGCAATGTACTTTTGTTCAGGAATTTGCATCGTTTGATCGACTGTAGTTTATCAGTCTAACTGTATCGATAATAAGTATAAGAATAATAAATAGGTTCCTACTTAAATCCTTAAATGAGAGTAGGTAAGTAAGCACTTGAAACGTTGTGGCAAAAGGGGGCTTTTTTCATTTAGTGGAAACAGTTTATTCACGATGATTATGGATTTTCAAATTACATTAAAAATTCAACACTAAAGATTCGTGGGTATATTCCCAGCTCTTAAAAGGACAAACTTGATTGAATTTCGGAAATTTGGCAAACTCGTCATTAATAATTCACGTAAAGCTAACTGCGTGTTGTACAATACGAATACATTCAAGAGCTACCAAAACACGTAGTGGTTGTGATATGCAAATAAGACGAATCATAAAATTAGAATTTAAAATCAAAACTCAGTTTCAGAGGTGTTTTTGTGTCAGCGGGAGCGAGGTTGCCATAGCACGCATAACTTATACGGAATATTTATGTCGGCTATGCCAACAACACCCTTACGATATTTTAGCGAGGTCTAAGCTGTTTAACTTTTATGTTTTACTTTAAAACCATGGGTATATGAATTACGCCAATAATTTATTTTTTATGTCAAGTATTATATACCCTATTATCTACGAGCCTGTGTGGGTAATGAAACATATAAATTACCTATAATAAACATATAATTATTTCGAAATATTTAATAAAACATAAGTATTAAGTAATGTCTAATAACCAAGTTAATTTGACTTTCTTTCTATACGTTGCATATATCCTTAAGTTCTGGTTTTGTGTTATACTTATCTATTGTGTTGTATCTGTTAAAATGTGGAGTGGTCAAATTAAAGGTGTTCTATTATAAAAAAATATACAAATGTTAATATTATTAAATAAAATGAGTATAAGGTACTTTTTTTATTAAGTAATGTGAGATTGGGCTAAAAATCTAAAGGAGTGAGGACTATATAAAATTATGCTATTTTTTTTAAATATCATCAAACAAAATATCAAATTTACAAAATATCATCCTCAAACATTTCGCACATAAAAACGCTTTGTACTTTATCATTATCCAAAGTTTTGTACGCATATTGTAGAACGCAAACGCTACGAATTAACCTTAACGTTTACTAAATTCCAAATTTATTTTAGCCAATGTAATAATATGCAGGTAACTACGCAAAATCGCTCCAAATTAATTTTGATACAAAGTTTCGAAAGAGCTTTGTGAGAGAGATATGGTAAAGTGTTGAAGTTAACGTTTTAAGGGCTTACAGCAATAAAGCCAGGATGCTGTTTTGTTGGTGACAAGGAACTTAATTAACTTTATATAAATGGATACCAGTCTTAAAACATTGACTGCGCTCGCCTTCTATAACTCGTCCTTATAAAGAACTACAGTCTTGTAGTATTTATTTTTCCAACCATTGTATGGACTTTGTTAGAATTCATGTTTACTACAGACAATAGCTGTAAAAGAGGTACAGTATAGCAACGAATTTTGTATACCTTATTACCAACATGATAACGTTTTATGTTGAGGATGAATAAAATAGCCAGTTCTTTATAGGGATTATCTTACTAACAAGTATATAAATGATGTTTTAAATAGATCTTTCAACTTGTATTTGCAATATAAATCAAATTATATCAAATGAAAACATACTATTCAAATAACTTCAAGATGTGTCTTACGCTTTAAACTTCTTGTTAGATATTCTTTGGCTACACATCAATAAAGCCTACACAAAGAGAGAAGTTTTCTTGAAGAAAAGGATTTTTGAATACGTTCCAATAGATCTATTCTATAACTACAGAACTATTTTTTCCTTGCATAAGTAAAGGTATAACTAGAAACAAGCACATCAATAAAGACGTCTAAAATGGAGAGCTGACAATTTTCTGTTTCATAATACCTACACAAACCGAGCGCGAACTTCCACGGTATTAGAACCTAAGTTATTCCGTAGCACGTCCGAGATCGGTTGCGCTTAGGGCCTCCATCAGTAATTCTTTGTTTGTAAGTTACTTATTTTAATTTGAACGGCGGTTCAGATGGTTCGAATTAAATGAAAAGTTTAATTAGATGTCTAGTTCGAAATTTTAGTGTATTTTCGTGATTGTTACCTAATATAGTATTATTATAGTATTAAAAATTTATTAAAGTAGCAGTTATTAGTAAATTTAAGTGAGTTCGAAATGTAAGAAAATACTAAGCGTTAATTTTAAAACAATCCATTATGAAATACATGAGAAATACTAACATTAATTCTCAAATTTAAGTTTTTTAAGCAGTAGCTAAGTATTAAAAGTAAGTCTGGTTGTTTGTCACTTTGATATCCTATTCGCACAATTTGTACACTAGATGTAAATAGAATTTATATAATGTTAAACTACTTTGTAACATCCAATATTGTCATTTCATAGTCGTGAATATAATGTCGAAATATATCGTCATATTATATTTTAGTCAAACGGCTATACGGGTGTTCATTTGTACTACAAATATTGATGCTACAACAAACAATTGGCTATTGAACAACTGTTTTACTGCGACGACTACAGAACTGTGTTGGATTGAATTCAATCGTATTCAAACGAAAGTTCATGCTCTTGCCATTGTCTACACGTATGTTGAAAACAGGAATTAGCATTTTGGATTAAAATAATCATTAAGACAAGATTTTTTGTTTTTAGACCTAAATATAGTCGTATAAACCTAATCAAAATAACTCCTCGAGGCACAAAAGTTATCCAATATCAAGAATAAATTTATTCAAAAAAGCTAGGTATTTCTTTCTAGGTACAATTTATTTTATTTCCAACCGAACGATTGTTGAAGAAAAAGAACCTCTTCGATATTACTTAAATTTACCTAGAAGTTATATAGTAACAAGTAACTTTTAATTAATTATGAATGTTGGTCGAAACTTTGCCCTGTATTGCTTTATGCCAATGAAACATTTGATCAAAGCTCTATTGAAATAAGTTTATGTACAGTACTGTATTGAGAAATATATTGACGTAAAACAAGTTTAATGAATCTAAGAAATACTACAATAAACACATAATAATAAAAGATTAAAACGAAACAGTTATATGAAGGTTGGTTGCTACTTTATTTAATTTTATTTAAATGATTTATGACTACCTCATAATCGGCAAAATCACGTTATACTCGTTCATGCTTTTTCTTTGCATAGTTATATTTTATAGTATATAAGCGAATACTAAGCAACAACGAAAATACAGTGTTGCCATTGTAGTCGTTAGCGATGACAGACTATACAATGTTATAACAGATAAAATATAATTCTAAGATTATGATGCCAGTAATTGTCTCACTATAAAAAGCCCTTTAACGCGCCGAGTCTGACAGATTTTCTCGTCAAAGAAAAAATATATATAAAAATAAAGAAGGAGAAATACTAAAGTAAAGTCTTATAAAACCAGGCACAGTATAATGGGTTTGTTATTCTTGTCGCCCGTCACATTACGAGAATAGGAAGAAGGATTTAGGAAAAGGTAATAATTTATAGGTTTAAACACGTGCTTTTCGTTCACTAGTAGAGCTCTTTGCCAAATGCATTGGGTTTCAAAGCGTTCGATGTCTTTTATCTGTACCTTGAACAACGTTAGCAATTTAACAATGATTTTTCAGAATATTTTGTTTTTTATAAGGTATATTTAGCTAGAGCACTTATACCTAATACTAGGTACTGTATACATTTTTTGTATGATAGCTTTTATATGCTTTTAATTTTATACGTCCTAATACCTTATCCTTATAGGATATTCTTCGTTATACTGATATTAAACAATAAAGACTGTATGAAAAGAGTTTGATGATAAAATATATTTTATTATTTTTCTACTTACCTACATCGTGGTATACCTATTTAGTGTCGCTATGGTTATGGTTAATTCTGATTTTTGGAGCACTACGCGGGTTCTTCCCAACTGAACGATCGCCCTTGAAAAAAATCTAAAGAAACTGTAAAGTCCACTTACCATAGCGATGTATATCAAGTCGTATCGGCAGTCGTGGCACGTTAGGGCCATTCAGCTGAAATCACTTCCCAGTCCCGCTGCGAGCGGACAGTGACGTATTGTTCAGCTTCTTAACATTAATGTAATGGATTTTGCTTCATGTTGTGAAAGTTATCGCATATTTCAGAAGCTAGTACGTCTAGACGTGGCTTTTTTAATCAATGTAATTAATTGGAGCGGTTTGATTGGCCTGTTTTGTTCTTAGTTCGGTATATCGATTACACCTATCTTTTCTTTAACCTTATAAAAGTGTTATTTCATTAGTAGAAATACATTTAATTATTCAGAAGTTAAATCTAGAATTATTTAGGTCTAGTTGATACAAGGTTTGGAGATCAAATGTTAAATAGATTGTTTACTATAAAAAATATATTCATTTATATACGATTCTTAAATACTTACGATACGATCTTAAAGAAAAACAAACTTATAATTACTTCATTCATTCATCAACTTACAAACAATACAATCTTAAATAAAGAAGTATAATTGGAAAAAAATATGGACGAAATAGACAGGTGATGCAATAGACACGTTTTATCATTCGCAATTATTTTCCCGATGTTAGTTGAAGTGTAATCATGCACCTTTAGTTGAGCTGCCACTAAATACTCATTTGTGTAAATTTCACAAAGCCTTTGTAATGTAACCAAATGAAAATGTCTACTCATCCTCTCTTGACTTGGGTTGCTACTACGAATTAGGATCGGCCATTTTTTCAGAATCATTACATTTCCATCAGCTTAGTAAAAACAGTTATTTGTCTGATTAGATAAGCTAAGGTATACAAAACTTATAAGGGTTTCTTGTATATTATATAGATTTTTACACATATATATATATAACATTTGCACAAATTTTTACGCCTATAAAAGGGGAATCTTCCCCATAATACCAGTAACCTTAAACATAAGCCTACTAACATTCTATAGTGTATTCATCAGAGAGATCAGAGTCCACAAATACCTAAGTCATTCCTTGATATAATGACATTAACTTTTTATCCACCAGCCTTATTACGGAGGGCCAAATTGCGCTTCTTCGTGTGTACAAATTGAAGGCAGAATGAGAGGTAAATCTGTTTTAAACCGCAGTAGACGGGCCCGGCGTAGATCTCTCGATCCGTCACGCGTCGCACAAACTTAATCCCTCATCAAATCCAGATTAATTAAACTCGAGCCGACCACGATCCCATTTGTCTACTGTATACGTACACATGAACGGTCTAAGGTCATGGCGTTCTTACGATGCAAAGACTCACCGGTTTATGAGAATTGAGAAGCGTCACGTAATCTTATTATAAAGGAAATTAAGTATACCCATGACCCGTAGAAGTAATATCGTTTTATGAGGAAAAAACAAATTTAGTTTCAAAGGTTAGTCGTAAAACAACGATCTCAAAAACATACCTCTTTATGATGTTAATATTAATATGAGGTATGTTCTATAACGAAAACTGTAAGAAGTATAAAGACGCTTATACGTGGAGGTATGCTGAACGGATTTCCAATTTAAACCCTTTCATCTATGCGATGTGGTTAGAATAAGGAAACATCTCATCATAACTTCAAGCAAGAGATACATTAATCAAACAAATATTTACCTTTTATGTTTAAAACAGTGAAATTCTAGACGATACATGCAGCAAATAGACTTTATATTCTATACAAACCCGAGATTTCTATATTGTATAAGTTTTATTGTTTCGTATTACCTGAATAGATGGATTACTGAAATGTATAGAGGACTTTGCTATAGGAAATGCAGCAACGAACATTTACTACATACAATGTTCCGAACTTGCCGTGTGTTGTAAACTTAATATTATGTATAGTAAGACTCAAGTCAACTTTCAAACACAAACTGCGTCATAATCGGTCCATTCGCTTACAAGTTTAAACGCTATTTCGTGAGCTGAAGAGTTAATAACATAATCTATATCTATATAATTCAAAGGTGACTGACTGACTGACATGAGTCTATCAACGCACAGCCCAAACCACTGGACGGATCGGGCTGAAATTTTCAGTGCAGGTAGATGTTATGGCGTAGGCATCCGCTAAGGAAGGAATTCCCGAAATTCCCGCGGGAACGGAAATTAGCGGGAAAATCTTTTTGTATGAAAAATCTAAACCGCTTAAGTTAGACGCTTGAAACTTATTTATATTAAAGTCCACGCAGACGGAGTCGCGGGCAACAGCTAGTCAATGATATTTATGAAATCGCTACATTTAAAGTACATTGAACATCACATTTCATGTAGAATGTAGATACTACAGCGCATAACCTCAGACCTCATTGCACTCTCATATCGACAGACGACATGATCTCACCATAATGACGATATGATTCCTTTTTGATGTGTTTTCGTTTCAACTTTTTCACATAATGTCTTTGAAGTGTGAAGGTTGTGTGAATAGGCTATTGTGTCGCTGTTCAAATTTTTCATCAGAGTAAAAGCATTTACTGGTCTATATCAATGCAAAGAACTGTTTTGAATTCAAATCTCAAGCGCAATTTATAATTTTCAAGTTACGGTATTTATATATTATAAAAAAACCCTATGTCTAACGTAACAAGATATTTTGCTTAATATCTTTACAATAAATAAGTATTAAGTTGTATCAATTAGATAGTAGTTCTAGTAGTATTATAGTACCTTGTGAATTTCTATTCGGTCAAAGTTGTATACACAATTAGGAGAAGCACATGTTAATATAAGTAGTTTAATGTAATTTTACCTGTATATTTCTATTGTGTAAGCTTCTCAGTGTATCTAAATAAATAAATAAATAGTATATATCTATGTATGTCGTGATATTCTTTTATGCACTTTATTAGAACTATATTTTTGCTATTTAGTCTATTTGAATAACTTTTCACCACCACTATGGTTGCCTGGAAGATATCGCTTCCTAGCGATAAGGCCGCCTTTTGACGAAATTGATTTCAATGTTTGTTTTCTTTAGTATAGATACATCAATAAAGTGTTTTTATTTATTAATCTAAGTAGTATTATTTCGTCTGTAAATCGCTCACACTCACAACACCCGATATTTCGATGTTTTGTCAGTACGGTCTTATAGTACCCATTCGATTTATTGAGAAATTCAATCATCAGTTGAGTCAAGTGTAGCAGACATTGCGGGTGCAGCACAGATTACAATACATGAATGAACATGACTGTTTCAGAGATACATATGCACACAGTCTAAGCTGGATGCATATTTGTTACTAAGTAAGACTTTATACAACGTGTAACAGAAATACGTGGTAATATTTAAGGATGTATTAAAAATTCATTTCATTTGAACTATTTATTATCAAGATATTGATTTTTTATTTCTATTGATGTATCATATCAATACTTAAATTTATCGACGCTACGACATCACTTTAGAGTTATCAGCTGTTACGTGTCAATGACCGTATGACCCTATGACAATGCATTTCATTGAAAAATGAAGTAACACTTTTGTTTTCATTTTCATATTAACGACTTTATTGATGAATTAATGAAATAAAAAATTCAAATATGTTTATTTTAATGCGGGGACTTGTATATAGACTATCTATGAGCATCTGAACATCACGCAAAAATATTACCACACATTTCTGTTACACGTTGTATACATATAACTAGCGATTTTGATTGCAAATATTAAACATGTATTTTACATACAAATCTTCCTCTCGAATTATTTTATCTAGATGCGTAATTTTTAATATTGAAGTAATCGTAAACTCGTAAAACACTGTTACAAGGCATAATATAAGAATTGACAACATTTTGGGAATATTTTAAAGCGTACGGCTATGCTTTAAATTGTATCGTTGATATGATAATTTATTTATTACAAATATAGGGTGTATAAGAAGAAATAAAGTTAGTTTATGTTTAATTTATTGAACATGAAATAAATTTGTATAACGCGCAAATAAATTGATTTTAAATGAAATTTTAGATCCAATTCTAATTAGCGTGTGATATACACATCTGTATATTTTATATTTTTTCATTTCGTTATTAAGTTTAGATGTTATAATTTGTATACGCGTACTACCTACAAAATTGGTATTAACACTTATATAATATAATATTGTTGACTAAACTAAACTTTTTATAGATCAATCGGTATAAATTGGCATTTTCTAAGTGCTTACTTTTTGCTACGCTCCCACGTTGATTGCAAAATCTATTTAGTGAACCTAGCGTATTGGCAATTTCTATAGACTGCATTTCACCAGTGAAAATGGATTATACAAGAATTGTTAATAAGAACCATAACTATAGGTATCAGAAAAAATATCTTTTTTCAATTAGGCTACATGTAGTTATCCTTTTTTCAAAGCAATAATTTACCACCATCATTCATCACCTACTACCGGTTCGGATAGCGGTTTCTGCTGACTAGAAATATAATATATATTAGAAATATAATAGTTGCTCTTCATTACATAGTATAAACAAAGTCGTTTTCTTATTGCTTAAATATTTAAAACTATGCAACCGATTTTTAAGTGGTTTTTTATCAGATAGAGTGATTGAAGAGGAAGCTTCATGTGTATAATAATGGCGAGGCGCGGCGATTTTAAAATAAAAGGCTTTATCTTTAATAATATTATTAATAAGTTATAAATGTTGTACAATTTGTTATAAATTAGACGTAGTCCTTGTTATATAGCAATCTCGGTTGTGAGATTAACAAGCACTCAAGTCGTGGTATACGTAATACAATCAAAAGTTTTGATGAATTTCGCCCGAACTGTCTTTGTTTTCCCTTTTCTTACCAGTTAAATAATATCTTAATCTGCTTTAGACGTCCTTATCAAAATTGTGCTCAATGACAGGCCTATCTTTTTGAATTTATTTGAATTAATCGGTTTTCTATAGTGATATTTATATGTATAAAAGCTTTAATTGTATTCACTGACTACTATTATGTCTTTTAATTACATTGTTATTTACTTTTTAGCCTTATGATATATTATAAAAGAATAAGTATTTAAGTGAGTTTTTGTAATCTTTTTATACGTAAGCCTTTCATCTCAATAAGCATTATCATTCCAAAATCTCTAATTAAGGAAGGGTGATACGAAAATGAAAGTTATAGAAACAAATCAATCTTCATACATTTAGGTTTTCATTCCGCAGCAGTGCGTCAAGCAATATTAAGCCGAAGGTTTTCGTAGTGACAAGCTATATCCATTAATTGAGCGTGCGGAGTGATTTATGGTGAATGTGAGCGATGCAGCGGTTTCGGTACGGTTTACAATGAATCACGGATCTTTCTGGAAATACTACGCGAACCCTCTATTTTCATACGTCGCAAGGGCTCATCCCAGGATCAACGTGAAGAATTTATTGAGACTGTTTACGCGGGCGGGACGCAGCGGAATGTCATTCGCTTTATAACAACGCTCATTCAAATGCGTGCTTCTTCAAACTTGTTTCATATTTTCTATCTGTTATTGCTTCTCAGTTTACACAAAACTCTCGGTAAGTGTGCACAACGGAATATTTATTTACCTGCGGCGTATCTGAGGTTAAAGATGTCTCGTAAAGTTTTACGATACGAAGGACGTAGGTACGTGTAGGCATTAAACGAACCCAAACTAACAAAGCAAAGCCATTTATGTGTGAAAGATTTAAATTGACTTCTGCTTTAACGTTGTGAGAAGCAGATATTTTATTTTTAGGTGTCCAATATTTCATAATATTTAACCCGAAGTGTGCGATACAATTTATTTTGTCACCGGTAATAACAGTATGGGGCACAATTTATGACAGCACCCTCGCGGGCTACGTGTTACATAAAATTGAATTATTTTGATACCATACACCTACTTCGCAACAATACTGTACCATAGTAGATCAATTACATTTCTGGCTTTATTTTTATGACCGTTTCCAAGACTTAGGGCCATAGCTTACAAGCTAAGCTTTATATAACTGCTCCCAATTCCAAATAAAATGAGTTGTTATAATAGTAAGAAATAAAAAATAATCAGCACTTATGTGACCCAAAAAAGAAACCATTGTATTTATAAGCATTGGGAGAGGAATTGAGTTAGCTTGTATATTCTTAGCACGTTCGCTTTCACGTGACTATAACGGCCTAGACCCGTTATTCTCAAGCTTCGGTTCGCTTGCGGTTTGACGGGCTGCTGTTCTTGGTTGCAACACCAGGTGTATATCACCATAACCTTACCATACATAGATATTAGATATTGTATATTTACATCTACATGCATACGTTATTTGTAAAGAATTTTAGTCGTAATAAAAGTGTAATTAGATTTTAATAACGCTAAATAAATTGAGATAAAGTTTAATAACTATTTAAACCTATTTCAGAATGGCACAACTATTAAGGGTTGCAACATTTACTTTAAGTTATAGCTTATGAAAGAAGTGATATTTTAATAGACTGGAATTTAAATAATACACACTTGTTATTGGCGAAATCTATAAGGAAACGTCATCTACTTAAAAAAGAAAAGATATAAATAAATAAAACAGTGTACATACTTTGTACAATGCAATCTCAAATAACCAAGAAGGTACGTAATTAAGCAAGTAAACAAGTTACCTATTTTTAGGTGTTACTTTTTACTTCTACTACAATTTTACACTAGTACTTGTACTTTACACTTGTAGCCCTTACGGAACGAAGGTTGAGTACTACTGGCCTAGATAATAGAGACTTACTGCGCACTTTACTCTATACCAAAAGTAATAACTCTTCGGAGTAGTTGCTGAGGGTGTCGGATCGATGGCTAAATGAACTATAAAATGATTTAGTTTTATGAAGCCAATGGGCGAGAGTATACAGTCTAATTTTAAAGTGGTCTTCGACATATATGTTGTTTTTTAATAATTTATATAGCGAAAGGATGACTTCACATTGAAGACCATAGATCATTTCAACACTAGCATATTCTGTAAGTAGGACAAAATAGTCGGTATAAGTTACCTTGTACTAATTTATTTATCAGTCCTATAAAATTGTATAAACAAATTTGTATACACAATTAATATAAGTAGTTTAATGTAATTTTATGTATATGTCTATTGTGTAAGCTTCTCAGTGTATTTTCCCTTCTCCCTCATTTCAATACACCATTATTTTCAAAGAAATTAATATTGAAGAAATTATTTCAAAGAAATTTCATAGGTGCTTTTATTCATATTTACATATATGTTAACTCTATTTAACATAGAAACAGAAATAATAAAAAACAAATGTACCTTTGAAAAAGATCATTTAAAGTAAACATTAAACTTCTAACATAACTTTCTTCACAAACCTACACTCAATTATTATAAGCAAATTGTGTAAGATTTAACAAGGAAACAATATTTCCATCTCCGGCCAGTTTGTGGCAAGTTTGAAGCCAACCTGAATCCATCAGCCGCCGCGCGTCTCAGATTGGGCTGTCAATTACGTCACAGCTATTCAGCCCTTAATCTGTCATCTAGACACCAATTAACGCAAAACTGCCACTGTGAGAAGTGCCTCCGATTTATCTTGCACAAATAACGAATGGTAATATACTTTAGCAGGTTTTGTAATGGGTTGTTTATAAGAGAATTTTCTATATTGCATTGTAGAGGTCATATAAAGGAATTGTAAATACGTAATGGTCCTTCGAGCCGGACAAAGTATGTACGAGTATATCATTATTTCGTAGCGCTGCACGAGTGGACAGTATTGCAGATAGCACGAGATTGTAATATAGTAACGTCAATCTAGATATGCGCAAACTGAAGTTACAGCTACGTTCAACTCACGATAAAATTCTTTTATTATATCAGAAGTACTAGAAAGAATACAAATATGTTTCTTCGACGAATCGTTAGTCTAAGAGCATGTTAAATTGCGTTTTAAAAATCGCTGATAGGGCAGCAATTATACTGTTATTTGTTATAAATATCTTCTTCTTCTTTAAGTGACAGTCCATTATTGCTTGGAAGTCAAATTATATTTAAGGAAGTGAACGTAATACTTCTTATATAAGTGTACGGTATATCGGCTTAATCAAATGCACGAATGCGGCTGCGGTATAAAACACAAATAAAGAGTTATGACTGGTTACCTTTTCATAGCGATTTGGGGGTTTGCCAAGTATAAGAGACACGTTTGTTGTCACGCTACAGATACAAGCAGACGTGGTTTGGACCTGTTTTTGTATGCAGAAGAGCGTGAAATTCAATGTAGCACACTTTCGTAATTCATGAATATTGTATGAACATGATAAGCTAAAACGTAGATATAACACTCCTTGTGAAAACTATTGTTTGTATTATCTTATGTATAGATGTATATAAAAATATAAGGTATCCTATTTTCCAATTTTGATATTTCGTTCATATTATATAAAACATGTTAAGAGAAATAGTCTGTAAGATATAAGTGTAATAAAGGATAAATAAATAAATAAAATAGGCAATATTCTTAACAAATTTCAACGGAGAAAACGTTATGACAGGCAAGAGGATATTTCATGTTTAAATGGAGTCCCAAATGTCCATATCCTATGTCCAGTAACAATTCTCAGATGATTCAAATGTCATGTATGATTTTTGCAGAAGGATAAACGGATTTATTATTTATTTTTATACATAGTACCTTGATTAGAACCAAAAAAAGTATTACATGAAGAAGAATGCATTTAATTTTTTAATTTCTTTATGACAACCTAAAAGATTGATTAAAATATTAAGAATATATGATTTCGTCTATTCAAAAACAATTTTCATGATTTTAATTATCATATTATATAAATATTAAATATTAATGAAAGGCCCGTAGCACCACATGAAATAGACATAAAAATAAGTTAGCAACAATTATAGAGGAATTTGTTGTTAGTAAGCTCATACAATGATATCTAGATGGATGTCGATGGCAACTCGCCAGCTTTCTCATGTAGCACACAATAACTTCCTTCTCAGATCATTATCAGAACAAGAAAATTGCTTTCAATATAGATAAATCTATAACTGGCAAGTAATCTTAACAACTCGTCCATAATTATAATGTTCCCTTGATTTTACGACCTCATTGTATGATCCATTTGGATGAGGAAGCTTGGTCTTTGGTTCTGAGCATATTAAAGCTCACATCTACTACCTAGTATAAAACAAACTCGCTTTCTCTGTCCCTTTATCCCTGTGTATGCATCTTTAAAACTACGCAACCGATTCTCGTGCGGTTTTTTTAATAGATAGAGTGATTTAAGAGGAAGGTTTATACATGCATAATATATATGCGAACGAAGCCGGGTTGCTAGTTTATTTATAAACAAATCTACTTGACTTCATATGCCTGTTTTTTAATATCTCATTAGCTTTATTGTATGCCGGCTCATTTTTCTCTTCCTACCCTCCTTAATCTTATCCTTAATTTTTGTGTATAATAGATCTTTCCTTTTTACTCATTTTTATGACCTGCATTCATGAGGCTTTAATCTTTGCAATAATTAATGGGTAAAGGTGGCTGGTTTTTTATACAAGAGGGGAAAACGAGTTGGTTTAAAGGAAAATTATCAATGTACCAGATGATTGCGATAAAGGAATAGTATGTTTTTAAAACACCTCATGTCGCATTGATTCAGGGATACTGCATTAGATGGTCGCTTACCATTAGACAAACCTATTCAGTCCTACACTATAACATAAAAGAATACCATCATTAGCCGTTTGAGCTCTATTTACCATCTGGGAACGATTACCTTATGGGTGTAGTGCAATAAAATACTTTTGTAAATCACATATAAGAAATTATTGAGCAAATATAAATAAGGAAAGGCCTTTTTTTCAGTTCAGACGTTTCGTCTAAAACCACGTAGGTAGAGCTTCACGCTTATTCAAATTTATTATTTATACGAACATGACGATAACGAGTAATGTTGGATGTAAAACATTTCAGAGAGAGACTTTAATATTTTTTACGATATTTTAATCTGTACTTATTTCTATGGTATACATACATTTTTAAACGGTATACATTGTACATACTTGTTAGAAGTCGGTTATTATCAATTTATTTAATGAATGTGGTTTTATTAGATATTACTTATATTTAGTGATACTGTAATGTCACAGAAGCCTAGAGAAGTATATCCTATACTTGCTGTTTACGTTTGGAAGAAACTATACCTTTTATACGAGTGAAAAATCGTTCTTAACTTCTCGTATAATTTACGATAGCTTTATCATACCGACCTCTAGAAACAAAAAAAAATCTTATTTCAATCGTTAATTATTTATTTTGTACAAAACTCCGACAACCAATCGATATAGGTAATATTATCAAATCTTTTTTTGGTAAGGAGACAATCCAAATTTCTTTTTATCAACACGATAAATAAATTGATCGTAGCATACCGATTACAATTAACAGTCGAAATCAAATAAACAATTATTAATAAAAGGTGTTCCAAGTACAGCTATTAGCATTTAATCGTAAATTAAATGTTAGTGCAGTTCAGTGGGAAGTCATTCATCACGGCGCTTCTGAATTTCCAGTTGCGGTACGTTTGCAGCTTACTGCATTTTGTAAGACTAGTGTCAGCTGTAAATCCCTGGGCGGCTGTATTTTTCACTTCTGTCTAAATCTGTGCCCCGTCCTCGTTGGAGGATTGTAAGAAATTAATGTCCTTTGAATGTGGAATTTTATATTTCCATGATAAAAGACTGTAATGAGGGCAGCCATGGTTTATAAATAGAGTATATTTTTATACTCTTTTAATTGTCAAATTATTTAGTGTGTGAATTTTATGCTTAATAGGTATATAGACACGTCTTAATTTGGTATTTACAACACCACAATTCATAGATAAATTGATAACGAAACGTTTATAAGTAGATTTTTGTACTTAGGATATTTTTTATTATATATTATTAAATCCAATCCACAAGTTCATTATATTTCAAAGCTTGCTTCTTTTCGTCAAACACAAGACATTACTTTCTAACTAATAATTGTTTATCTCTTAAAAGTATTTTTTTGGGAAATATCTTCATCAATAGTAGTTTTCCAGCATCAGCTAGGATTCGCCGGCACCTTTCCGGATTCTTTTAATCTATTATGTGCTTTAAAGGAACGTGTCTACGTAAATCGTAATCAAAACTCAATTTTTACAAGCTAATAAAGATTGGACAACATTTACGAAGACAATGCTATAAAAATTGACATAAAATCCCGGCGCCGAAATTTTTTACGAGTTTGCCGTTCATAAGCCGTGAAGTTACAAAGAATGATTGCGCAAAATGCGTTTCTAAGCAAAATTATTGTTATGTTGATGTTATTAAATGTGTTATGTTTAATTTTGCAGACCAAGCAAATATCAGCGATTGAATAGATTTTATTTTCTTGTATGCAAAAGTTTCAATTTTTTTTTGATGTTGCAGACCTTTTATTGAGTTTAGTTGAGTTATCCAATAGGAGCGAAGTATCAATGAAAAATGTTGCAAAAACGGGAAAAACTATTCATATTTAAGGCATCCGTTGCGTATTGCGTTCCGAGGCGAAAGCGTTTCAAATTTTTCAAAAAAAAAATAAAAGAATTATTCCTCTTAAGTTATAAAACATTCTAGGGTTGTATGTGTATATTTATTTTTTAAGCTGACTCACTATAACCTTTTTAAGGTTATTTTTAATCGCGGTAGTAATAACAGAAATTGACGCGAGTAGCGGGCTCCAGCTAATCGAAAACAAAACTAATTAATTAAAAGGATTGAACATCATAGTAATTATTAAAATGAAGCACGCTGAATAATTAACTTTGTGCACAACTCGAAACAGCGAGTTTGAAATGTTGCCCAACTGTACCGGTACAGGTAAACAAATGAACTAAAAACATTTAATACGCGTTGGAAATAAGCCTCGTGTAGCTTGCACAGATGTAATTTCATCTCGCCTGCATTTTGCTTTGGTAAACTTAGCTATTACCTGCAAGGTTTTATTTCGAGACCTCCCTAGGCCACGGTATCCATAACATGAGCGCTTTACTTGCTTTTAAAAATATTATTTCTAATATTATTACCCATTTCCTACTAGGAAGGAAGTTTTCAACATGTTGGGTTATTGCACTGCAAATATGGTTTATTAATGGTAAAACATTTTTCAATATTGGTGCAGTAGATCGAAAGATTACAACTATATGAAAATTACAACTTCACGATAGTACTTAGAATTTATTTTAATAATTTCTTTTTATTTTACATTCGATAGAAGAAGTTTGTGATGAATTGTTATTATGTAACATAATTGGGTCACGCAAAAGTCAGGATATTCGATGAGCTACGAATAGAAAAATATTCGTATTCATATGTTTATTTGGTCGTGAAGGGTCGTACCTGGCGGCGGCAGGTTGATTTGAAATGTGGGGATGATTCTAGGACACAAAGACCTTAATTTATTCTTGAGCGGGATTTATTTTGTGTTGGAAGTTGATGACAGAGGGCTCTCACGGTAATGTAGGTGTTGTCATCGGAAATTGGAGAGACCGCACGATTTGTCACGAGGAATTGAATGGTGGAACGTATGCGTCGAGGTGGGTGATATATTATGGATTGGTTTGCGGCTTACTACCTCCCATATATCGATTATAATACATTCGCTAAACTGCGTATGTCGCCTATATTATTTACATTAATGCGGATTTATATATAGTCATACAGTTGTATATAGCATATTCGCTACATCGCATATAAAAATTGATTTTATAATTTATTTAATTAGGTTTGACAGTTAAAAAAAAAAATTTACATTATGTGTCTTCCCTAAGGTTTTTTATAATAATAATAATCTATGTAGATAGAGATACAAACCAATATCATGTGGCTTGAATATAGAAAAGATACCATTTTATATACAAAACGCATGCCCGCTTTTAAAACAAAATTTACGCCTTGCACTCGGGTATAAAGCACACGAATATAACTCAAAAATAAAGTCTAGCAATTTAATGAACGAGAACTCGTATTTAATAGCCAGTGAACTAAAACTATTCTCATTTTGCATGATAGCCTTTTGTCTTAAGGAATGCAATATGACACTTTCCTTTCAAATGAGCCTTAGATGCGACTAGCTCAACAATTTTCATTTCCTCAGAGAAAATGCTTTCCCAAACTAAAGTTCTCATCTTGCCAATATAATCCCTAATCTGTCTCGAAGTCTGACTCTAATGAATTTTGCTTGTAGTTGCCGTTCCTGTCGGGTTGTCGTAATCTACGATCTAGTATCCATCTATCTGTATTCGAGTAAATCTAAATTATCTAGTTTGAAGTTAGCTCTATTATTGTTACAAATCCCAGCTGTAATTCGGATAGTAATCTGTATAAGAAAACAAAAGTAACAAAATCTTTGTTTTTATAATATTGCAATTCGTACTTCTTCTGTTAGACTTTCTTTTTTTTTAAACAATGTTATTTTTTGTAATACTTTATTTCAGAATCATATTTTGAAAATAATCCAAACACACGTGATGACACTACTAACAATGTTATTATATAATAGATATGTTATACCCATACAAATCAACCGAAAAAATTTTTCCGCACAGCAGCGGCAGCACGCATAGGTACGCACAAGACGATAGAAAAGAGATAAGTGATAAAAACAACAAGAAAAAAGAGATAGTTAGTTTTGTCAGTTGCGCGTCAATGCACCGGCAACCAATCACCTAAAAGTAACGTCCTAATTAGGATGTTTTTGCGTCTTCAAAATTTTGCGCTTATAACATATCTATTTAATATAATATCATTGATTATATAATAACAGTGTGAAAATGTGGTATTTTAATATTTTCTATCGTTACTGACGATACAAAACCTATTGATAAATTTTTGGGGGCGAATACGAGTAGAGATATTATATTGTTTACGTTAAAGTTAATATAAAAGAGGAATTACATAAATTGCAACATTACTAGTTCCGATAAGACCGTATATTAATTTTGGATACTTACTATAACTCACGTATACTCACATACCTATTGTTGCTTCAGTAACGGTACCTAAAGCGAGATAACGACTTACCTGAATTTAATGAATATAAGCAAGTTTGGTAAGCCAAGTTATTAGATATCCGAAATGCATTTAGTTTAGATCATACTATTCTAGTTTATATAGTGGATTTTGGTAAGAGCAATTGCGAATAACCGAATAATAATATGCGGTCGTCTTTTTTCTTACTTGCACACATGGCATGTCTAATTGTGTGAGTGAGAAAAAGAAAGCTGTATCTCAAAAAGATAATTGACATCAGCATATTATAATTTTTTTTTTTATAATTTGCCCACTCCAATATGCTGTAACATGTCGGCTAAAAATTCTGCGCGCCCGCAGTTATTAACTTCTAATTCGATTTGAGTTATGTGAAATAGTAAAGAGCTGCTTTACTTTTTTTTTTTTATTACCCGACTGCCAAAGAGGGTAATGTTTTTCGAGTGTATGTAAGTATGTATGTCTGTTCCTTTGTGACCTCCTGTAGCCTAAACGGCTTGATGGATTTTGATGTATGAGGTATCGTTAGATTTGTCTTGATTACGGGAGTGTCATAGGATACATTTTATCCTAAAAGTCCCACGGGATAAAGACATAATTACTCTTTTTTTAGTGTGCAGTCGGGTATTTTGTTTTTTTAATAATAATTACTTGTTTTAATTTTAGTGAATAAAAACCTATAGTTATTACTTACTTTTAATGCCTAGGTTTTTTAGAAACGGCATCTCAAATATATTTAATAAAGCCTAAATATCGTGGATTAAATGATCATAATCACATACCATTTGTTAATTAGTTGTACACGTGCATTAATAATCTACCTCTTGATAACTATCAGATACCCTCAACCATATCATAAACGCACTTCCCGAACTATTATAAACACAAGGGTTTAGTAGCTACTCAGGGCAATAAAATTAATTCGATACAACACACCGACTACCGAGCTAATGCGTCCTTCTGTAAACACTCTAGCCCGAGTTTCCGCCGAAATAACAGCGTCCATTTGTAGCAAAAAGTCCATTCATCAAATGAGATAACAACGTCACAGCGTTATCAAAACATGAGTCGCGAAACGATCACAATGTTTTGCTGCAAATTCCCCTATAGCAAAAAGTTAACACAATGAAAAAGTTTGCGAGTCTGAAATATAACGCTTCATTTATTATATCTCGCGGAAACTTTTGTCCGGCACACATTGCCGTAGACATATGGCATTTTTGTAGTTTAATAATGCTGATATTAAATTAAATGCAGTTCTTTATGTTAGGGTTTAATTAAAAGGCCTTCAACGGGGTATTTATTTCATTGAAGAATTTAAACTTTTAGGTGTAGAAATACTTATCGAATAGTGAACTTTTAAAGTAACTTAATTGAAAATGGAAATTGAAATTGGAATGTTAAATTCAGTGTTAAATTTTATATGAAAAAATATATCCTTTTTTGGGCAGTTTGAAATGTTATGTGTCGCTTAGCGTTATGTTTTTCAACAAGCCTTGGTTACTTGGTCCTTTAAAAATGTGTTAATAAATTATTTATTTTCATCGATCTTTCAAATATCATATTTTATATTGTTCTTTAATATCATAGCGCATGTGTGTGTTTTTTTTATTTATTTATATGGGTACTTCATTTTCAATGGGGAATTATAATATAGATAGTTTAACACTGTGACCAATACCTCTATTCTGTTTGGCTGTTCGAAACAGACTAACGTTCTGCATCGGACTACTTGGCGTTTTGAACCGTGTTTTCTAACGTATTTGTAGGGCTTGATTTTCGAAACAGAGGCAAATGGTGGTACATAATAAATTTCAAACATTTGTAGTTTTTCTTTGTCTCATTACGTAAAGCTACTCAGTACATCTGAATCACAATTCTTTACATTTTGTTTCTCTTATAGAATGAAACAATAACAAGAAACGCTACGTCGCAAACTTTAAGATACATTTAGTATGTCGTGTGATTTAATGCGCCTTTCCGCACGTTACTTGTATTTGGCCGAATGCCGAGTGCACGACTGCAATTAGCCAAAATTATGCTCAAAAACAACTTCCGAAGTAATTAGCAGATGTAGACTCAAGTTAAGGCCAGTTGAAATCAGTTCACCGGAGTCCGACAGTCCATGAAATTTGCTCCGACGAGAATCGACTTGAAAAAGTATGATGGCTGGCTAAAATTCATAAGGTAAAGAGTTTCGACATTTTGAATAAAATGAACTTAAGTGGCTTATTGATAGCATACTTGGCCCATTGTATTAAATACGTGGAGGCTTCCTCTTTATATCATTTATAGGAAAGAAGAATATTACAGAAATATCATTTATTAATTATGCGCTTATATAATTTATAAGTGTATACTTTTCAAATGAAAATTGCTTCATCGTGGACATACGTGGACTTTCTCTGTTTTCGGACGGTAAATTTGTAGAACCCATGGCCCTTTTGTTGACGCTCACGGGTATCCAAAGACGAATACCCCATTAAAAAGTTAGTGTTATTCTTCTTTAAATAACTTTGAACAGTTAGAAAATGAAAACTAATATTATAATACAGTATTAACACACATATTCTGGTGAACAACATAATACCGAAATTCTAAGCTGCTAGGTAGCGGCGTGCCAGCCTTCAACCGCGTGCAATGTTGCTCAAGTATGCCTCAGATTCGAGCGAGCCACTCCGCATTTGATCGTATCACATATTGGCGTTGTTTATAAGTTGCTAAAAGCTTTTCGCGTTTCTGCAGGCCTAGTTTTTGTTTGTCTGAAAATGTTTAGATACTTTCCTTGTTGTAATTTTGATGTAAAAGGTGTGGGACGACAAAATTAAAATGTTATGATTATTTCCCTCTGGCATTGTATTGAAAAGAACTACTTCTTTATATTGTTGTAATTATAAAGTACGTGTAACACTCTGCGGTTTTTGCGTAGTTAAACGTTTCTAAATAAAGCTCAAAATTCAGCCAAATCGTTTGCTTTTTGAGTGAAAGAGTATCATCCTTAGACATATCCATACATCATCGCAAACATTTGTATTTATAATGATATTATTAGTATGATATAATTAGTAGTAAAGAAGACTTTAGTAAAGTTTTTGTTATGTACATTTCAGATAGTTGAGCAATTTCTTTGTTATAAGCGGCGTATAAAAAGTGTGTTGTGTAAGTACGCCTGCCAGCGGCGGTTTCTTGTTTTAGAAGCTGCATCGTATTACATATTATCATCGTTTAACGGGTTTGTTAAATGTATTATGATTGATAATATATACGTATACTTTTGGTTCCTTTAAAAATGCTACCTTCGACTTTGTAATTTTATCCAAAATTGAGCCAAATTTAAAATACAGCTAGATGCAGTAAACTATTGCCAGTATCATCTCTAAAACTTTAATTAAATCTATTAACAAAGAAGATAGAACCCAACAAGGAGAATTCTCCGCATTATTCAGAACAGTTACTCAAGCATAACAAAAGAAGCTTCGAAATGTGCAAATGTAGTTCTTGTATTTTGTACCCCGTTGGTGAAATTTCGAATTAAACCTCTAAATTTTAAACTCGGTATGAATTATCCTTTAACTTTGTGAATTACAACAATCATACACTTATACATTGTTGTTGAATGGGCATTTATTATTCTAAAACTCGTCTATGTATATGTGGTCATAATCTAATAGAATATGAACAATTGGAAAGAATTACTATTTCACACACATTTTACAAGTTTAATCGGAACTAATTCTACGTAAATGTTATAGTGGTTAAGAGCTTAGCATAGTTTCTCCTTCGTACGTAAACCTATATATTGGTAGCATGTGCTCATTTCGGTTTCGCCGTTTTAAAACGTGTTACACAAGGAACCGTTGTTTCAAAGTTCTTAAACTTCGCGAAACTGAGTTTGATCCCGCTGTCTAATCCCAACCATTTAGAAATTGGATCTAAACATTGGCCCCATAAACCGGTGAGCAAACTTTGATCAGATATTGGAATCTTAAGAACACTTACGTGATGTAGGTGTTCGGTTACGGATTGGGGTTTAAAGGTTTTGTTCATCATATTTACATAAAACGAATTCACTTTTTTCTAAATGGATGTAAGAATTCCGTTTAACAAAATCCTTACACATGGTAAAAGCGATGGAGCAGTGTATCACACACTAAAGGTAAGGTTCCTAAAAGAAATTTTGTTTTAGAAACAGAACAGAATAAAACACACACAATAGTTTATATTCCATTTTATATAATTTCGTTGACGATAACATTAATATTATTTAGAATTCTTATATAAGAAAACAACGTCAAATATAATCTTCCAAATGTTATACGTCATTTAATTTTTTATATTTTCCTATTGTATAAATATCCACTATTGCTGAAGTAGGTACCAAGTAATGTATCCCTATAAGATATATAAATGTTCTAAAAGAATTTTATTAATTATTGAAGTAAAACGAATGTGAATGTGGTGCTGGCTGTTGTAGTTTGTACGTAATACGTATTATACTTCTATGTAGAGTTGCACAGAGATGCTAATTACAAGAGGTCTGACGGTAATAATTTAAACACGTCGCGGCAATGCGGAATATGCATGTTCTTCAAATTTACTCGCCTTTTTTCATAGTAATGTTAGAACGAAGTTAAGGTGTTATAACATTACCATAAATAATACGGCTGTAACGTTAGATGTACTTTTTTATAGCTAGTAAAAATCAGGATCGCAAAATGCTACTGCCAACCTCTATAGCTAAATATGACGATGATCAAAAATCTGACCAAAAATGGCTTGTTTAATGCGTAAAATAGTAATTAGTAATTATTTTCACAAATAAAAAACAGATTTTGACAAAACTTGTTGTAATTCTCACAATTACGGTGAAGTACTACCTACTTACTTAAAGGGGATTTAAATCCATCTTTAAAATCATTATTATTTAAATTTTAAAATGAATTGTATTATGTGCATTTACTTATTAGCTAAGTCTACGTTTTCACCCGTGAATTTTCCTGTTTATGGTTGATTAGGGTGTATTTCTAATAAGAGTATAGTCTACAAGATACAAAAATAATGTAGGTAAAATAATTTTCAGAAGACCCAGAGATTACTCTCCCCCCCCTCCCCCTAAAAGAGAGCGAGAGGTTTACTTCTACTTTCTATTATAGCGGTATAGATGAGACAAGCGTAGACTTATTGATATTTGGCAATAACGTCAATGTATCTGCATTCAACGACCACCCAAATCTCTTTTATTGCCCAATCAGGGCCTGTTCAAGTGAAACACATCCGCTTCTGTATTTACTAGATAAAACAAATTAATCACGGTTAGATAAGTCTCGGGAAGCGCGGGAAGTATAATACTACCGCTTCTCCGGGGATACATCCTGGAGTTGGGAGCGACGCATAAAATTTTACGATCTCACCGTATGAACATTATGGCTCTTGTCGATGTCACTTACATCGCCTAACACAGTTTGTAACTGGAATAAAATTACGCCCTTAATAAAAACAATTCGCGTTAAGTCAGACGTGACATATGAACTATAGCTAGTTGTCAGTGACTTATTAACGTTATACGTTTCACAGAGTGATTCAATCTCAAAGCACTGTTCGCTAATGAGCGTATACAACTGATGACGCCGCTTTTAGCATTTCCCGTATTTCTAGAAATCTATATAACATGGTGAGGGGTCATGAGTTGTATTTCTCTCGTATGTTTCAATACGGTTTCCTTTAAGATTCAACTAGTTCCGAGAACACAGATAATAAATATTAATATTAGTTCTGTACGTGTTAGAATTATATTCGCACTCGAAATGTCTTTACCTATCCTTCCACGAAACAATAATTCCTGCAACGACATTTTGTTAAAGATGACGTTAGGTTTGTTATAATTCTTACCTTTCTTCTTGGGTATGTTTATGAGCTATAAAGGCTTATCTTGAGACAGTTCTCTGCCGATATGTATAAAAAAGTTAATTCGCTTGTTTATAATTATTATTTTTATCATTCAGGTATAAAATAAGATTGAATGTTAACGTAGAAATTTTTAATAAACGTGACGAATCAGACTTCTATCTGTATGTATGTAAAATTATAATAGATGCCGCGAAACAAGCTCGACTATTGTAGCAACAATTCGTTACTGAAAATTAATTAGTGCTGTGCTATCACGGTATTATGCGTTTGCATTTTCTAAATAAGCAACATGAATTACAGTAATCAAAAGGTCGTCAGAGTTGACAAATTGCATGGAGCGTATTTACAAGGGCAACAGCAAACTCATCGTGGGTCCATTTGTTGTGAATAAATATCAACTGCTCACAAAACTGTTGGTTATTGAAACGATATGAAACAAACGCACGAGAGTATGTACCTAAACATTATTACTAACAAAGATCACCCGTGCGTTAAATTGCGTGAAACCCATAAATTGTAGAACATTAAAGGAGAAATAGAACTAGTACCGTTGTATGATAGTGATAAATTTTCATTTTCCTAATGTTTGCGGCAAATAATAAAAGGGATATACTTACCGTGGCTATTCTCATAATAACGCTTCCTTTAACTGTTGTACTATGAATAACGAAAAAATATCTGTTCATATAAAATATTACTCTAGGATAGTCAGAGCGTAGGGAGTTAACGAACTCAGGATAGAAATCAAATATGATAAAATATATGTATTGTGTTATAAAAAATACCGGAGACAAACGAATACCGTCCGTAGGGACAGCATGGGTGACAGGTTGATGACAATGCGGCTTTAATTTTAGCATGAAAAATAATACGCTACTTTTTCGTTGGAAATGTTCGTATTGGGAAAATAAATCGAAAAATAAATGTGGACAGATACAACGGAAAAAATATTGAATTACTGAAAAACATAAATTCGTTTCGATCAAACAATTTTAAGCAACAAAGATAACTACTTACAGGATTTTAATTAAGTTGTTATTAATGCTAATGTTAACATCGGATAGCTGGTGTTTATTCTGATGAAAATTGTGTAAATTTATATTAAGAAATGTATTTCGTTCCGCAAGCACGCAATAAAATACTACGGAATGAATCGCGGTGCCTTGGAGCTGGCATTTAGAGGCAATTAAAACTTTCGCACTGATCAAACTTTAATAGTCACATTCGAACGAAGGCCGCTGCTATTACGAGAACATTAATTACACGTTTGCAAATTTATAATAACAGATATTAATGCAGCACAGATTTTTCTAAATATTCCAATACTATGTTTAGTTTAGTCTATTCTAAGACTTATTCATAATTCAAAATTGTTATATTAGAATACGTACTGATATAAAGTCGTAAAGTCATAAATCGTTATTATTTAAGAAAAGTTGTAACTTGATTTTTTTAAGCTAAAAATGTTACTTTTTTCTAGGATTACTAACGCCACATTATAATGAATGCTTAATTCTCAGAATAACTAATACAGTAGAGAAGTAAATTAGTGTCTAACGTGTGCCATCCTATCAAACTGTTAACTCGAAATTTGCATTTCGCGGTATTAGAGCGAGAAACTTGTGATTATTCGAATAAGATTCCCGAGTATATTATCAAGTGAATTACCGCAGAGCACAGTTCAAGGGGTGGTGTGTACGGTTTTGTTGGCGCAAATAAGATTTCTACTTTTAAGGAGTTTTCTTATCTAATTCTATTAAACATTATTATTACATCCCGCTTTTAAAAAACTTTGCAGTAACTTATATACAGTTGTTGCCAGAATAATAACTATATTAGTCATTAAAAGTTTTTAATTTATTTCAATTAAACATAGGTCATACTTGGACATTTCAAATGATTTTTTATAATAATAGAAATCATAAGTGAACCATATAATTTAAAAGCCTGAAGACGTTTTTTGTGCTAAAACTTTTTAATCTTATTTTCTTTATAGGCAGGCTATTGTACTTAACGCTAAAGGATCTGGTTATATGTAAGGGCGGGGTGAAAATGCGTGTCTAGTTTTAAACTGTAAGTCGATATAGGGAAGAAATTTTTGAAAATTCTCATTTACCTAAATATCATCTTAAATATATAAAATTATACATTATTTTTGAAGATTGAATAAATATTGTGTTACTTAAGCTGACATTAATATGTTCCTTTTCACTTAATATTTTTCCCGTTAAAGGTCCCCGAAGGCGATTACATAAACAGGATTCAACCACGACCTTAATGCGCCTAATAAAGTTTTATGAGGGACCCTTGGCAAAACGTGAACGTTTCGGGGCGACAATGCTTTTATCTTTTCTGTTTTACTGATTGTATCGCCCCTACTGTATTAAGACTAGGAATACTTTGACGCCGTTATGAATTTTATAATTGGCCGCAATGCCCCGTTTGTGTTTCGTAATTGGGTTTGATGGACGTGTAATAGGACGACTTAGAAACGGATTAGATGATTGTTTTGGGTGAACTAAACTGTAATGGAAGCTTTGGTGAATAAATACTATTATGTTTAGATGAGTTAAAAGAGATTCAGAGATTTAGATAAGAGATTAAGACAATCTCTTTTCTTAATCTATTATTCTCTTATTTTGAATGTAGCTAAATGAACCGATCGCAGTTTTAATTGGTAGTGGTGGAATTCGCAATGCAATGTTTAAAAATAAAATTGATTAAACACATGCATTGTAAATACCATTAGAAGTCTACGCTACTAAAGGAAGTTAATATTTATTAGAGTACTCATATTATTAATAGATATCTGAAAAAACAATTTACTTATTGTACCTTTTCGTATACAAATTCAAAACATGCTAAATTTATATATATAATTCACGGAACTTATGTTGGGTTAATAGGATTATTGTGTCCTCTTGTCATACTATACTACTTATTTCCAGTGTATATATGTTAGATAGTTTGTGATTTTATATATAATAATAATCTATATGTATCATGTTTAATCAGGTGTTTACTTCTAAAAGCTTGATTAGACACAATTGGAGCTAATAATTCATCAACCCGTCTATTCATCAGTCAATTAAATCAGTCACTATGCAGCATATAAATTATATATCTTAAAGTAAATCAAATACATATCACAGTATCGCTGATATTTTATTAAATCAAATATAAAAAGGTGGCAAGAAATATCATACATCAATGTCGACTTTGAACAGAGCCAAGAAGTGATTTCCAATGGCTCTCCGTCCTGAGGAATGTTAAGCGATTTTTCATTTTACAAAACCCGCACGTGTGATTGCGTTACGAATTCTTTAAATTTTTAAAAGATTTAATAATATGATTTATCGTAGATAGAATTACCGGACTCGTATTAAATCAAAATTTAATAGTATATTTTTAATCCAACTGGCAATTGTTTACAACGGGAGGTTACTAGTTCATTTTTTATCTGTGGCATGGCTCTCGAACTAGATACATTATGATTTCAAGATGGCCGCCACAATTAGCGAATTTCTTCTCTGTTATACAATTATTTCCTTATATTGAATAAGTTTGATTCTATTTCAATTTATTTTTGTTTTGTTTGTAAATTAGTTGAAATCTGTTTATACCGTCTGTGTTACGACTTCATAAACAGCGACATATGAACTACGAATCAATATTAGCTCAAAAATTATAAACCAATTACTGTCAAATGCACATGCAATATACGTTGTATTTATTAAAACAAGTGTTTAACGATTATGGCTTGCAATTGTGGAATTAATGCAATAAATCAACGTCGGAACATGTTTACGAGCTAACAGAGTTAATTCCTGTATGACATGACGTTTATATTCGTGAATAATTGTTGATTGCGACTCCCGGAACATACTACGTCGTAACGTCTCATGTTTAATCTTAGATAAAGGTAAAATTCATTTAAAAGTATTTGCTTTCCATTTACTTGATTAATAGATGTATAACGTTAGCTCAGGCGGATAATTGAGAAGTTAAACATTCTAGAATCTAGGTCAACCTGTAAGTCTATTACGTTTCGTTTCTCAAATATCATAATTACGCAGGTTAGAGAGGATATTCAATGTTGTTACGATTAATTTAGTGTTAGGTTTAAAAATGTCTTTAAAACTGTTTTTGAACGAAAATTATCTTTTAAATTTGCAAAGCTTTAATTGAGTATTGAAATAGAAAAATAAAAAATTGAAAATCGAACTAGTTACAATTATGACGTACCTAACTGAATGGCAAGACTTTTGTATCGTTCGTAGAAATTCTCAGAAAATTTTTATTATACAAGATATAAATATTATTTTTATACAGAGGAATAACTGGAACAATTGGCTGAGATTATATTTGAGTTGTTATTCTCAATATACGTGACGTATCACAAACGTTTCGTATTTCTCAGAACTCCTCTCTTGAGTTGCGCATTTTAATGAAGCTGTTTAGGTAAATATGTTAATCACTTCGCATTAATTATCAACCTTTAAATTAATATAAGATTGACCTCCGCAGTCTTGACGGTAACCTTCGTTTACGCACGAGTTAAGAATTAGGTTATAATTTTGCCATATATCTTATATATATAATTATTTTAAGAGGCTTACCAATTTAGATGATTCAAAATTGAAGATAAAATCTGTAATGCTTTAACTGTGTAATAAATCAGATGTTTTCGTATTAATTAGCTATAATCGTCTCTAAAATAATAATACCCTGTTAATTAATTAATTCCGGGAAGCGAATTTTGTTTACGTTTTTCAGGACTGACGCAGGAAGGTCAACAGTTTTTCAATATTTATAGATAAGCGAGATTAATTGGACCCTAATTTTGACTTACTTCCTAGTTTTATTGTGGTGAAATTTCATACACGTAAGTCGACTGACAATTAAATATTTAAAAGTCTTGTAAATTATTTTGTCCAGCTCGTTTAATATTTATATATCAGTTTCTTAAATTATAGTGAAAAAAAAAATTGTACTATACGGAATCACGTCTGCGAAACTTTGTAAGCTTTGTTTAATTGTAGGAACGTTTGTTACTCATTCACGAAAAATGATTTAATCGACTTAGCTGAGATATTGCACTCTGGTAGACTATTTTGTATAATATTGAAAGGAACAACCGATCGAATGAAAAAGAGAACTAAGTAAAATCACGGAGCATCCTCGGTTATCCGATAAGACACATGAATGACTTAATACAGTAGGTGTAGGTACATATTATTTACGAGGTAACGCGTAAAACAAACTTTATAATGTCCGTGCTAAAGTATTTTATGATACGAATTATCCGACTTAAAGCTCAACTTCCGATTGTAGGAATTTTATGACAGTTTTATTACCAACTAACAAGTTTAATTTAAATGAAAATAATTTCAATCTTATTATAATAAGCTTTATATTCTCAACCGAAATTCTATTTCATTATAGTTTTTTAATGTGTATTTAATTATATAAATATAATAATTTATTGAATTAACAAAAGAAAGTAGTTGAAATTGATTAAATTCATTTGCAGTTTCGTCGCGTCATATTTTAAGTTAGCATTGCATTTGCAGACGTAAAGCGTATGAAATAAATGAAATTGACACACATAAAACGGTACGTTTATATCAAAGTTTTATTATCCGCCGCTAAAACACTATCGCTCTAAGAAGCATTTCTCAATGCTATCCTCAAAACTTCGATGGCACGGCACTTTAGTATTTCTCAATTTCAGTTTGCAACAAAATCAGTTTATTCTCCACTGACAAATTGCTTTAAACTAACAAAGTAGAATTTTCTTTGTTGAATAACCTGCGTTCTTTTCTATTGTTGGCTGTGATTTTTATTTTGCAATTAGGTTTTGTTTGTTTCCGCGGAACTAGGAAATATATTTTAATATAGCAAAAGTGTTAAGCGTAACAAGCGGACGTGTTAATAGTTTATTTATAAAGTCGCTTTTCAATCAAATTTGACAAAGCTATAGTGCTTTTAGTTGAACCAACCGCATGACGTTTATAATCCAAACTTTCTAGAAGCACGTGAATATCAAAAATCAATTATAATGAAACCCAATTAAATAAGCACACAAGGCAGGACACGTGGCATAGATTTCTCTACTAGTAATAGAAATCTCTACTAGTTACGATAGTTATAATAAGGTATCATGCTAGGTCTAGTTAACATACGTTCACCGTATATTCGTTTAACTCGTAATTTTCACGGGCTCCGTTCGGTATGTTTCAATTACGGAGCCGGTTCGGCGGACGTCATTATTTCCTGCACATGCTACACTCCACACTATCGCCTTCTTCCGAATTTCGCTGGACATATTTTATACGAAGATTTAGAGCGCTATTGTAGCTACTAGTTACCTGAACGGCATGATTTGTAAGCGCAAGTATTTTTGGTTAGACGTTCATTTATCGAGTCAGTTGGCTACAATAAAAATAAGACGCTTGAAATGTTGTTGACGTTAAAAAGTAATTCGATTAAAGTTCAGTACTTGTCTCTTAAAAAAATTGTTCAGCTGAACTTTATTTGTTTATCAACGCAGCTGCCGATCTTTAATACTCGAAGCTTTATGCAATTAATACCGTAATGCAATTAAAGTTTACTAATAAGCCCCTGAGATAAAATAAAAAAAACCTCGATTAATTAATAACGCAAAATAAATTTCTTCGGAAAGGTCGTTTCAATAGAGACCATCCATTTTGTATCGCTAGGGTTTAATGCCTGAATTAATAAAGTTTTGGGGTCAGTATCGTTTCGTCGAACCGAAAATCACGGTTACTTTTATAGTCGTATGACGACAAAATATTCTATAGCCTTCTTGAAATGATTTCCTTCTTAATTCCACCTCTTCTTGTATCATAAATGTAAATAGATTTTTAAATTAAATTTTGTTTAAGACATAGTTTTCCATGAGTATCCTCATGTTAAATTTGTGTAGTTTCGAACCAAGTGCAGCGGGCTCTTGCCATTACGAATAGGAAGTCGTTATTTCCGGAGGCACGGCGTCCCTCCTACGCCATTCGGCGTTCCTCCGACCTCTAAAATTCATAAAAGGGACCACTTATAATGCAAACTCCCGACGAGCCGCATCAGCCTTTGTAATAGGGGGCTGGGCAACTCAAAATTGGTTATTATTGAATATTTCCTACGCAACAATATTCTATTTTGAAATTTATCAGATTGAAAATCAGAGAAAGAAAAAGCTCTTATAGACTGAAATTTCCATTTGTAGAATAATAGTTACAACACGAAATTTATTGTAAACTGTTATCAGCATATCCTAGCGTATAATTAGAAGCAATTGCGTTGCACTATTGCACTAAGTATATATTTCAAAGCGTTCAAATTGAAAGTCAGGTGTCCTATATCATTAGTGCAACAATAGGATTCAACGAAACTACTGACCACTGGATAACATTGTGGCTTCACTCATTAGATATTGTTTCAGTTTTATAATGACGTCACGAACAATAACATCTGAGCGTTCACATATGCCATTGTTCTGTTATTGAATTTGATGCTCATTAAAACTGTACAAAACTCAATGTTTGGAGACGTTTAACTTTTGTGAGGATTTTAATCAAGAATGCCCTAAAGCGTCTTTCTTTAGAAAGCAACTTCATTAAAGTTGGTTGCTGTTTAGTTTGGGCCAACAAATATATTGCATTTAAACTTAATAGTCTTTCAATAATTTATATTTACACTGTTTGTGTAATGAATTAATTGTTTAGTATTATCAATAGGAATTCTAAAAGGCAAAAGCTAATGTATAATTTAATTTAAAATAAACACAGGGTGGTTAAAACAACAGGCATTGACATGATTGATTTTAAGTGGACTGTATTGAATTGTGATGTGTAAGTCTAATCAATATAATCTAGTGACTGGAAGGTAACCTATTAACCTTAATAGTTCTATCTTTTTCCGGTCGAGGATCCCTTGGTTAGTGTCTGACTAATCAAGGGATCCTCAACTTCTAAATAACTCTATGGCATTATGTCATAGAGTTATAAAAAACTATCTTAGTTAAGTAATAGAAAACAATAAAATCATCTCATTTCAAATTATAAATTTATAATATTATTATTATAATAAAATTCACATTTTGTAACGTCACTAGTAAAAGTTTGTGAATCTAACCTCAAAAAATTTAACTTAATATTTTTTATATTCTGTATTCAGACATTAAAGGATATGCAAATTAATATCTTACGCTTTTATTGTCCCTCAATGAAATTATAAATAAAATTCTACGTTAACAAGCATTATACTAAATTCATCTCATATCAAAAGGTAAGTGTGTTTATCATTTCACAAGCGCGTGTCGATTCCACGTTTTGTAAAACTGATGCATTTCCAACGGCGCGGAATTTATTTAACGTTCCTTGCGCACAAAAGTGCACTTCATATTCGTAAATATAGTGCTAAACATAGAATTCTCTTTGTTCTTTTACACGGAGCTCGTTAAATATTTTAACTCCAACGAACAGCTTTTTACTAAACCACGTAATATCTGCGACGG
>JADANM010006178.1:4290341-4301079 GCA_026213755.1 Eurema hecabe
ATTTCATTTCATTTCATTTCATTTCATTTCATTTCATTTCATTTCATTTCATTTCATTTCATTTCATTTCATTTCATTTAAATTTGCATTTGACCGCCTGATAGAAATGGCTTGTAGACATGAAGCTGCCATTTACGTGTCCACTCTATTATTGTATTTCTCTTTGTTATTGGAGTTTCTTTGAAACTAACGAATTTATAATCACTACATACGTAGTATAAAACAAAGTCGCTTTCTTTGTCCCTAACCCTTTGTAATGCTTAAATCTTTAAAAGTGCTTACGCAACCGATTCTCGTCACGTTTTTTTTATTAGAATAATTCAAAAGAAAGGCTTATAATTATGTATGAGATACGCATAATTCTAACGAAGGCGGGGTGGGTCGCTAGTTAAATAACATATATTCATTTCTGCAAGATGGAAACTTACCCAAAGCTTATTACCTCCGTCAAGGAAACCATGTGAAATGAAATAAAACGGTCCTCTAGGATCGATATTAGCATTCCGCACTTTATCAACATCCGTAGCTTGCAGCAACACAGGTATCTTTCTATTCCTTCTCGTAAACACAGCATATCTGTAACATAATTGATTTGACGATTAAAATATCATTTTATGTCCGTCAGGTAGAGTATTGAAAAATAATACATACGTATTTCTTAGTAATTTAATTACGTAAAAACTTAAGAAGATTGGTATAAAAAATGAACGAGGTCACTGCTATGCAGTTTTTCTACTAAAGTGTGACGCAATTAACCCCATAACTTCAATACGCTATACCTAGGTAGTCTTTGGTACTTTTGACAAAGTAAATGATATTATATTTTTAATTGTCGAAGAGATGGACTTATTACTTTTTATTTTCATACCCTGTCACCCTCTATCCCTATTCTATTCTTCTTATTAGAACGCAAAATGTCTAACAAAGATAACTTTGGAATGTAATAGCTTATAAACAATATTATATGTAACCAGACAACCTCTAGATACGTAGGAGTCCAAAGGTTGTTGTTTATTTTGTAAAGTGCGGTGCAAGCGATTTGTTAACGAGTTTATCAGAGTTACACGTCACAATGCAACGGGACGTAAATATTTGTTTAGACTTCGACTTGATGGATCGATGTCATGGACGAGCCCCTTTTATTATCAGTGACAATATTGATAATAATTATTGGGAGCTAATTACAAAGAATTTAATGGAAATCCGTGTTAGTGGGGGCCATGGCCAATTTATTAGCCTTTCCCTGATATGGATTAATAAATGTACAGTATAATTTATTCTAAATATGTAGTTAGTATATAGTTATTATAGGTAAAACTCATAAGTTGTGTATACTAAACATGTTGTTTTCTTTTTCAAACAGTCGTAACGATGCATTCAAAAAATGTTTTAAGTGTCTACGAACTACATACTTATGATTAAAATGCAACTACGCGAACTGAGCGAGTGGTATTTTATGTAAGTACTTATACTCTGTATATAAAAAAATATATAAAATATATATAAGAAAAAGTAAACTGAATGTCATAAAAAATATATTTGACGAAAAAAAACAATTTACTATTTCTTGAAATGAACCTAGTGGTAAGAAAGATTAGTTCACTCCTAAACCGCAAAATTAAAAAAAAAAGCTATTCATAATAATAGGTTGGGGAAAAAGATATCCATCATTTTTTCGGCAGATGGCTGTACTGATAGATTTCTCGTAAAGTATCGATCAAACAATATCAGATTTATTCTCGTTGGAAAGGTGACATTTCGCAGTAAATAAAAAAAATGCTTTTACTGTTTTTTGTTTGGTGCATTCAGTTGTGAGATACAGGGTGTTAAAAATGGAAGAGAACAGAGAGAATTCGGTTCATTTTACAGTTTTTCTTTGACAAAGGCGAAAATGCAAGCCAGGCGGCTAAAATTGTGAATGGTGCTTATGGTTCCGATACTGTAACAGCGAATTATGTGCAATATTGGTTCCGTAGTTTCCCTTCAGGAATTTGATTTGGTGGGACCGGAAGGGGATTATTTATTATGAGTTGCTTCCATATGGCCAAACGCTAAATTTTGATCTCTACTGTCAACAACTGGATCGTTTAAAGATATCGTTTATTGACCAGAAACGGCCAGAATTGGCCAACAGGATAGGTGTCGTGTTTCACCAGGACAACGCTAGGCCACACACATCTACAGTCACTCGCCAGAAGTTTCGGGAGCTTGGTTGGGAAGTTTAAATGCATTCGCCATACAGTCCGGACTTGGCACCAAGAGATTATAATTTTTTCTTGCATTGCAAAATTAATTTAATGATAAAAAATTGGGATCTAGAGAGGATTGTGAAAATCGACTACTAGAATTTTTTGCAAATAGAGACCAGGACTTCTATAAGAGAGGCATTATGAAGTTACCTTTAAAATGGCAACAAATCATACGACAAACGGTGCATATTCGACCCAAATTCGACAATCCCAAGTAAATAAAGTCCTGAAGTTCATATAAATTTAAGATTTCTTTTTCCCCAACCTATTACTTTATATACATACACGAGCGACTAGCGATATTTCATTGTTACTTATCACTAACGCCTGATAACTGCTATCAGTTAATTTGAATAACAATATTTTGTGATTTATCGAGACACACCCCTGAACAAAGAATTCAATTACGAAATGAAATATAGGTAACTTTACTAATGTTAATTTTTTTTTTCTTTAAATTGAAACTTGATTTTAATATAAATTGGGGTCTAGTTGTAAGGATGTATTAAGGCCTAGGTTACTTTAATAGTTAAAAAATAACTAAAAGTTATTTTTAGTCTGTGATGTTTTCATTCGATCAAGGGACATCACTTTTACCTGCATCCAATGATAGGAAAAATATCCAAAAACGCGATCGATTTACGTGGGTTACTTTTTTATAAAAAATAATTCATGAACAAACTCGACAACATGTACTCTATATATTATTTAAGTTTAATTATATATTAAAAAGATAAAATATATAACAAATACCTATTTAACTTGATAAGTAAGGGGCGAAACGCACATGGCAGTGACTAAATTTGATACTTAAAATACAAAGTGCGGCGTCTGGACTCTGATCACAGATAATGGCTCATAAATAGTGATAGTTGTTTGCAAATTAAAATTTAAATTAAATATTTATAATTTTCACTGATAATTTTTTTGTCACTTTGAAGGCCTGATTATCTCGCGCACAAAAAGTTATATACTTCCAAAAGTATCCAGATAGAAAATAAAAATACTTCAACTCTTTGTTAAAACCTTAACAGTTTTTAAAATCTATTGTATCACCTACCTGACTCCCAAGGATTCCGGCGGTGCAGGAAAATAGTTGTCTGGTCGGTGTTCCGTCCAAGGATAGGCTTTCGAGAAACATCCATACACATTGTAGCATCGTTCTATCTCGGCATCTTCTTCAAAAGTAATATTATTATTAGAACCATTAAAAATATATTTAAAAACCTGACTTATTAATCGTAATAAGCAATATTATAGACTTCATTGTCATGCAAGCTATGCAAATATCTTCAAATCGACTAACCATAAAAGGAGCTCGGGTAGTTAGTAACGCCTGTTGAATTCTGCTTGTCCATTAAGACCATAATGGTCTGAAGCATCAGCGTGGCACTTGTTTTATTATACATTTTATTTTGCGAGCAAACGTTCGTACTCCAGTGCGGTTTCAAGCACGTGTCAGTCGCTATTGAATAGCAAAAAAATAAATGTAACGCGATCCGTCTGACCGAGGATCGTATGGCACTGGTTAATTGTCCGAGTGTCGGCGTAATGAATTGTTTTCAAGACGCTGGTTGTTTATATAGAATCATGAATGCACTGGACTCATCTGCTCGGTACATTGTTACCTAATAGATCCGCATTGCTTCTAGTTCGCAGACGTTCCGGGATATGCCGATAACAGAGGTTACGGCGTTATCAATGAGCGGTTATTTGTTAAATATGATTGACGCACTAGAGTCTGTTAGTTTGTGAAACGCTAATTAAATATTATTGCCGATACGATGAGTTCACGTATCCTCTGATAAACTATCTTCATCGGTGGGATAGCGATCTTTGTACGTAATTAGTCACAAAAAAATACTGTATTTCTGTATTATTATTATAATTATTATTTGTCAGTCAAAGATAATTTAATTGGAATAGAACCTTAAACTTTTTTCACGTAGAAAAAATTAAGACGTCATAATAATATTGTTTGAAAACAAAACTTATGAACTTTGTACGATTCGGTCTTTCCAACGCAGCGATAAGTGAGGTGTAATCTGCGAAATTGTTTTGTTTACAAAGTCCGTACACTCTCATCGTCGAAAATAATCTTGAACTTTTTTGTAATTAAAAATCTTTATTATTGTTAACCTACGTATAAAATATTTAGTAGAAAGAAAGACAAATGTTAGAAGATGCAAGTACGCAATAAAATAAAGAACTAGAACGAAATATAAATGATAATATAATTATTATATGAAATATATAAACCTATATAAAAAATTACGTTACTTGAAGATATCTAGGCGTATGGTTACCGTTACACAAAAATTCACAGTTATGTCCATTTATTTATTAAGTCATTTGAATCATAGATCAGTCTTAAATCTTATAGTAAAAATTGAATAAACACGCAGTTATCAAAACATAAACATGCAAAACACATTCAGCATTCATCACCTTATTGTAACAAATTCATAAATAATCCATATTAATGAAATTTCGTCGACATTATAAATGCGTTCTTTTTAAAAGTATTATAAATATTCATAGATCTAAATTTGTTTCAAAGATAAAAAATCGAAACAACAATTGAGTAAGTACTTAATGTACTTCGAATAAAAAAGCTTAACTTAGCTTAGAAACACTAATTTCAAGCCGATTAAGAAAGAAAAGATTTTTCATGTGCAGAAAAATAGCATCAAATCATACATACATCCATTATATAATTTTATCATACTTATTAGTTATAGAAAAACACAAAATGCATAATGAGATTGAATTTTTAAATTAACTATCGTAATAATTTTTACTATAATTTTTATATCCTCACATTCGGTTAAGCGAAATAGAATTTAACTAATATCCTCGACAAAGTTACGCTTAAATTGTCATTGTACGCGTAAATCGCAAACATAACTCATCTTAAACCTAAAAGTAAATAAAATATCGTTGAATCTTGTAAAATTTTCCTATATAAATTAAAAAAAAACATTACGAATTAATTTTACGCGACTTATTCTTAGACGGCGTCGAGGAGAAATTACATGAGAAAGTCAAATCTTCGTTGAAGAAATCCGAAATTGACATAGCATCATTTTTATTTGGAGCCGGAATAAGTCTGTCCACATCTTCCGATAAAACATTTTCTTTATCATCCAACTTTGATTCCGTGAAATTGAAACCTATTCTTTTCCCCAGGCTCTCGTTGGCATAGAACTGTGTACTATCCGTTGATGTTTCATCCTTGAAACCGCTATCTACCCTCATCCAATTTACATTAGAAATTTCCTTCAAAGCCGTCTTGCTACTATTACTCTTAGACAAACTAGTTATGGTCAATTCTGACGGTTTTATGGCACTTTCGTAGTAGCTGGACGCGTAAAAAGTGTTCTCATTGAAACCGCTGTCAACCCTCTTAAAGCTCGTGGAACATTCGTTAACTTTGGTCGTGTTGTTGGGATTGTATGACCCCGATACATTTTCAGTCAAAAACTTGAGATCGACGGTGTTAAAGTCTATTTTCTTCTCCTCCATGCTTAAAGGAATATCGAAATTATCTAAACTATTATCTAGGGACATATGCAGCGGACTCAGAACGGATCTCGAACGAATTTTGCTAATTTCGTGTGAGCCGTTCGTCCTGCGTTTGCCTTTTATAGGAGTTTCGTCTAACAAATTAATTCTCGTGGAAGACTGGATATCGTGAGATCTTTCTTTGAATGAATCTAATTGAACTAAATGTTTGTTGCTCGCATCTCCGTCTATGGACCAAGTCACGTGCTTTCGGTCCGGAGAATGTATCTCAGATGCCGCTGAAAATAGATAAGTATCATATATTTAAAATGCTATTAATTTAAAGGAATAAAATAAAAATGGATATGACATACATGTTCTAATACCTCAGTAATGTGTATAAAGTAGGACTGCAATAATTTTTGTGAACAATATATTTGTGTGATAAGTTATATCATATCACTAAATATAATTCTACAACACATGGTAACAATTGTCAATTTTATTTTTGTATTTTCTGTGAATAGTTTTTTTTTAAACACTTACCTCTAGAATCGTTATGGACGGATTCATCAACACTCATATCCATACTGAAGTCTAGTTTCTGGACCGATCTGCTGCGATTTAAACTAGACATGCTCAGACTTCTTTTCTCTGAGAAAGAGCCTCTTCTATTCTTATGTGGAGAGTCTTTGAGTGAGGTACTGCGTTTGAGTATTGATTTGTTTGGCGTTGTTTTACAGAAGCATACACCATTCTTTTCGCTATCTGGCTCCGAAACTATGCAGTCTAGACATGTCGCCATGGCCTCAGATTCGGGTGATGTTAGTACATTTTTCTAAACAATAAATAAACAAACTATATGCAATGGTTATGCACAATAACTGGTTTCCATCATAAGTACAACATGCTTAGTTGATTGGCGTTATGCAGAAGGAAATGGAAATAAAGCTAAAGTAAGAATCTTTAAATATATAGTATTACTATGATGATTCAGTTGCTTAATCAACATTAGGATTTTTTTATAGGATGTTCATACAACTTATTATAATATAAAAGATAATATCAGGATGAAGTATCCTATATGTCAAGGTCTAAGTAAATTATATTCTGGATTAAGATAAAATAGTATACTACAATTCCTAGTTTTATATTTGTTTTTTGCTTAAGAGTTGCATAAGTATGCATGGGACATCCACATATAATCCTCTCAAACTTGTGCATATGTAATACTAGCTATTGTTTGTGACTTTGTTTCAGTCGATTTGAATTATCTTGTATAAAAGGTGATCATTATCATGATTAAAAGGATAAGTTTGTTCAAACAACAAAAAAACATTTCAGCATAGTTTAGCTGTTAGTATTAATACCTTTTCGTCACTCCCTTTGGTTACAGGTGAAATAGATGATGAAGCCAAAGATGATGATGTGGCTGAGCTTTTGGGTGTCCTAAACTCAATAGGACTGAAACACGGTTCATAGTCCACAACATCTAGAATCTTATTCCTGTAGGGTTTCTGCGAACTCTTCTGACAAGGTGTTCCGAATGTGCGTTTCATACCTTTAGATACTAAGTCACAGCTCTGCAATATTTTAATAAATTATCTTAAAATAAATCAATGATATTATGAGTCCTGTACCATTTATAGAATTTAAGAAATAAATTGAAACTTTGTTAGTGTATGATTATTTCTCTTTTACAAAATAAACATTGTATGCTTTTATATTTAGTTTTATTTTAAATGACAATTTCAGATATTTTAATCTATTAATTGTAAACTTTAAAAAAATGTTTCATTAAAAATTATGTGCATAATTAAACCTAATTGTTTGGTATTGAAATTTTTCTAAACATCCATATTTTTGTAGATTTAAGTACAAAATATCATGAAATTTGTGTGAAAATTCATGAATGTCCATTTATAGCCTCTTACCAAATCAGGACTGAACACAACTGGTGTATGTGCTTCATAGCTGGATTGCGGTCGCTGTTCAACAATTTGTTCATCATCAGTGTGTTCAGAATCATAATGATCACTGTGCTCCTCAAAGAACAATGTTCTTCTGAGAGAACCATTTGCTGTTACCTCATACTCATCAAACATTGCTTGTTCCTGAAAATTTTAATCATATTGCAATAATATTAATTAGTTTATTGAATATTTTATTAAAAATCTTTATTTAAAAATATAATAAAAGTCGAAATATAGAATTGCACATTACATCAGTAAGTTAAATATGTTTAGTATATAATAAATAAATAGATTAGAATTAATTTAACTACTGACTTATATCCATATTTAAAAACATTTAAAGTATAAAGAGTGTAAAAGTAAAGCAAAAAAACACTGACACAAGTGACAGACAGGTAGACTGAGAAGAAAAAAACCAAAGGGTTATGTGGATGTTATCTATATTGTAATGTCAACAAGTAAATGATAATAAATATATTATTTAATAGCATAGCTTATCCTTCAGTAACCCATTAGCAAAGCAATGAATGAATAAAGTATGAATGTTAAATAATCACCTCGGTAAATGTGCAGAATGGTTGTAAAACCCTCTCTATTTCAGGAGGTAGTGTTGGTGGTAATGTAAGCATTGTTTGTACTGAAACTAAATTAGTTGGGATTAATATATAAACTAGAAAATGAAAGCAATACTAATTTAATAAAATACATACCATTCTTCACAAATTTGTGCTGTTTTATGAGACTAGACACCTTGGAGCTTGTATCTGAAGATGTTATTTGAAGTAAGGCTTGTTGCTTTTTAGATGTCTCCATGGGACTTGGTATAACTAATTCTTGAGAAAAGAATCTAAAACACATACATATTATTAAAAAGTCTTTAATACTAGCTGACCCCCACTATTTCAACTAATTAAACTTTTTTCTATTATATTTAAATAAATTAATTTATAAAGCCTTCTCCTTCTCATAAAGAAGCCATTACCTATATTTATAAATGAAAGTTTTCAGAATATTCTTATTCTTTTACTCAAATAATCCTGAAATAAATTGGCATTGTAGATAAAACCCTAGATAATATGTTGTTTGATTATTAATGTGGTATTTCTATGTGGATGAAAACTACACAAGTAAAACTGCAGGATGCAGGTAGTATTTTTTATTCACACACTTTCACTTTTTTATACGGATATATGGTTTCAAAGTCAAATTTTGTTAGTATTAGAGATTTAACATTTTTAAAATATGGAAAAGCTTATCTTCGGAATTTTACCCCGTAAAACGTAATATTTATGAAAAAATATCACCTTGAGGAAAGGAGAATTCATAAGATATAATCTTAAAAATTTGAAAACTTACTTCTCTGTAGCCTCTTCTGCAATCTTTTCTAAAGCTGGATCTGGCGATGGTTCAAACTGACTATTGCAAACGATAATTTCTGCGGGAACCAAAGCACTTGCTTGGTCAATATCCCATCTGAAGGAGCCACTTGATTTATTTTTGTATATTTTACACATACCTGGGCTATATTATAAAAAAATATGATGATGAACACTCGAGCATTTTTTTCATAAAAAATATTATTTCGGAAATAACAAACCTGCATATTGGTTTATGTAGTTTTTCAACAAGTACTTTATCGAAAGGATTACGAACTTTACTTTTCTTTTGAGGTGTACACTTATTATTTATTGAATTTGAATCATTATTTTTGAAATCACCCATTTTGAACCTAACGAAATTTGTATAAAATATAGGTAAATAAAAAAAAACCATAAGCTACAAAACGCCAAACGTACCGATTTTGACGTTAGTGCAAGGCTGTTAGACAATAATACACAGCTTTTGTCTATTGTATGTTTGCTTATGCGAGGTTTGAATTAGTCTATTGCGGCCTACTCAGTACTCATAATCATTATTATATTGACTATTAAAGGGATTTTTAAGCAAAACATAATTTCCTACAATTGCTTATCAGGTTATGGTGGTATATTAAAGTTAAATATTGTTACCTAAAATGGAAAACAATATTGTAATGGCGATGTTTCAGATTTCGCACTAGCACTATCTAAAAAATCCTTCCTTATATTATTTTACGTTACTAATTTATTTTAGGTTTTAACTTAATTGTACTATTGCTTTATATAGGCTACTTGTCCTTGTAATGTTTGAGTCCTGATTCCAAATAATTAAAAGGTTTAAATACTGTTGATATTTTCATATTATGCAGTTCCAAAAATGTATATGTAGTTACTTGCAAATTTAATCTAATCCGTTAGGTATATAAAATCACCCACAGATTTAAGTATCTATATTTCAGACCTAGCTGTCGAAATGATAGGAAACAGATGATCATTGACATTTAAGTTGACGGTTAAATTTAGACAATAATTCGAAACTGATAAAGTTTAAAGTAGTGACCAGAAAATATGTGATGATATTAAGATTTTCAACAAGAAAAGTATTCATTTGTTTTATGTTAAATCAGAATTCAGATAATTTTATCCACTATCAAAAACAACTTTTTTCCGAGGACATATTTAATGTAAGAAATTCTTCGATGTAAATAATTTATCTTGTACCTGCGTGCGGCAATTGCTAGACAAATAATTGAACTTAACTCAGACGCAAAAATATAAGCATAAGCAATGGATTTAAATACAAGTTGGGAGCCAATGGACGTTGATCTAAGTTCCAACTCTGTTAGTGCTATGGATGTATCCTATGACGAACAGATAAATTACATTAAAGAGGAAGGCAAAGAAAAGACTGATGATTTCAAAATGAATAGCAAACCACCCCAATCGATTGTATTTAAGAAATTAGAAGTGGACCTAAAACCAAAGAATTTAAAACCCAGAAATGGATATTTTTACTATACATGTGGAGTCATAGCTCTATTGCTATCAGGTGTTATTTATCAATTTAATGTTAATTTTAAATGTAATAGCAATTTAAATATTGATTTAATCACATATAAATTTTCAAAAAGACTGTACGGACAAGAACAAGCTA
>JADANM010006178.1:4305788-4335695 GCA_026213755.1 Eurema hecabe
TGTAACAAAATAATCTAAAAAATCAATTTTCTATATCATCTACAATCTACATAATGAAAACTTATAGGTATCTTACTATTGGACAGAAAATCTATATTATTGTTTCCTTAAAGGAAAACTCGGTAGGTATAATAATAATAATAATACATGAGAAGTAACCAGTTTTGCCGTATTGTATTATAATTGTAAAGACGGAAACCAATTAATAGTTACCTATTGAGGTAACAATTTCACAACTTAATAATTTAATTTCTAATATATAAAATATATTACACACAGGAAACTAATTATAGTTTTTTTATAATTAGGTCATATATTAGGAAACAGCGGCTTCTTATTAAATTCCTGTGCTATAATATTTTCTGATAAGTACAACTTCTTCGATACTAAACCGCACTAATTTCGTCACTCAAATATTAATACTACTATATTGCTGAATATAAAACACATTGAAGCCCAGACAAGTTATCATGATCACAAACATAGACTTCTAATATTAACACTACGGCACTGGGATGACATTTCGTTAGCGCAAAATAATCGATACACCATTGTCTCAACACATTCACCAAAATTCCGAGGACATATTTTATTAGCAACGCGACAATATTCAATTAACAAATATGTAAAAATCTGAATTTTATTCTGATAACCGAATATCAATATTTTAAGACACTAATAATAAGATGATCAGTGCGCAACTTTAAACGATATTCTTAGCAGTATAACTCGTACGAGCTGCCGATGTATTTATAATAATGAGAACAAAGTCGAGAAATCTATTATTAGGGAATTGAGCAGAAATACATTTGGTTATTTGTAAAATTATTTACCTATTATGTGCCCATTTTACACAATATTAACGAAGTGGAGATAGAAACTAAGGGCCTAGCCCTACACCACACTCTCCTTCTGCTCCGGACACGAGCTTCGGGGTCAAACTCATAGACATTATAAGTTGCCAGATCTAATGATCCTTGAAAATTATTATAATCAGAACAAGTTTTAGCGAGATTTAGCGTACAAAAATAATTGCCATACCATGATTTGCGCTTTTGCGAACGTTAAGAGCCCTTTTATACGTAATAACCGCTTAAAAATGGCAAATAAAATATTTGAATTTTAGAATTTTTACGCATGTCCACACCGCGAAGTCAACCTAAAATCGATAAACTAGCGCAGCGCTATACCAAAGAGAACGCGATCTCGAATGTCTATAGTACTGCCATCTTGTGGCTTGTTTATCCAAGTGACTTGTTAGTCTCTTCATGTAATAATTGTTCAATGTTCAATTATTTTCTTTGTTTTATAACGCCCTTGTTACGCCTTATAGTTCTTTTTAATTGCTTTATGATAATTAAACTGGATATTTACATATCAATACGATTGTTATACATAAATGTATTTCTATGACGTTTTATGAAATTAGATTACCTATCATTTAATGTTAATATTTTTAAAAACCAAAAATGTTAATACCTAAATGTAAAATGTTGTTACGGACATAAAATAAATATATATAAGTGAACCAACATTTTTAAACCACGTTTTGTAGCATGTGCCTCTCGATCTTAATTTTTTTATTAAACAATTTTTAGCTCAAGCTAACAATGTATAAAATCTAATACAGTTAGTATTGAATGAGGTTAGAATGAAACGTTTAAAAAAAATATTAAACTGGGAATTACTTTCTTTAATGTTTACGTTGTATGTAAAGTATTCGGTACTTTATACTTCAGTATCACTTATCTACCTTTAATATTAGTACCTCAAAGATTTGAAGAATGAATTATTTATTTAAAAGTTACATCTGCCCGGTTATCTTCTTCTATTCTTTATCTATTCGTTCCACTCAAAACCAATAGCCGATTCGTTCAGTTTCATCCTTGAATAAGTAAGCACATTATTCATAGTGAAATTTTATTCTTAGACAATAGGTATGTAGTTTCAAGCACCCAATACATACATATATATAATACAAATATTGTAGCTTTTTTTTAGTCAAGTATTCTTTCATCATATTTTTTACGTAATCGACAATTTTTCTGCTACTACCGGTTATTCTACTTTAAAACAAATGTTTAGTCTTAATAATATGAACAGTAGGTACCTGAAATGTAATGTTCAGTTTTTAAAACCTTAACGACATTTCAACTTAATGCTCGTTCATCTTTTCAAGATTTATAACCAATTGAGTTACATCGTAAAACGGTATTACTGTTGAATGACTCGTAAAATTAATTATCCAAATTTATGAGGTGGTTTCTCACTCTGTATATGCAATGCTGTTTAAAAATATATTCTTCTTATATTAAGATATTTACTTAGGTAGTTACTTGTGTACCTAACACTTAGGAAATATAGAGATCTATTTGTGGAATATTTTTCTCTTGAGTAATCAAAAAGCTAGTTAACATTGCGGATGACGTAATAACGCTGATATGCTTTATACATGCCTTTTATTTAAAGGAACAGAAATAAGTTGATGAGGTCCTTTGTACTGGTATTCTGAAAACAGTGATTTAGATATATTAACCACTATTTGGTTAAATAGACTGACTACTTTATTCATTCATGTGAACTGGGTGAATAGAAGATATTAGTCCAATCTAATATTGTTACATAAGTTCTGGTCATGTATCAGTAGCTCATATTTTCATAAGTTTAAACAATTTTAAAGTTAGGTACCAAGATACGCGTGAAATCTTGTTCGTAGCCATCTTAATTTATAATTTTATAACGGTAACGGGGATAAAAGGAGCTGTGTAAACGGTTATATCCTCGCATTATTGACGAAAATCAAAACTGGTTGGCATCTTGCGCAAGTGTAGGGGGACCAAACAGGGGCTCGAAGAGCGGGCCCTTCCGAAATTTGCCGGTGCACAATGCGCCCTTCGTACTATCCCCACGCGAGCTCTTATTATTACGCGACTCCTGCTCCTGTCCCCACATTGTTCATATTTATTTTTATATAGCCACTAGTATGACGCGTTTAAAACTTATTCCTTCATCTTTGACGATCCCTAAATTGTGCCCACCAGAAGTAACGTCTTTTAAAGTTTTCGCGCAGTGTTCCAAGTGGTAAGAAGGCCAATAGCGAGTAATAAGAAGCTAAGAAATATTACGAAGGTATTCGATCGGGTCCATCGACGATTCTGTCACCTTATATTTGCAGCGAAGGGAAGTATTAAGGTTTCGAACGTTGCGGTCGTCTCAGGTTGCTTTTCTCATGAGTGGACGTGCTTGTAAATTAATAACTTGAGATTAATGTGTAGTAGAGCGTTAGTTCTACGGTGATCTGTTGGCGGCGTCCGTTCGGCTGTGTAGTGAACGAGTGTATCGATCGGGGACAGCTTCGCTATGCGAGTACGTTGTGCTGTGATTATTCCAAATTGGCGGGAGATGACACGTAGCCAATGTAACGCGAACTTTGATTCGGTGAGTATAATGTTATATGCTATATTCTAATGTATGCATTTTTCAGCATTTTTTAATTGGCCAATTGAAAAAAATTTTTTTTGTATATAAAAATACGATAATATATTAGATAATTTTTTATTTGCATCCATAAAATTATTCTGTAAAACTTATTGACGTTACGTCCTCAGATTTTGTTATTATGTATATGTGTGTTTGTATCTGTGCATATGTGTTACACACACATGCGCGAATTCACAATTCAAGATCGGGGAGAATAGGGACCCTTTCAAGTACAGATACGTTAAATAGTTCACTAGCAGAAGCTCGGGAAGCAAAAAACTAAAAACCCTTTTTATCAAAAAATGTGTATTGAAATTGCCAAAGACCTCTTTGTATTACATCTTTAATATTACAAAGTAAAGTCTTCAAATAAGTAGGTTAAATACATATTTTTTTCTTAAAACAGAATATCATTCTCAATAGAACTTCTACTGAATCAAACAACCGCTACCTACATACTTATCCTAAGATTTCTAAGTAATTTTTTTATATTAGACGACCCCTTACACCCCTTACGACCACTGAGTAGTACATCAGTTTGATCCGTCCCATTAAATCGCAAAAATATCGCGAAACCTCTACATCGAAAGCATATATTTTCTAAGAAACGTTAACAGACGTATAATAAAAAATGTCCAAAACGAATCACGAATAATGGAACCGAACCACAAGCCTTGTTAGGCATCAACAGTGCATCGGACATATTTTCGACACAAACTGTGGCTGTTACGATTTTTGATTCCCTATTTTAAAGCGAATTTTAGTGCTAAAATCTTTTTGTGAAGGCGTTAAATTCGCGAGCCCCGCCATTTAAATGTTTGAATGTGCAGTTGTGCTTAATTCAGATGAGAATAGGCTTTCTATTTGAATCACAGATGCTGTAGTAAAGCCGACCTGCGCCAGCGAACGTAAATACACAAAGGCTGAATATAAAAGCCTCATAAATCCATTTCATACTGATTACTCGCTCATTATCATAGTTAACAAGTTACATATTTATCAATTGTAATGTGGGACTTTCCCATATGCAATTACATAGGTTATATAAAATATAAATTAAGTTTTAATGCAAATCTTTACATATTAGTTAGTCTAATTGCATTAGTACTGAGATATACCATTCCAGACTAAAATTTATAAGCTTGACGAGAACTGCTGTTTTCAGATATAAAATATTGTTTAGCACCATTTGTAACAGCACGCTATTTAGAAAAAGCTGCGTCATTTAGCAAATGCTGAGAAATATTGATCAATGGTCATCTCGATATTGTTTGGTATGAATGGGACATCTCAAGAATTCGAAAGTCTCGGGAAGTTAACTTAGAGGGATAACGGAGTAAATTGTGCATCCCATATTTTTCCCATCCCTAAAACATTATTGTAGATACAGGTATGTTATCCTGAGAAAGATCTTTTCTTTTTGGTACTCGTTTGTTATTGTACACTGGTCAAAAAGAAGAATCAATATTCCCTTGTTATTCTTCTGTCTCTTTTATTATGTTACATTAATAAGAATTGGTTCGCTTTTGATGCAACTTGAGCACCGCTTTATTTCTTACAAATTTATCTACAATATCTTGATTTGTTTTCGTTTTAACGTTTCCTTTAAGGCTATGTAACTAACTACTAACGTGTTAATTTAATAGAATGACATGTAAATCTGGCCTAAAGATCTGCTTTAGGCATTGAAAGGATCTACTTATACAATTACCATATATTTTTATTATTAACGATAAAAAAAACCGAAGGAAGATTCTTCGTCGTCTAAAGTTGGTTGGCTTCCCAATTTTTTACAAAACTGTTAGTAATTGGACCTTTTCCAACCATGTTAGGTGACGCCGAAATGCAATAGATCTTTTCCACTGTAAGTTATTGTTTTTCAGCGGCAAAGCTGGATTCAATTGTGATGCAAACTGGGCAAACTTATGGAAATATATATTGTCGACTAACAAATTATATTAATATGATTTGCCCCCAGCTAAATAGCTAGGGTAAATTATTCATCCAGTATATACTAGATGAAGATGATACAGTCGCATGGTTGGCACAACTAGGCCAATATAAATGCTAATTTTGTACTACATTGTAATCGTGATTATTCCTCTTAGTAGTTGGAGATGTTATGTACGCTGTGTGTGCTAAAAAGGCTACATTAGGCCATGTTTTTTTTAATGAATAAGTTATAGTTTTTGGAACAAAATATAGGAAAAGCTGTGGACGTAAAATAGGCATAAGAATATTCTATTTGTGTACTGCATTTTAAAAGTTGAAGTTTACACTAGATAGTACTATTAGGCTTATATTACGAGCAAAGTTTATTATTTCATGAACCTATGCAAACGAATTTCTAGTGCGCATCAAAATTATTCCCCATCGATTTTAAAGCTTTCTCGCTCTAGTGTGTTTTTAGTAGGATATAAGAAGAAACTTATGAGAATCGTTATTAATAAATCATATAATTCGATATGAAACAGTTGCAGTAATATTTTATTCTAGATTAGTATGAGAATGGAGCTCGGTCGCAACCGGACACCGACGTATCTGGTTAGGTTACACGCAATCCTTGCTCACTGCATTTCCAGCTGATTTTCATTGAAACATTTGTGTGAATGCAATATACTTGTCCTACATTATGTACCTAAGTATTGTATGTTACACACTACCTTTGAAGGTCGGTGTAGAACAAATAGCTGATATAAATAAGTATAATTGTACCGTGGATAAAATGTTTTATATTAATTGACATTTATCAATAAGTATACGTATTTCGTATTGAAATGTTAAGAGGGCAATTTAATGGCGCCACTCTTAAACGATATTAAATTGAAATTGTAGCAATATACTAAATAATTAAATATTCAGATTGTTTGTCTTATTAGTTACTTGCTATTAATATAGTATTTCATATAATATCTATTGCTACGCAATTTTTAAAGCGGTTATTGTTAGCACGGGATTTATTTTTCCTTTTAACTTTAAAAAGTTTCCTTGGAAAGCTTTTTAAAAGTAAGTTCTATTATTGGTATTATTATTCTTTTATCGTTTGGATTTGTTTCTGTTTTTAAATACACAAAGCTATTCTTAGCTTACGATTACCTCTGGTCGTCAGGTCGTTAAATGTTTCTTTATACACTTTAATGCCTACAATACTAATAATAACTAATTATACAAGACAGTCTTTACGAAATCTTCTTGATACTATAGTACGCGTCTCGAATCTTTAGCGCTGAACAAAACCTGCGCAGAAGTCAAAAATAAGGTACCGAGATAGCGGCGCAGCGCGCGGGGCGCGTGATCGTCGAGTGCGCGAGCGTTGATTGGTTGTCCCAGTCCTGTTGTCTTTCTCGCACTAATACCTACGTCAATTACGAGCGCGATTCTACCGATGCGCAGCTATTCTCGTCAATCGCTAAACATAAATGACGCGTACTATACTATATTAATAAAGGTACAAAACTGAAACTTGTAACCCCACCTAACCTTATGGGGCAGCTTTAGATTATTTATCTTTCAAATGTTTGACATTTAAATTTATCTTAACAAAACCTAATCATCGTCTAATTCTCAAATTCGAATTATCTTCACTCTAAGAAATCTTATAAATAAGTGTAGGTAGCAACAAGGCACAAATACCATATCATCAGCAATTTCGAAATGAAGCATTTAATTGTTAAGATGTTTTGCAATTTTAATTGTACTTAATATACTTTTGATCACGGCTGTTCTAATATGTTATTTACATATATGCCATATTTTCATAAATTCTACCAATACAGGGTTGAGTCAATACGTTCTTATTTAATTTTTAATAAGATGCACGGTTCACAAGAAACCCAACGATCGACAACCGAGTAGAGATATCCTTTATTTTTACTTGAACCGATTCCGATACGTAGATGTTTTCCGAGCGTTATTGGCGCATGGAAATGCGAGCCTGTTTTATTACAAAATCGATGTCATGGATATTTATTTCACACGTATACGTATATGTTACACTGGCTGACCCGTGCCCACTTCGTTGGGCATAATGTTAACAAACCTTTTTTATATAGCCTATGATACTAATGTGGCTTTCTATTGCTTAAAGAATTTTTAAAATCTGTTCAGTAAGTCCCGAGATTACCCCTTCAATTTAACAAACACACAAACTTTACTTCTTTATATATTAGGATAGATTGACCAACCATATTCATATAATCCAATTGACGCTCGCTATGCATTTACTTCGCACTCATCAATATTTTATCATAGTATTAAAAATATGCATGATATTTTCGCTGATGGATATCTCTTAACACCTATATCCACTTTTGAGCGATTTTCACAGGCGTGGATGTTAAATTACTCGTCGATGATTCTCTTTGAAGTTCTCTTATTCTATTTTTGTCGACGATGCTACGTTTATAGGAAAGCAGCGCAATATGGGCCGTAGTGATTTATTAATTTGCATGAAACAATAGTATGCCTGAAATATGTTGATATAATACAAAATAAAAGTAACAATTTCATTTATAATAAGTTAGTCGAATAATATATTATTGACTATCAAATTTATTGAAGACAAGCTTCCGCACCCTCTTTCGCAAAGGTCAATGAACTTTGAAGTTAAGATAATTTTCGTATCTCTAGTTCAGCTTTAAGTATTGATTTTATAGGAAATATTATATGTCAAGATCAAAGTCCTTTTCCAAGACCTTTATTTTCATGCATATAATATACAGTCCAAACATTACACATTATTGGCGGTAAATAAAAAAAATATCGCCTCAAAAAAGGTGTTGTTTAATTAATTAATGTAAACAAAACACGCTTAAAAAGAAATGAAACTACATCGATGATTAAAGCTCACGTGACTTCTGTTCCTAATACATTTTATCTGATAAGCACACGTAGATAATGTTGCCAGCTTTTCCTTATAAGTTTTGAATCAGTGCAGGATTAATCTCGGCTCAGTAGGATTAGATGCCCTGGCATTAGATGGGGGACCGTCTGTCGGTATAAATATAAGTGGATATGTTCCAATGACCATTGATCCTTAATTACATTGGATTTTCCGTTAGAAACGTAGCGAACTGGAAATCTATTTGGAAAGTTATACATAATAATTTGGAACTTAATAGCGGAGTGTAAAAGATATTGTATACAAAAGCTAATCAACAAATATATGTATTTCATTTATTTAAGGGTCTTTTAGATGGTCACTTAGGTTATAAAGCTCAAACTTCTGAAAGCTAAATGAGGTTTTATTACTAGCATATTTTGCATTCGAAAACTAAGGAAAGAGTTATGAAGTATTCACCTTTACCAGTGTTTGTACGAAGGTACCATACTCGGATGTGGTCACTTACTACCAAGCGAACCTTCTGTTCAGTTGCCTTCCAATGTATTTAAAATGACGAAACGAGCAAATAGAACAAAATCAACACTGAATGTTGTTCTAAAATTCCCTGCGACGCTTGAGTTTTTCTTTAAAGTAAATAAAGGCAAAATACAGGGTTGGCGGGCGCGATGAAATTCGCAGTAGAGGCCGTGCGTGCCTTATCTTTAAATATAGCTGCCTACTTTCACATACTTTCAGTTTGCGTGTATTTAAATTTCTCAACAATGTCGCTAAATTAATGTAATCACCCCACACAATCAGCATAATTACTTTAAGCTATCTGATTAATACGGCGGTTGAGTTGTCCTCAGGTATAATTCGAGGTTTTGGCCTGTCGATGGGTTTTCGTCAATCTCGGTTTAGACGCCATTTTCAATTTGAATAACTAGATCCGAAGGTAAAGTGATTACAATTACTACGGGAAATGTGAAACGTCAGATTGCGAGGGACGATCGAGTACCGCCGAAATGGATTCTTAACTAGGTTGGGTATTGCTTCTCAATTTCGACTTTATGGCCTTTCTCTTTAGGGAATAAACCTTGACGAACTTTTACTATAAGTATATGGGAAAGACCCGCAGAGAAAACTTTATCCTGTTTCAGAGGGGTAATACAATTTACATTCAAAGAAATCAGTCTGTAATATCTGTTTTTTTTATTATGCTAATAATAAACGTTATGGTTAAAGGGCTCAATAAATGGACAAACCAACACAAACATCATTTTAATTAAACATAATTAAAACCAGATGAATTTGAGGCAATCGCGTTTATCCAAACAAACAAAATTTCTCAGCGTATTTTGGTAATATAATATAATATATAGTATATTATAGAGGTAATAGATTAAAAAGATTTATACGCTCAGAACTTCGAATTGAACGTAGGTAGCTACCCAATTTTCTTTAATTTGCGACGTAAAAGCTCAAATTAGATTACACAGTGTGAAGTATGTATATACTTAAATAATATATAATACTGGCATGCAAGTTGTCACCTTCTTATTATTATAAAAAAGATAAGAATAGAATGTGTTTTAAAGAGTTGATAAAATGTCGTATTGTAAAATTGTATTTTCTTAATTTGTAAAACTTAATAAATATGTTTATTTAATCTTTCACGGTTTTTCTACTTTATAAAAACTTAACACACAGGACTGACGGTAGATACCTAATAGTTAAAATTGATTTACGATATCGTCTTTCAGAAAGTAATAGTATGTTTTAAGAGGAAATCAATCGCGTCAAGCTAAATTAGAATTACAAGCAAAATGTAACCAAAAAGCATATTTCACATTTAGGTAGTTAATATTAAAATATCATAAAATAGCTAGGTAACGAAATTATAGGAGGATGACATCACACTCTAAAATATTTAGGTCACATTCCTTTGAAACACGGTTAGCTTAATAATTTTGCACATTTTGTCGCTATTGTAATTATTTAGCACCATCCTTGCCTTGCGGTTTCACTCACGTAGTTAGTAGTAGACCCGTAGTAGTTTCTGTAGCAAGTGTAAAGAGTATCATAATATGTGTTAATTTGAGCCCTTAACTTACATACCAAATTTCAAACAAATCTATTCAGAACTTTTTACTGGAAAGAATAACAAAAATCCTTACAGGATTTAATAAAAATCAAGCTACCCTTAAAAAAGATGGTAGATGTATTAAAATCAGTAACTACGAATGTTAATAAGATAATACGATTTATATAATACCTACATATATTTTTCCACACGATATGACAAAACAGAAACTAATTAAATTTATTTTGCAAGCGCAATTAAAGTGCTATCAGAGAAAGGCACTGAAATTGTGTACCCGTTCGCGTTGTCGGACGGCCTGTAGCGATGTCGGCTTGGTCGATAAAAGTTATTTAATAATAAGAAACACTCAGCCTCGGGCAACAGGAATCTCAACGGCGTGTTCTGACTTTCTATTGAATCTGTAAGCTATGTTATACCGTTCCCAGAATTTGGACTGGATGAAATTGGGAAATTAGAAATAAGTGCCCTCTTCGAATTAATAGTTATTCAATTTGAATGTGCCTACCTAAGTTTCAGGGCTTAACAGTTTTACTTTAGTCGTTACAATAAAATTTACTGGTATTTCATAGGTAATTAAAAGTTGATTTCTAAATGGTATTTAATTTTAATAAGCACCTTTAGGTGTGTAGTTAAAAACAAGTTATATCCTGATCGAAAGCATAACAAAATTGTAGATTTTTTCTTCTGTACTTTTAAATTATTCTCTCTTGCGATGCATATAAAAGGCTTTTACGAACTCGCAGAGGTGGTTAACATTGTCACAGTGCCGCAAAGTGTGTTGCATTGTCCGTGTCTACGAGTTACGTGAAAACATAGAATGACAAACTCAAAAGTGAAAAGATACTTAAGTTTTTTGTCGAATAAATTGTTTAGTCTACAAAGTTAATATAAAACAGAAGGTTCTAGATTATCCTCCGAAATATGACATAAGTTAAAAAGCTTAATATGTAAACCTGTTTATGCCACTGATTACTAAATAAATATTTTTTATTTAGGTATTTTTTTTCGTTTTCGATTTATTTTCTTTACAAACGGCTGGATTGATTGACAGGATTCATTTAAAAATAACGGTTATGTTTATAAGACACAAGGGGGAAACTTTTCCCGGATAAAAATTGGTTTAAATATATTTTTTTAAAAAGCTTTCCGTCCCCTTTAATCATGCTTTCCTGATTTAAGTAGGTACAAAAGTAAATATTTGTTTAAAATTGTTTTGGTATCATGGAAATTTTCTGTCAAAAAAGCCCTTAAACTTTCTTTCGTTATTACGTGTATGTGAATAAATGTTATAGATATTAAATTTAAGATTTTTCGGAACGTAAAACCGGGTTGTTTATCTTACATAATACATACAGTTAAGTACTGAAATGATTTCACAAACAATATCTCTTGATATCACTTGAATTTCTTCTGAAAAATTATTTTCATGGTTCGAAGTGGATTGGGTAATTTACAATGTAAACAATTCAATACTTTCAACGTACTTAAGATTATTATATTTCTTGGAAAATATTTACTTCGCTGAGCAAAATATACCGAGATTGTAATTATTTCCCTAAGAAAAGCGCGTTTTAGCGTAACGTTTATATAAAGTTTAACTGTAATAATAGCAAAGATACAAACACTGTTTTCCATTTGAATGAGTGAAGTTCACAAATGTTCACACATATTGTACTTAAGATAATTTCTCGAAATACCCGTTAATGCATTTTAAAAAATTGACGGTAGTTTTCCAGTATTTTATCATACTTGTTGATGTTTACACAAACTTGGCAACGATTCATGTTTAGGGCATGTTTGAGCCTTTAAGTGTATTACTATTTTTCTGGTTTGGTGATCTAACAAATTGACGTGTGATCTATCATCGGTGTTCTATATGTTGGAACTTTTGCAATCGTTTCAGAAATATGTTTTTGACAAAAACTTGCTTCTATTAGATTGCGTTTCTTAACTGTGTTAAAAGTTATAAAAAAAAGCCCGATTGCAAACATTCTATACGTATAATAAGTTATGTACTATTGGTAATAAATCCCTCACGCAATCTTCGAGATTCAAATCTTCGAAGAAAATGGTAAATAGGTAAATTTCCTTGCCTCTAGATTCTGTTTGACTATGAATCTACTTTCATTATTGCTTATTCGACGTCGAACACTGGCCGGCCATGTGACCCAGTAATGCAGGATATAATAAAAGAACAAAAGCCAGCGATGCAAATTTTCAAACACAATTAATTCGTATTCGTCAGGACTCATTCTTTATAAAAAGTCGTTATTTACTCAACTTCGAGTAAAGGATTCTAATTAACCTTTTTACATTATTTAAGAAACTGTTGTCTCGGCGCTTTTATGAAATGACGCTATGAATATTTTAGCTTTCGTTTTGTTGTCATTCTTTATTTATTTGTCTTTATTATACATTTGTTTTTATCTCATGTTGTTTCATTATGGTTACGGGTACCCTTTTTTAATCTTTATTTAAAGAGCTTAACCATTATTTGGTAATGGTGTTCAAGGGTTCCGTTTTCGACACTTTTGTAACCCCGTCAGCGATTGCCTATTGCCAGATCCGCTATGAGTTGTTTAAAGGCCTCCTTGTCGCGCTAGGCGCCGCCCCAAACTGGGCTGAACGGTGAACATGGCCTGGTCCACTGTCTGGACCGCTCTCACATAGAACGTGTCGCGCACTGGCTGCTCTTGTGACTCCTTGGCTGCCTCCAAGGTGCTACTTACTCTATCTATTACTATATTAAATCTTACTATACAAACAATTTTGTACCTTTCAAAGCTTATATTGAGGGTAGGATTATATTGTTGTAGTCATTACACATCTGTCACTGAAATCCGTTTTTCTATGTATACTTTTCAGTTCCTACTAACACAAGCAACGGGTGTAATATCTTTTATAAGACTTGCATACAAAAATTGCATTAATTTCCTTTAAATGAAACTTTTCACTTAACGCCCCGCTGCTTTAGTGCATTTTAAACTCGCACAGAAATGGTTAAGAGTTCTCTTAGAAGTTCACATTACACTCTAGAGACCATTAAATAATTTCAAACGGGGATCCTGAACTTGCATAAATGGCCATAATATTTATAGCTTATAAATGTAGTAGATATATTCTCTTCGCTTTTAACGCTATCTTAACAATCTTCAGATTCAAATTATTAACGTTACTCTCTTAAAATATTAAATAAATATCGTATTTATAAAAACACCTTTATCTAATGCTGCTGTTTATCTAATGTTTTTAGGACTTAAAGTAGTATAAGGTAATTAAAAAAAAAAACAGAATCCAAAACATCAGTAAACGTCCTTAAACCAAATTTCGCCTAGTAACACTCTTAATCTATTTTACCTCCATCGTTACTATATTAGAACATAGAATACCTTCTTTGTATACAGTAGACGTTGTCTGAGTAAATGGACTAAGAATGTTATTATTCAGGCAAAGGTTCTCTCCATATTTCATCATAGAATATTGTTTTTGCGAACAATGTAAAATCCATACAAATGATGTTACTGTTGGGCAAGTTAGACTAATAGTTCTATCCCTTTTCCCCACACCAGTTACAGATTTTTATCTCATTCGATTATGTAGATTGGTTCTACGTTGAAGCTGAAGTTACAGTATCCTCCGATGAATATTGTGGATGATTACTTACGCTGGTAGTGAATGATAAATAATAAGGTATAAAGTAGTTATATAATAAAGTTAATAAATTACGATATCAACTAATACTATAGAGCTTAGGATATGGATCATTCTTCGTGCCATATTTTAAGATACCTACACTAAAATAACGGTGCTTTATAATAACACAAAACATTGGAAAGATAATATGGAAATCATACAATGCAAAAGTCAGAGAGAGAGTGCAGATGTACTTAGAGTAACTATAATATATCGCATATGTTATTGATTCATGTTATCAGGCGATAAATCCATAAAGTTCCTGAAATAAAGTAACATTGTACCGTCGTTTTCAATAATTATTGTTGTCACTGCATAAACTAAAAGCAATTTCTCTCTACGTTACTACATAATATATTGATAGCGTTTAAAGCTTTAAATAAAAGGATCAGAATACTGAAACCAAAGTAATCCCTTCAAAAAGTGGAGAGAAACGTGGTTAACAAGTGCTTATGTAAAGGTGTATGAAAGTTTGCCTTTGACAGACCGCAAACAAAGGGCTTACCTTCACGTATCAGTGCGCCGGAGAAACGTTAAATGAAGTCACTGGCTTTATAATATACCATTCATTTATATGAACTGAATATATTTGTAATGAGCGGTAGAGACATAAATGATTTGTTTTCAGTAATAGGTTTCAGTAGTAGGCGAAATTACTTTTAAACGCGGTAAAATGATTGGCTTTTATAAAATCTATATAGCAGTGTATAACTGTGATGAAAAATAATAAAATCTACATTAAAGTAGTCGAAAATGTGAATACCATAAAATTGGTACTAATTTTTCAAGAAAATTTAGTACTTTAGAAATATTCAACACCGCATTTAGAATATCCCGAATTTAAAATTTATTATGTGCCGAACATTGGCCACTATGTAAAACCGTATTCTATAATAATTTATACTTCATAGGTACCTAAACATCACAACAAAATTCTTCATACCGTAGGAAAATATACAATACAAACAGTGGAACAAGGGTTTGTTTAGAAAAATAGTATGTAAATCGAAGAAAATCGTAAGGGTTTATTGAACGAAATAAGTTCTGATATTTGAATCCTATGACTGTACAAAGCTAGGAACACAAGCGACGCTGATTGAAAGGCTTTCATATTATGTTTATGCAAATTTTACGAGGTCACATGCCTTTAACCAGACTATTTGAATATTTCTATACACGTCTCTGTACAAATAGTCGTATTAGAATAGCAATATATATGAAGAAAATAGGATAAAGCAGTACACCAATTCAAGACTATTACCTATACTACTATGGCAAATAAGAGTATCTATTTGTAATATTCATACAAATGTTTTTATGCCTATATGTTCCTAATATAGAGGCTACGTTAAATGTTCGTAAATGGTGTTGGAAGCTTAACCGCTACTGGAATAGTATTCACATTCATTTACTATTACAAATATATTACGATAAAATATTTAACATACATGTCCCCAGACGATAGAGAAACGAGAAAAGTCTAAGAACGACCTCTACTCGTCTTTCAACGCCCTTTAGGTAACGTAATAAGATCGAACGTCAATTTAGATGTCTTGAGTAAAAGAGTATGTATTTTGAACAAGTGTACATATATTAACTACGGTTTTAGAACATTAACCAAAAATAGAAAGGCATTAGGAGGTACTTTTACTACTGTACTATTTATTGTACAGAGATCAAAAGACACTTGAATATTCTAGCCCAAATTACCAAGTTTATATTAAAGAAAGCGTTTCTTCTAAGTCCAAATATAAATTAAAATACCAATACAATTGAAAGAACAGTCTGAGTTCTAAAAGAATATAAACTAAAGGATAAGTAGATTTACATATTGCCAAAAAATACTGACGTCGAATTCGTTTGAGTATTAGCGTAGGAAGTGCTTCTGATCCTATATCAAAGTCAAAGCAAAGTTTCTGAGGAGTCGTAAATCGCTCACACATAGGTAAACAAGACTCGTTTCGCTTTATTCGATAAACTGAGACTGGAGACGTCTTTTATGGCCTAAGTTGAGACTCTGATTAGGATATCAGACCGTCAGACGCTACAAAAGAATTATCGAAGATTTATTACGCGACAATAAATTTTATATCTTATATTTCTTTCTCTCCAAATTCGATTGACTTTTGTCTTACTTCTTCTGGTACTACGATAAGTATTGCCTTATATAAGAATTGCCTTGTCTTAACATAGGGAAATCTTTCGGATATCGCGACTTCCTCAAAGGAAAAGGAGGTGGTAATAAATAAAATTGACGGACTCTCTTGGACGCGTTTCTGTCTTAAGTCTTTCGCGAGATCTAAGTATCACCTGCAAAAATAAATAAGAATAAAATCCACCATTTATCTTACTCATGTTGACTCGAATTCTTGTAGTATGGACAAATAGCAGAGGAGAATAACAAGATTTATGAATTCTAGACCAAACTAAAGCTTAATGCCGTAAATTTCAGCTATAAACGTAGTTTAGTATCAGGTAACTCGATAATCGAGAAATTTGATATTACAATTTTGCGCAAATGTCCCAGTATAATTGGAATATTAAATTTTCGTTCTCTCTCAGGATTTAAACTGATAATACAAATTATTAAGCTTAGCTATTCATTTTTATTTATTTTTAGGAAATATTAGTAAATGGAACCATTGCTGACCTTTTTAAATTGACTATAGGTATAAAAAAATTTTGAAGCATCTTAAGTAAACCTTTAAATCCAGGCGTTTTAGGGGTTTTACCCTCATCTAACACATGTAACCATCACCATCAGAACCGATTTTATAAATATCATTTTACCTATAGAAGTAGTTTTAATATTTATGGTATTTTAAACGATCTTTAGTACCCTAGAAAAGTCAAAAAGGAACGAAGACGATTTTTATTATGCAAAACCAAATAACCCTAGTTGTAAATAAATTGAATAGATAATGCTACCTAATAAAGGAGTAAATGTTTTCTATTATCCCCCTAGTGATTGGCTGTCCTGCATAATAACGCCTCCGACGTTCCAAATAGAATGTTACATCCAATTTGTATTTTCTTCGCACTTTTGGTATACAATTTTTTCTGATAAAGCTTACGGCGCTTGTTTGCTGAAAAGGGGGAACGATTGCTTAATCTAAAGGCGTTTGAATATATTATGTAAAGATGAGGCTAAAGTGGAATCTTATACACATACGAGTTTTGGTTGAAATCATGCGTCTTATTGATATACGCTGAATGCTTCCAATATAAGTTATTTGGTTACGAAATTTGGTGGTTCTATACTTTGTCTGTTATTTTCAATAGAACATAGTTAAATAAATACGATAATGCTGTTCAAAGCAAGTTATCTTTAAAAGGTTATTACGAAGGCAAAAACTTCTGAGATAAGTTGCCGAAGTAAAACAATACAATTCGTTAACTTGTAATAAAATGAAACGGTCAAAAATAAAAAGAGTCGTAAACGCTATCTCTGCCTGCCTAAGTCTTGTGTAAAAAAGAATAAATGTCTATCTCACATTTACGCTACACAAGAACCAAGACTTGCCTTTCCGACAACGCCAACAAAATTTCTCGTCAGTTGGTGAAACTTTTCAGCGGTGTTTTCAATTCTCCGCATAAGATCTTTATATCAAGTGATAGCATTCACGCTCCTCACCAATGTAGATAACAATAGTACTCTTCCACCCCTAAGCGTCAGTTCTATTCCCGGCGGGTCTGTCATTGACCCAGTTCTGTGGCAAGAACGACTCAACTGCTTTTCAGTTAATTAATATGAATAAAATTAATTGCCTCAGGCCTCCGTGTATGCAACGCGCTATCGCCGCCGAAATGATTCCATTTAGTGCGGCTTTAAAATCTTATTTAACATCTAACAAAGTTTGTTAGTTCCCGTCTTCAGTTAGTTTTCCCGTTTCAATGTTTCCTACGTGTTTCAGTTTCTGAGTCCTAAACTTGCGTGTTTGTTAACATAAATTGTATAAAGCCTGCTAGAGAGAAGTACTTGCAACATTTCATTATGTATTTCTATTATATTTCCTTAATAATAATAACTATTAACGCAAAAGCTTGTTAGGCAGTGTGGATGTTTTATATCTTTTACAATATAGTTGTATCGTTTTATTTGACTACGTATTTATTGTACTAGTTTTATCACGTCAAATAAAACCAGACGGGTAAAACCGCGAAAAGAAACTAGATAAAGAAAAAAGACCGCAGCGGTATATCCCCATAGCTGGCCGGCGATAACCTAGTTCAGCGGTTTATTGTAGCCGTCTGAAGGCATTTCAAGTTGCGGAAATGTCTAGCCTTATTTATACCCTTATATTATTCGTTATTTATTCCGAAATATTTGGCTGTTCTATATTTCCAGGCCATTAAAAGCGTTTCCGTTTTACATAACATCTATAACATTTGCAGAATGGAGCTTATTTAAGATAGACTATTAACTTGATAGATTACAACAGTACATAGGTATTATTACAGCATGAACCTTGTGAATGTGTGTTCATAGTTTATTTTTATTTATTTCAAATATTAGATACACTTTGGCCTGACCCTGAACATGTGACCACCTTGTTTCCACCATGGAAATGCTCAATACTGTTTTTCGAGACATGATTGCAGAGTTTGCCCAAACAAATGACATTCCACGGGTAATGTGCTTGATTCTATGATATCTATATTAGGTGTTTTTCAGAGATATTTATTTATTACATTTAGTCGACCCTAGTTACATTAAAAGATAGTAAATTGATTAAATGAATTTTTCGATACACTGTACAACCTTATTACTAAAGGGTGATCTCTTTCAGGCAACTGTATTAAAACGAAAAAAAACACAAGGTAATCAGACGACGTTATGAAACTGTTGGGACCATGATATTATGTAATAAAATATAAAGTATTATTGTGATGCCGACAAAATATTAGACATCGTAATAAAAACCCTTAATAATTTAGTAATTTAATATACCTAATTAGGGCTTAATTCTTAATCACCTACCTACACGAATATAATCTGCCATGTTTAAGTATAATCAACATAAATCTTAACAATGAACGTGTTGAGTTTATTATTATATTTATTTAAATAAGTATGAATTATTAACGTTTAACGAATTGACCTATATTTAAATAATGATATCAGTAATTAACGCGTGCTTCAAACAATTATTTTATTATTAATTTAACCTTATATAATAGTTTAATTCTTAAGACTTACTTAAATTTAATTTAGTAACTTGTAATTAATGTTAAAAGTAATATGGTTACCCAAGTAATAAGATCTTGAATTATGATGACGTAGATAGAATTATCGAATTAATGCTCTAACAAAATTTATTTACTTACAATAATTAATGAGCCTACTTACCTGCCTAAAACAAAATGAATTTTATTTATTACCACGCTTTTATTAGCTTGGGTTGTATCTATGTAATTGGATTATGTGTGAACCTTTTGACGTATAATCCTACTGTTAGTTATACTTTATTTACTATTTATACAAATTCTAGACCGACTGTTGCGTCACGGCATAGTCATACAAATTCGCTACTGTCTGTCCCTTTGTATGCCTAAATCCTTACAACTACACAACCAATTTAATGCGGTTTTGTTTTTAGATTAGACGTAGGTATACTATGTAATGAAGTAGGAGTTTTATTTCAAACCAAAAGTACCAGACATGAAGTTCAAACGCCTAAACAGTGATGTGCAAGTGTCACTGTGCTCCGGTCTGAAGGGCACTGTATCCAGCGTGATTACTAGGCTGAGTCTTAACATCTTATGACTCAAAGTGAGAAGCGTCGATGTAGTGTATCTCTGCCCGAATCAAAGTTCTGGGTAGCACTACATTGGTTATGGGCTAGCGTTTTTATTACCATCAGGAGGGCGTCCAGCTCGACTCACCACTTCATAGAATAAAAAAAGAAAGAAATACACATTCATATTCGATAGAACCACTATTAGATTATAAGCTATTCTCCGAATATCAGTCTAATCTGATAATGGCATCCTAAAAACGGATCCATTATCCGTAATACCAGCGGCATTTGATGTGAATTAGTAAGAATGTAGCATTCAGTAAATGCCGGGTCCGGATGTAAGGACGGCAAGGGATATTTACCGAACGAGCCATTGTTAAGCCTTTGTTCCCGTTTGTTTGCTTATCGGGACACAAGTACCTACGCTGTCACGAGGGAGAGGTCTCTACTCTCTAAGTAAATTCTTTGGGTACGTTTAAAGGTCAAGAGCATGTTTAATTGAATACTGAAAAGTCTTTGATGAAGGCTTAAATTTACCTATGTGTGTATAATTAACTAAACTAAAAAGTATTTACAGATTTATAATAGCGATGTATATTAATAAACATTATATTGGATTTGTATGAGATAATTTTTTTTTATTTCGGTCTTCTCCACGCAAAGCTCACGTTGTTAACTTAAAAGAAAGATAAAGGAAAGAATTGTGACAGAATGGGCTAAATTTGAGAAAAGGATAGGGGAAAAATGCGCCTAACGTAAAGGTTTTCTATGGGGGTGGGTATGATAAGACCCAATTCAGTCAATCGTCTACATAACTAGAGAACTGCAGTACAGATTTAATATTTGCTTTGTTAGATTCGTAGCTCGTCGCTCGCGAATAGAAAATAACTTTTAAAATATACAAAAGGGGAATGGATTTTACGAGATTTTAACCACCGACTACAACTACATAGTTATTAATAATGTTATAATTTCAATTAACTACAAAAGATATTAAAACATAAAAAATACAAAATAAATCAACACAAAAATCCGTTAAAAACGTGTCATGTCAAGGGTAAATTAATTATACTAATTAAAACATTAGAAATGTTTAAAATATAGTTAGGGAACACAAATTTATTCCATGACATATTATATTGTGAAGTTTCCGAATGTTAGATGCGTAAATATACTTTTATAGTCGACTGAAAGTACTAGGTAAATATTTCTTGACACGACAAGCCTAGGCCTGGCCTAGTGGTATTTCGCCATAATTATCATTCTTTCTTATTAGATTGTAATCTTTGTTGGAATATAGTTTGTGTACAAATGGCATTGATGTACTTCAATAGTAGATTAGTTTGCGACGCAAGATTATATCATATAAACTTTCAATTTCAATGATATTTAGTGGTCAATAATTGAAGGATTGAATGAAGGTATATTTAATCCTAGTCGTTCCTGTCAGGTATTATCATCATGTAAGGTATCCTGAGAAGCGAGAACTTAAATTCCTGTGGTAATACCGGGATGTTACTTTCACGCCAGACTAAATCAAAATCTATTCAGTCGTTTCTTCATGAAAAATCATTTGAAATATCAATAATTCATACATCCAAACAACGAAACTCCACCCATTTCCTCATAAAATTGTACTCCACAAAGATAAGTATACCTTTCTTATTCTTTTACCTACATTTAGGTAACTAGCAAAACAATAAACACCTCTACCGTGTACGCGGTCCTTATTAAATACCCATTCCGATCCTTGGAAAGGTTCCCTCGACCTATTTAACGAGTGATTCAAAGAGAGGAATGTCACTTTTATTAGTTTTCTTTCGACGGAGCTGCCGTTTACAAACGAGCTTGTCAATAACTTATTCCAACTGCTATTGCTATTTATTACTCACTGAACCGATACTTTATTGGGATATACTTGATACATTTTTCTTCTTGGATGTAATACAATGTTTCGGTAAATTCGGGTACTCTAATGAAAACTTGTTTGTAATTTTAAGAAAAATTACAAACTATTTTTCATTCATGTTCCTTAACATAATATCTACATACTAGAATAATAATATCTAAATACTGTAAGAATAAAATTTTCAAAACTACTAAAAGAGTTTTGAAAATTACATTACATTACGATATCGACATCGACGACAATTTTTTGGTAGCATTAGTAATATTATAGTCTAAGTCTACTACTAAGTCTATTTCCGTAACTTATAAAAGATTTTAAAGGAAAAGTGTCATGTCTGTTTACAAATGCCGGTGGGGACTGCATTCAGCATTTATGTAAAATATTCTATGAATAAGATCCTACAAGAAATGGCTTTTTAGCTTAAGATGTTTTGAATTACAAAAATGTTGAATTTTCCAGCCAACAAAGGGGATTATTGTCGTTATCATTAAAATACAATTTTCCGTCTTCTACGTATTTTTGTCTTTTTATTTCAGTCTAAAATTTTGGCGTAAAATAACACCCATGATTAATATGAGGAGTAATAACACTACTATACATTTTTCAATTCAACTTTATTGAGTGGAGAAGTCTAAATTTCTAATGTGCTTTCAAATTAAAATATATGCGAAAACGTACGTAACGAAGCATTTTCATAATAATTAGCCGTTTTTACCGACCTGCAAAATATAAATTATCTTATACCTAAAAGACAGAAACAATAGGTATTAATATTATAATCATCATCATACACACTTAGTATGAAATAAATTCGCTTTCTGATGTCCCCATGTATGCTTACATCTTTAAAATTACGCTGCCGAATTTAGTACGCTTTTTGATTCAAGAGGAAGGTATAACAAATGCATAAATTCGGGTAAAATCGTTGGGACAGTTTAATACACATTTTAAAATGTATTTATAAATACACTGTAAATTGAATAGAAATTGCACAGCATCATATGTCTACATGACGCTGGGGAATTTCTATTCAAATGAAGTCTTTATGCAACTAGATACCTCATGCGAGCATCAGGTGACGTGCTTCTATCAATAGAATGTACAATTCTTGAACACCTATCTTTAATAAGGTTTCCTTTGGAAAGGGTGTAAGGTTTACTCTAATTAGGCTACTAGAACGTTCCATAGCATCGTAGACTGTAGAGTGTAGAGGATAAGCGACACAATAAACAGTAAAGATTTCCCTTTATTAATGTTGGATACAGTTTTGAAGAGTCAGTAAAAACAAACATATTGTTATAAAAACTGTTATGTTATCCGGAAGAAAGGTCAAATAAGTTTTTATAAGTATAAAGACTTCTTAAGCCTATCAATCTGTATTCAAAAAGTCCTTACGTGAAATACCTACTATTATAAATACTTCATATAATATCTGCTTGTTAGAAAATAAGAATAAACTTGGTAGAGAATGAGAATGTTTAGATGTGTATGTTAGATAAAAGTGCATGTATTTAATAAATTTATGTGTTCCCCTACTTAGTTAGCATATCACGTTTGTAATACAGAGTATAAATTGTTCAGTTTACTTAGCATATTTCTAGTTACGGGTAAAGTTTATTATTATTCTTATTTTGTTTTTGTATTATTATAACAACAAAATAAACAAAGCTTCGGGATCCGCGGCTTACATAATCGGGAACGCAACATCACATTGTATGCGTCTTGAATGAGAGTTAGAGGAAGTATCCTTTTACAGGCTTTGTCTCAAATGTGGTAGCTAGAAACAGGATGCACCGAGCTAATTGTTCAGGATCTCTAGCGCGGAACTGCTATATGCCTTAAATAACAAACCCTGGAGCGTCAGCATCAGTCTTCCTATAACGTTTAACCGTGTGTTACCGTGTTCCGTTTTATATGTGTTGTGTATCATTAGCATAATATTTTATCCCGTCAAGTGCCAAAAAATCGCGTGCTCAGAATAAATTACTGCATTCGTAACGAGAACGTAAAAAGCTCTTCGTGACTAGCCGCCGCTTAAGGCAATTATGACAGTTGGGCTAATTTAAAAACTATGCTTCCTAATTCAGTTGGTTAACTTTTAATTACCACTTTCAAGCTTTCAGTCTGCTTCGTAATTTTACTTAGACACGTATTTCTTTTAATTTACCGTAGCGTATTTTTAATGAGACACTGACGTAATTCTGAATGTTATTAAAACATAGGCGAGGTACGAGTAGATGTTGGATAGCAACGTTGAATTTCAGTTTTATATTTGACGTTGTACGGACGAAAGAATTGATGGATATTATCTAATAATATGTTACTGTAAGGACGTAGTTTATTGCCGCGTCACTGAAAAGTAATGTTCGTTGTAATTTATCGGCATGATATTTAATTCATTCGTCCCGTATTGCGATCTCCTTTATTGATATTGCATTGACACAATTGGAAATATGCGGAACGTGCTCTCAATCTTGTACAACTGGTACGTACGTATTAACGTCAATGCTTTGAAATAGCGTATGGTAACACTGGAAACAAAAGGGGTTGTTTCCAGTGTTAGCTGAACATTAATTAAATTTCCTTTGTGGACTTCTTTTGACCATTACAAATAAAAAAGTGTATTCAAATGTAGAACGCAATTACATGAATAACCGTCTAATTTTAATAGTACAAGCTTAGAAATAAACAAAAAAATAGCCTGCTAAAAATACCCAAGTGTGTTTTAAAATTAAATGGAGCGAATAGCTTCGCCGATAGCATTAAAATTCATTCGATTGGAATAAAATAGACAATATACGTTTTATAAATTGAACACACATTACGAAAGAGAAAAATGTACACGCTTCCCACTGAATACCCTCTCATAGGAGGCAATCATCGATTCTGGGTCTTTTATGAGTGTAAAATACGATCCCGACTCTATCACCGAGTATAGACATCTTAACCACATTCTAAATTCATGGCTTTTACTTAAATAAATTGATGAGACAAACGCCAATTTCGTTGCCGCTACGTTTTGTAGAATAGGTATTGTATAAATTGTATAAGCTACCTTCCATCTCCTATGTTCTATATTGAACAAAATAAACAACACTAGATACATACTGACTTTCCTTATTGGAGTATGTTTTTCACGATTCCTCACTTACCGAAATGGAACTTTTGGATTTATTACCCCTTGGTGACAATGGATTATTACTACTGCTCGAGTAATTTTTCGTTTTATAGTATTTTAACTAACGTTGACTTGCGGTTTCACCTATTTTAAGATCGAACGTATATTATCGATAATGACGAATTCGTATACAAACTTTTCTAATTATATTTATAAGATTCAACTCCTTGAACCTATTATGTCGCAGTAGTCCTAAGTAGTAAGATTTCTTCCTAAAGGTCTGTTTACTACTTTTTCTTAAAATTGGTTTAATCTTTTAGGTCTGAATAAGAAACAGACAGAGTAACTGTCGCATTGATAACATTAGTTCTGACAAATAATTAATTAGTTAATTGCTCAATGATGATTGATAGAAAGTCATGAAATACGACAGGCAACAAAAGTCATTCATCGATTGAAAACGTTCCGCGCAGTTGATTATTTTTGTTGCCCTTACGTGCGAGTCGGTCCAACACTTTCATAATTAAATAGGTAAGAAGTAATTTATAGCACATGCACCTTCATATATGTTCATTTACTCAGTGCGTTGCGTTGTCAGAAAATCGATACGGAACCACGTATGGAACAAGCTGGGAAGACTTTATAATTGCAAAGCGTTACCGTTTATTTTCTCCTGAAATTTTCATTAAATTCGCTAACGACGATTAATACTTTGATAAGCATTTTCATATTAAGGATCAAACGTTAGACGCGAATTGAGAATTTCAATCCTATTATTCCGTAGATACTACCTTATACCCGCGACCACGTCCTCGTGGACTTTCAAATGAATTTTGACCCACCATTACCCATAAAACAACAAACAACTTACAACCCTTTCAGTTAAAAAGTAGCCTATGTCCTTTCTCAGGCTCTAGACTATCTGTGTACCAAATTTCATTACAATAAAATTGGCGTGATGCGTGATAGACGGACAGAGACTTTCGCATTTATAATAATATGGAGTGGATTGCTTAATGGCTGTTAGCATGATATGAGAATAAGCAAATACTCCGGCTTATCAGCAATAGAGTGGCGATATAACCAACGTACCTAGACATCCAAATATGATATACGTAGAAAAATTCGAATAACATTATGGTTCCAATTATGGAATCTGCAATCTATGGATAGGTGTCGCGTCGCGCCAATGGAATTGGGGCTCAAGTAATAGGTTCCATAATAATTTGATATGTATTATTTAGCGAGCGGTGAGGAGGCTCGCAGGTAGGAGGCGATCGATACCCGGCCAGGTTAGACTGGACGTAAATAATGAAAGCGCTCGTGCTTCGAGATAGCCCGTGACACCAATCAATGGAGTCACGTGGCCAATAATTTCTTTTAGTGCTCATTGGTTCACTGTTTCATGCTAAATTACGCTTTTGCTAGCAATGAACATGTCTATTTCCAATTATATTTTGTTTAAAGCCTCAAATACAGGTTTAGGGTTGAATATGAAATTGTATGTTTTGTTTTGTAATTATAACGTATTAATTTCATAACATATTGCTACGTTTCTTTGCTTAAAATTACAAGCATCAATTTTCTTCAGGAATGTTTTCTGAGTGAACCGATCCGAATATAAGGACAAATACACACAATACACTTATCTCTTCTCTCTTTCTTGACACCGTAAGTCAGAAGACCTGGTGTAAAAGCCTTTCATTTCTTAACATCTACCGATTTACATTAATTAGTAGGTACTCTTATATCTAATTATCTTAATAATGTATTACTTTTCTCACTTCACCGTCACAACAAATTACTTTTTTTTTTAATTTGGATAATCATACTTTCCCCATATATTGAAAACGAATTCAAAGAAAACGACAAAAAAAATCCAAGGAATTTTTATATCGCTACTTTTTGCTTATATTCCACAGAATCATATAATAATAACAAAAATAAATCATGGATTTAACTTAACAACTGATTGTTTAGGTAAGTCTTCAATTTCTTATTTGGAGACATGACTAAAGCAGAGACAATTTGGTATATTATATCAAACATAAATAGGTAAGTGTCTAAGGTTTCAGCGATTTCCGAGAATCACAATTTGACGCCTCCACACCCCACACAATAATCGCGTATTCGCTAAATTAAAATTTTTGAGATGCTTTCCTTGGTTCTGCCTTTATTAAATTATATTTTAATATTGTTTCTTACGTTTGCAAAAGATCATCACTTCACAAAGTGGGTAAGATGTGTTTTATTTTTTTGTTATATTGACGAATATTTTTATTCATGTCAACTGGGCTTTACTACAATCGTATAAAATGTAGCTTCTGAACAAGTTTCTCTCATTAAATAAGGGAAAAGTAAAAAAAAAGATTGTTTAAAACAAAGGACAATAACTAAACGAAACAATCATTTTTTTCTTGCTATATATTTCTATACTGCCAATAGACAAACTCATAATTGACGAGTTAGTCAATAGACTAATTTGTTCTATAAATATATAGAACAAATTAAAAAGGTCTGTTGAAAGAACGAATTAAACCTGTCTTATCTGTTCTCATATTTATTACGACTCGTAAATTGTTAAAAAGCTAGTTAGACTTTACATAAAAAGCAAATTAAGGCAACGTAAGCGCTGTTATAGCCTTAGGTGGGATTAAAAATGCACAGTATGGCATAAATTTAAGTAAAAAAGTACTTATATTGTTTCATAAAATGAAAACTTTTTCGTAATATATTGTATTATATATCAATGATTTTATTTTTAAATGATAGAAAAACTACTGTAAATATATTTTCTACACGGAATTATATATAAAAGTATATAATATATTTTTTCTGATAGCTTTAATGGGCCACTCGAAGTTTTTCTTTGTTGAAGGACTAGATGTTATCACAATCAGTACATTGTATAAGCACGATTGTTCGATTAAGCATTAAGTATTCTGTATACAATATGCACTTGTTGATGATTTCTGTTCTTGAAAAAATTCTTTATTTTTAGTTTTCTTTTGGTAGCTTTGACACCAATGTTCATGTTTTGTTTGCAAAATTTAGTTTAAGAATTTTCTTCGTGTGTCTTTTTAAAAATAAAATATTGATGAAGAATAAAAAATGGAGTTGATTAACTGAATACCTATGAAATTTTATTTTAACAAAATTGAAACATTAAATTTTGTTCTAGGTTTCCACGTTTAACTTTTAATGTTTAATCTGTAACGATTTCTGGAATGCAACTAATTATTAAAAAAACAGTTTTAAAGACAAAAAATCGATGGTAATAATTATTTACAATAAATTATTTATAATTATTGAACGGGCAACATATTATTATATCAGTATTTAATTAACGAAACTTCAAACAAACATTTCTGTTTATTAATATTACTATATATTGCCTCTGGCATCTGATAAAGTTATGTTCATGCCTTGGTTGTAGCAACACATCTACAATCTACATACATGAAATTAATTTTAGTTTCGAATTAAATTAGGCTTTTGGATATTAAATATATGAACGTATAATTTAATAATGTGTAATTAAATTTTGTATGTACGTAACATTGATTAAAATATTACTAAGGTACTATTCTAGACTAGACTTTAACTTTAGGTAATAAAATTTTATTCTCTACCCTTTTTCACACCTAATACTACTCACAAAGACTTTTTTAAATACATTTCTTTTTCTTACAGTTGTGAAGGCGAGAAACCATTGATTGGGCAAAGACTGCAGACACGAAGATTCGCATTTGTGAAGACTTCACCATAATTTGACAACTGTATTCGAGTGTGTGGATAGAGTTTTTATTCTCTAGCACCATTCGAATTCAGTGCTCGAATGTGGTTGATCAGCTAATGTCGACAATTCTACGAGTTTTCTTACGGTTTATATTTTTAAAATATTTGCTTGACAGCTGGCAGTCAAGCACAGTGCGTTTTAGCAGTAACTTTTTGCCACGCACGGCCATCCTGTGGAATCAGCTTCCTCATGCAACGTTCCCGAATACGTACGACTTAGGAACCTTCAAAAGAAGAGCGTAAAAGGCCGGCAACACATTCGTGACAACACGAATGCTCATGGGCGGTGCTGATCACTTTCCATCAGATGACACGCCAGTTCGTTTGCCCCCTCTAATATAAAAAAAAATTACGGTCGGCAAATGTATTATTAATACTGTTATTGGATTAAATAGTAATTATTAAAAATTACACATATATTACAAATGTATCTACTATCATACTAAAGGTAGGAAACGTTGGTAGCGTTGATCGCGTTAAAAATTATAGCAGGAACGTAGCTTGGGGCAAATAATTTATCTGAGGCCCATACTTAATATTAAAACGCCGAGAATACTCTAAGAGTGAGAGAGACAGCATGACTTTTTAATAGCAGCTTAAAAGTTGATCAAAGTAGAAGAATTGGGGACTTTCCCTGAGGCTGTGAGTTTAACAGCTGAAGACTTACTTCTGTTTTGGTTGAAATTTATAGGTATATAAATATATTATTGAAAGTGACAATGGTATTTGATACTTAAAAACTTGAATTTACTGTTAAGACTTTATTAGATTAAAGATAGTTACGTTATTTTTAATACCTACATATGTAAATTCCATATATTTAAGGAGTATTAATTTATCGATTAAATAATTTTTGATTAATAATGAGAATAAGACGCTATTTCAACAATTGCTTGTAGAAGACTGAAGTTATTTACAAATAATATCACATAAAAAGGTATATTTAATACGCTCCAATTAGCCTAGCTAAAGATATTCAAAAAATGATTAAACATTATTTAATGGATAATGGAGATTGTATTACTTATTATATTATATACTAATTAGTAATTAGGTACTAGCTGTTGCTCGCGACTTCGTCCCCGTTGGATCTATTTCTATTATTATGTTATAGTGAGTCAATCTTAGAAGATAGATATATACCGTCGTGGGCGTTTTTTTAAATCATTTAAAGAGGAATAATTATTTCATACATGTTATTTTTGTATCTTGAACCGTTTTCGCAGCGCACGCAAAGGAAGC
>JADANM010006178.1:4343224-4379038 GCA_026213755.1 Eurema hecabe
TACAATATAACAATCTTAGCAGTACTAGGTAACAGTAATGTCATGGATAGATATTAATGCCACAATAAACTCCATTGGCCTTAAACAAGTGGTAATTTATCGATGCTCCAGTTGGAATCGTGAAAACGCCTCGTAAATTTTACAAGGCAATAAAACGAACCACCCAATGCTCAATTACAGCTATATAACGACACCGCTTCTAGTAATAATTTTTGTTGTTTGATCTTTGTTCGACTTGTCGTTGTCATGTTGGACTTCGCGTTTTGATGAGATTTTCTTCCAGGTGTCACCGAGGGCTTTGCTGAAATGGTCGTCGACGCCTTTGTTCGAAGTTTGGGCTTTATCTGTGTCTTTTAACCTTGATGTTTGGATCTGCCGCCAGGTGTCGCCTAGGGCTTTCGCAAAATGGTCGTCAACTGAAAGGCTTGGGTCGTCTACTTCCATAGCTATGATCTTTGTTGGCTTTGGAGGTTCTTCAGTTTTGAATTGTATGGGACTGCTGGCTCGGTCTTTTGTGTTCGGTTTGGGGCCCGGCTGAGCGGCTTCTGTGTTCTTCTTGAAGAGATTCATGTAATTGTCGCCCAGAGAACGACGGAAATGTTCTTCGATGACCGTGTCACACATTGATAGGGAATCTGTTGATTGAAATTAAATTGTTTTTATTTTACATTGTGAAACTTAAATATATCATGTTAGTCAACCGTAATTTATTTTTCCTCTCATTTTTAGTATTTCCCTGCTTTTCTAATGGGTTTCGTCCAACTGTAACTTTTTTCTTTTTTTATTATTTTTGTAGGATTTGACACTGGTCTATGTGTAGTATTGGGACGTGAGTTATTACTGAGGCTCTATACTTTTTGCTCCTCCTTTATATATAATTGTGGCAAATTACGATTGCCTCGATAATAAATTAGACATATTATTCATACTGGACTTGAGACTGCAATAAAAGTACACCCAAGAGGAGTATATCTCCGCGAGATGTTCTATTAATTGTTGCTGGACAATTATAATAATACAAAAAAGATTTTTTTTTTAATTGTATACTTTACAGAAGAATGCTTTAAGGAATCTATTGCGTACTTTAATCATTAGTTTTTTTTATATAACTAGCTGACATCGGATGCGTAGTTTTAAAGGTTTCAGCAAAAGTAGGGTTAGAAGAAAGCTATTTTGTTTTATACATTATATACATACATATGTCTATGTAAAGATGGAGTAAAAATAAATATACTTATATAAGATAGTTACCTAAAGGAGGGTCGCTAGTTTTGATAACAGAGGGTCGCGTGTATGGCGGCGGCGCGGGCCGGCTGCGCAGGCGCATGTCTATCGGCGCCTGCTCCCGCGCTGGATATTCGGGTGGAGCTGCAAATTCATTTCATACAACTTTAGCTAGTTATATATTTACCCTTAATATAGTAGATATTTGGTAAAACATAGGCTTACTTTTTAGCTGGAAAAAAGAGTTATAAGGGGGAAGGGGGGTCAAAGTTTATATGAAAGTCCACGCGGACGAAGTCGCGGGCAGCAGCTAGTAAGTACTGTTATATATGTAACTTATTATTATTATTATAGGTTAAGCTGTGTACTTTTAAGTTCAATAATGACACGTTTTGCACATAATTAAAAAAATCTAAGATCTATTTACTGCTTTCTCTTTTTGCAATTAGACTATTTTATACTGTAACTTAGCTTTAGTAACAATATTAGGTGACATGTAAGAATTTGTAAGAATGTAAATTGATACTAATTGTACTGCATTCAAATAAAAATAACGCTATTATAGAGAAGCTGGATTATGTGTATTAGTTGATTTAGTAAGAGATTCTTAACTTTGTTTGATTCTCGCTAATCTCTGGTGCATTCATGTGTCATTCTCTGGCAATAAGGTGCATTCATATTTCTTACTAATATTATACATGTGAAAGTTTGTGAGGATGTATGTATGGATGTATGTTTGTTATACTTTCACGCAAAAACAGCTAGCCCAATTTAATTTGGTATGTAGATAGAACTGAATTAACGCATAGGATACTTTATATTCCGGTATTGCCGCGGGAACGAGAAATACGTGGGTAATACCACGTTGCACAGCTAGTCTATACATATAATAAAAACGTAACGAGTCGCTGTCTGTACATGGAAGATATATGAGAAAAAATATTATAGGATACCTTTATTAACGCAACAGAACCCAAAACAATGATATTTGAAATTTTTGTCTGTTTGTTTGTGCACGCTAATCTCAGAAACGGCTTATCCTATCTAGATGGGGTTTTGAATTATTTATTGTGGTAAGCTTCCCTTAACGTTCCCTTAACAAGTGTTTAATTCATGTCAATCGGTTGATAAATAAAAAAGTTATGGCAATTTAAATAATCACGTTGAACTTGCTGAGCGTTTATATATGAAAGTCCACGCAGACGGAGTCGCGGGCAACAGCTAGTATATAAATATAGTTTACCTTTTCCACTAAGAGTCAGGTTAGCTGGAGCGTCGTCAGCTTCATCAGAGAACTCTCCGTCACTATGGCGAGTGCGCGCGACCGGCGGCACGGGCCGTTTCTCGTTCAGCGACTGCGACCGTAGCGCCATCTTGCAGTTCTCTCTGGAAATTAAATACATCTTCTTTAATCTAACAGTAAATGTATTAGTAATATTAATAAATGTATATTTTAAAACAGTGCGAGCTATTCCAATGCTAGGCAGAGTAATTAGAATTACAGATAAATTTTATAGACACAATTTTGTCTTTTATTGTTAAATACATGCATATAGCAACACCCACACCCCAGAAATATACGATTTTTTTTTAATTGGAATCGAACCACAACCCTCAGCGCCGAAGACTGCGTCAACTTATCGTTTACCACTTATAGAATTGAAATTTATTTATTTAGTTAAAATCAGAGACTACGAAGTTATGCCCGAAAAAACATAAAATGGCATTGAGAAACCTTCTTTTCCAGAAGTCTTTTTAAAAAAGGGCCACTGTCTGCGAGAGTTAAGCTATAAATATATATCGTTTAGCTATATTGTCTTCTATTATATTGCATTATAATGTTAAAGTAGAACCTCTAACAAGCAATAATTACCTAGGCCGGTAGTCAGGTAAGCGTGTATTGCGTCGTTCCCTGCGCCATTTGCCCGTCAGCTCTTTGGGCTGGTCGGGCATCTCGGGCGAAAGCGTCCTGTCTCCTTCAGACTCGCCACTCGACGCCGTACTTGGCGTTTCTGAAACAATACATTACAATACATTACAAAAAAATCATCATTTCATATAATAAAGTCGTTTTCTTTTGTCTGTCCCTATGTATGCTTAAATGTTAATAACTATACAATTTTTTACATTTTAAATAAGAAAGAGTGTTCCAAAAGGACGTTCAATTTGTGTAATACATACATAAATCGAGGTACAAAACCGCGGGGCGCGAGCTAGTTAAAAATAAAAACTTAACGTTGTCATAGATTAAACACTATCTACTCCGTATAACGTAAATGGTATATCGTCGCTTAGATTTGACAGCCGTTAAAATACTTACCAATAAGATAATTAATATTTTGGATTCTATATTAAGTAGCATTGTTACTAAATAACATTGTAGCAAGGCAAGTATTAAATAATAGAGCTATCAAGATGGCATATCTCTAAATATATTCTAATATAATATCCTATGACAACTATACAACTATTTAAAGTAACTAAGAGATCGTCGTAAAAGTAATTGCTTTCAAATACTTGTTAACTAATGTTACGCTTTTTAATTTTATTGATCAAAATGGTTTTGTTTAGAATTTACATTGGCAATATCCACTATGGATTATATATTATTTTCTATGTTGAATATCTTACGCTCTAAAATTAGTATTAAAAATAAAAAATCAGACTTAATTTCTTATTTATTTTTATTATTTTTTTCAACATTACTATACATATACTTATACTGGCATAAAGTATCTAATAAAAGTAGCTTTAGCTATTCCTATTACTCATTTCACGATCACATTTATTTATCGAAAAACCATACGTAAACTAATTCACAGGATTCGAATAAAAAGAAATAATAAACATCATACTTATAATAGTTATTACTTATTATACTCGCACTTGCGCATGAGATTTCTTGACGCGGAAGCAATACATTTTCAATGATAAAATTCTTACAACTTAAAATTCAAATTCATTAAACTCATATTATAACGATCATATCTCAATAATAAATTAAATTTGTCACATCGCTAATTATGACTTTAATTTAAATATATCTACCAAATTAATTATCTTTGATTTTAATATGAAAAATCAAAACAAGGATATTGTTTTAATAGAAAATCTTGTCAGACAATTCATTGTAGTAGTCTGTGAAACAATGTTTATATTGAGTGGACCGTGTTTATGGTAATTAAATCGATTTATTAAAAGTACCTTTTTCAGGCGGCGCAGTCCAAGGTTGCCATAGAGGCGCATTGAATTTGGGAGAGTGTGGTGGATCCATCGATAGATACGAGAGACTCGACGAAGTCCGGGACAGAAGGAACAAATAATGCGGAATTTCCATCATCAACACCACCACGGTATAGCACTCACATCCAGCCGAGATTCGAACACTACATACAAACAAACTATACGCGCCAAAAACGCTACTACTGTGAACTGGAGCGATCCCGCATCGGCGTCTCCGCACAGGTAACACTGAAGGTCGACTGAATAAAAAACGAGCTGGAAGAGATTACATTGGAATAAATAAATGAGATGAACAAAAAATAAAACCGAAAAGGAAAAAGAGCAGCACGCTACATCCACGCGGCCGGACGTTGAGGCGCTTCCTTCAAGCACATATACAGGACGTTCACTAACTGTACCTTCACATCTGCCCCTGTCGGACCCGTCTAACCTCGAGCAGACATCGATAACGAAACCCGAGAAAAGTCATGTACAAATTAAATGTATATTGTCGGTTACTCAGAAACAGGCAGATAAGTGACAACGAGGGCACGATCTACAGTGACCTCATCTTGAATGCACAAAAGAATTGATGAACTGAGACAATGTGAATTTTTTATGTCAGCACAAAAATTTTGTAATCGACAACCTCGTTTTAAACACATGAAATATTAATGCGTACGTCATACAGATGCAGTCTATCCGTTATGTAACTGTGCAGAATATTTTATTAATAGTAAGCGATAAAATTACTTGCTTTTAATTGTTTTATTTTAGGAACATCCCTTATATGGAATACATCAACCTGTTCGCTCCATTCATAAAAGTGCGTGAGCGCAGGGCGCGGGGATTAATGAACCCTCTCTTCACTTCGCCCTTCCTTCGCTAATACAGCCTTATATCGCTACTGCAGTCATTTTAAACTCTAAGTTCTTTACGAAAGAGTTCAGAGTCGTTTGTCAACAACAAGCATTGAGGCAGTTCAGAGCATTTTAAAATGAACTTTATTAATTCGAATGTAAAAGCGAGTATCACGTGCGCTCTTCTTCCTAATGATCGAGTTGAAATTACGGTGATTGTATCCTTACAAGGTTGTGTTTTATTTTGATGCGGTGCCGAGGGGGTGAAGAGCTGTGAGAAGATATCGTAGAAACGTATGAACATTAGCTTTTTATTATTGTCTAATAGAACTAGCCCGATCTGCCGACACAGGTAGGCCGACGCCGGCGCCGGAGCGAGCTAGTTTAATTAATTTTCGGACGAAATTGATTGAATATTTCTGAGAAATGGGAAGACGGCTTTGGAATATTATTTGAGAAACACAGATTAGTTTGAAATTGAAAAGAATAAGTAACTATTCTCGTAGGTTTATACTCAAGTAAATTATCAGCATAATTAAAATAACCACTGCTAACTGCAACTTAAAGCAAACAATTGCTATAATTACGAAGGATTTTTTCAAAGGACACTTGACGTAATAGTCGGCATTTCGAAGTGAGGCTATAGTAATTTGTGTCAGGAGGAAAGTTTAAAACCGCCCGTCGAGTGCAATTAACGGGCGAGGTGTTTTATTCCTTTTGATCCTTCCCTTTTATTTGTTCGAGCGCTCATTCAAGCGGAGCGCCATCGGCATCGCTACCTGTCGTAATCGACTATCGAGTGTCAAATAAAATAACTGTAAGCAATTATATTGCTGGAGCTTTGAACATTCATCTACCTCGAACAATAAACATTCTTTAGAATCCATTATAATAAATGAAGACTTGTGACTTTTCTTTTGAGACTTTTTATTTAAAATACTTACAACAGTAAATTGATAACATGGACTAGAACAGTTCGTTAGTATATAAATCGTTACATTATTAATAAGGCAAAAACAATAATATCTAACGTTCCAAAAATTGCGCTGTTCTGTTTCATTAAAGTTCTCAATTAACGATCGTTATAAAAAGTTAAAAAAGGGAAATGCATTTCTATACTTTAATTTTAATGTGACGTATACACTTTCAATATAACAGTCCTTTTGCTAGGCTGAGCTGAGCCTGTCTTAGTTCGTTGTCTTTGTCAGAAGTATAATATTATTATTTAATTAACAGATACAGTGATTGATGTCTTGGATTTGAAAGTCCGATGTGTCTATGACTCCCTGTTGGATTTCATCACCAGAATAAGAGACTATTTTCGTAGTTTAACATGAGAATAGAAGATTTACTTAATGTGCATGTGGTGGAAGCCTAAAAGTGTGTCGAAATTTAATAGAAATTGTTAATTTCAATATTTTATGTATTTTTATTGATTTAATGTAAGTACGTCATGTTTGCGTCGCCTATGTAAACAAATCCATACTAATCCATACTTAATATTATAAATGCGAAAGTAACTGTCTGTCTGTCTGTCTTTCCATGCTAAAACTACTGAACCGATAAGAACGAAATTTGGTACACAGATGGTCTAGAGCCTGAGATAACACATAGGCTACTTTTTAACTGAAAAAAAGGGAGGGGTGTCACAGTTTATATGAAAGTCCACGCGGACGGAGTCGCGGGCAGCAGCTAGTATAAAATAAATTCAAAACAAGGATGTGTGTAATTCAGTAGGGCGAGCATGCGTAGTATCCAGGCCCATCCGATCCCTCCAAGTAGCAATTTTGCTTAAGGGAATGTTTATATGCACGCATATCGATTATTTCCTCGGAAAAGGAAATTGTTATTTTGGTGTAGCTTACGGGTGTACTTTAAATTGGGGTATAGGTTAGAAATTAGGTTAAAACTGATGAGCTTTAATACGCGGTTAGGTATTTTCTACCAGTCCTCATATAAAATTTGTTGAAGAATAAATAAATAAGATGAAATGATGTAAAGACAAAAATCTTTTAATATGTATTGGGGGCTATCCATAGAGTACGTCAAACGAATTTTAGGACTTTTGAACCCCTACCCCCGTCCTTGTAACAGGTTGTCACATTTTTAGAACCCCCCTTCCTGATGTGACGTCACACATTTTTAAATTTATGTATGTATTTGGAAATAAATTAAATTATTTATAATTTTTAAAAAATATATTACATTTTTAAAATTCACATCCAAACTTTCCGTTTTAGTATTATAAATTTTAACATGCCTCCCCATTAAAGTGTGCTGTACTTTATGGATGGCCCCTTGGTGTTAGATCTTCAAGATCAAATAATAAGTGGGTTTATCAGATACTATTTTAGTTAGCTGTTAACGTGAGTTCTTAAATGGAGGCATTGCAATTTGGTTATCATTTACATATACAAGCCTTCCCTTAGATTTTTTACATTACCCAACTACATAAATATCCATACGATATAGAGTTGATCCAAAAATTTATTCGTGCATTTAATATGAGCTAAAATGATTTAACGTTATATTGTCAGCGGTTTGAATATGAATGTATTATTCAAATGGTTGCGTGAAGCCGGTAGCCGCGTCCGAGGCCGCGGGCGCACGCACGAAACCTTTTTCAACCCACTATAGTATTTATATTATACAAAAAAACAAAAAAAAAAAGGAAAATACTAATAAGAAACCTCATATTTAAAGAAGTAAACGTTTGAAACTATGGCATACCAGGAACCTGAGGTCCAAGAGTCAAGACGCATAATATACGTTATAATTATTATTTAACACTTAAAATTGTCGTGAACATATATACGGTATGTTAAAGATAGAAAAAATGCTGAGATAGTAATATTTTGATTACCCAATAAAAGCGTTGCCTTCGTTACTGAGAGTGACAGCCCGTTCTTATCAGTTTGGTCTTAGATTTTTACCGGATGCCGGACGTGCTAGTAGCTATATAATATGTAACAATATTGGGGTCTTCAAACGGAGAGTTATGAACCTCACAGGAAAACGTGTATCTTTGACCACAACGATATCAACATCAGGTGAGTTGTGGTCAAACGCCCGCCAGACCGGACTGAGGTATACTATGTATGTTATATGTATACAATGCTTAATTCCAGCTTTTCTGTAATAAGATTTACGCGATGTTAAATGGGCAGAAACAAAATATGTACCTACAAAGAAAATATTAACAATAATTGATTACATGACAAACACTTTCCTTTCATTACGCTATTTATTTTCATCAAGAAATTGGACCACCTACTGCTATTTTTATTGCGCAGCTATTAATAATCCGCATTTGTGATAATAAACTTTTAACGATTCTTTAAATAGCTATAATTTCACTTCAAATACGCGAGAAATGAATAATAGACCGAGCTTTTATTCTCGAGATTGATAGCGTGGTAACGTCTCATTTAAAATTTAATGGCCTTAATGTTGTTTGTACCTGTATATTCACATTTCAAAGGTAACATAAATTATTAACATGAATTCTCCGAGATCAAAGGCCGTTATGCTGTGGGTAAGTGACGTTTGACTCATGTCTTTCTTTGTAGTCGAATTATAACCTATTAAAGTCTACTCTCTGCTGGATCGTTGATTAAGAGAGTACGTGATATGTACGTACTGTTTTACGGCAAAGCGATGATTCACTGACAGTAGCTTTCGATCGAAAAACTTCGTGTAAAACAGTTGAAAAGGTTGATGACCTCTTCTAATATTTCTACCTACATACATGATCTGAAATAACTAGGTACACCTTTGGTATTCCGAAACCAGTTACTCAATTGTCATACATGATACGTAATATGATACTATTTATTTTTCCTACCACAATATACATTCAAACTTAGTAATATAATAGTCATAATAGCTTGTATTTAGGCACGTATTTGAAATATAATTTTAAAATATAAAATACAGGCCGTAATTCGGACTTCATAGTTTAGTCATCAGTACCCCACAATATTTTACAATAAGAATCTTAAAATGTTCCCCGTACTCTGAGAGATTAGCGTGTTCAAACGAACTCTTGATAAATGTAGCTGTATATAGAAGTATAGATTTACGTTAATCTATCAGTAGTCAGTACCTAAAAAAGTCTAACACAGGAAACATACAGCAATAACCGAACGACAGTTGGTTGTTTACATAATAACAGCGGCGGAAGGCGGATGTTTGCAGCGAAAGTGGGAATACGCAAACATTCCGCATTCCGCACTTCGATTGATGTACTATATCTTTATTCGGTTCACACTGCTTTGGTTATTGCTTTGGTTAATGTAAGCGACAGGCTCCATTCAACATACAGTACACAGTACATTGTAGATACGATGACTGATTATGGTAGAAGTGTAGAACGTATATAGGTTTTTTGCAATTCTGTTTCGTTTTTTTTTTATTTATTTATTAAGAACATTTACATTCATCTTATAGGCTAAGAACAGGGCCCCACAAAACTGTTTTCACAGCTTGTCTGTGGGTGTGATTGCTAATGGTTTTATTACTTGATTATTTCGTACAGCTCGGACGGTTACGGTTACAGAAATATTATTTAATAAAGGACATTACATTTATAGTTATAAGGTTATAGGATGTCATTATTATCCTTATCGATTTTATAAATAAGAAAGTTGGTGACTAAGTACTTATAGATTGACGTGTTTCTATTTTATTCAAAATTATCCAATGAAAAGGTTTTAATTTAAACCCGTAGTTTACATAATATTTCACTATATATGATTAATAATATTATCTCGGTACTAACGACGAGAACGAAAATGGCGCGGGTAACTAGGATAATTATTACTTTTTTTATATAATAAATACATTATATACGTAGTTCATAATTCACATGATTATTTAAAGACATATATTGCTTTTAAAACGTTTTTAAACCTTTGATAAATATAGGATCTCACAAAACAAACATAGAATAGAGACATCTACATGAAATATTTGGAAATATTCTGACCCGCGTATCGAGTGCGACATCTTTAGTAAATCATGCAACAACATCGTTTTTAGCGCCAATAGATGGCGTTGTTACAAAACTAAAATGATAACAATTTCGTTGAAATATTAAACTTGATACATTGAGGTACATAAACAGTATTTCTATATAACTCTGAATAATAAACTTAACTAACTGATTAGTACTAATAATAACTTAGGACTTAACTTTTTTCTATTTGAAAATCAATACTAAATAATTAGTGATAGCAAAGAGTTTTTTTTTATCCATTTACACAGTATTTCTGCATTTGGTACGGAAAATTTACATTATTTTTAAATGATTCATTTATTAAGTATCTTTCGAAGAAGCCTTAGTTCAAAATGCTTATTATGACCTTATGGTATTTACCAAAGTTAGTTAAATAATAAACAACATTAAGGACGGTAAATATAGAAGAATGGTATAGATGAAGCGTAATCTTAATGTTCGTCCATTAATAAGTTTACAAATCTCTATACATACAAGGAAGAGTCGTAGTAATAGTAATAGTAGTCGTAGTCGTTAGTCGTCAGTAATCCCCACGTAATATTATAAAAACAAAAGTATTCCTGTCTCTTATGCTTTCACGCTGATACTTAGAAATCTATTTTAATTAAAATTTAGAAGAAGAAGTAAGAGAGAATTTACTCTTGTTTGAAAAAGGATATGGTAACTTTTTGTCACGGATAAAACAGTTGAAGGAGGGACACGTCTCTGGGCAAAACTTTAATCATTCTGTCTAAAGTAAATGAAGTTGCGGGGAAAGCTTCTACCTACCTACATCTAAGTGATGTCATAACCAATGAATCTTAATAAAATCTTTATAAAAGCACACCAATTCGAAACTAGAATAGTAATTCAACTCCGAAGTAAACGACCGAGGCGTGGTCATCCGATCTGTTTCAGACGTACGCTCTATAGCCCCTACAATAGTAATAACACAGCAAGGTTTAGAATTGAATTCCTCAAAAGATATGTGTAATTATTCTCGTCTCCTAACCGTGACGGATGCATACCGTTGCACTCTGTTGCGCAATGTTCCCACCCGTGGCCTACGTTGCTAGCTCAAAATAAGAAGTTAAATATTTGTACAATAGAATGAACTTTGCAACTTATACTTGAAACAGTTTTTGTATGGCTAATATTTTATAGTAGACTAGCTGTTGCTCGCGACTTCGTCCCCGTTGATTTGTTTTTCCATTATTTCTTCGGTCATATTAGTCGCAGGGTGATGTTACGTAGCTTCCTCGATAAAGTGTCTATTCAATTAAAAAATAATTTTTCAAATCGAACCAGTAGATCCTGGAGATTACCGCGTTCAAACAAACAAACAAACTCTTCAGCTTTATATATTAGTATAGATTAGAGCGTAGGTAATATTTTCAGTTTTGAAGAAGCCTCATTCTCTTGGATTTTACATAATTTTCTCTAACTTAAAAGTTTTATTATTTTAACAGTAGAATCTTTGGCAACAAAACTTTTTAAATGGTAAGTTATACTTAGCAATAGATGAAGTTTGCGACGGTTAAAACTATCTATTGTGTTTATATAAAATAGCTTCAATCTTACTAATCTTACATTTCACCAACATGGCAGAGAAATGTCCTCATACATTAATTCTATTGAAGTGTCTTTAAATTGGAGTATTAATTCAAATTTCCATAAAATTTCATAGGACACAAGAAACCTTAGCGGTAGCATAACTTATTACGATCTTAACAAAATCTAAGTGAGTAAGACAATAGATATTCACTTAATCACGACGAGCCCACTATTATATTTATGCTTACTTCTCTATAAAATCCATGGACATTTCGATTAACACACATACATTGAGACGCAGATGTTTTACGATAGCCGCCCCTCCTTATGATAGCATCGCTTTGGTATGCTGAATGGACACTGCCTGAATTGGCATGTGTCAATCATTAATAGCGTGCCAATCTTGTTAGCACATTGTGTATACAATGCATAAATTCCTTAGATTAGTGTCTGAGGTGGTTTGTTAAATGTTTGCGTAAATAATTAAATAACTACGCGGTCTTTAATGATGGTATGAGTAAAACCTTCGTTCTTGTTCTTCTTTAATATTACTAATGAATAATTTCTCAGGTATAATGCATCTTTTAAACAAAGCTAGTCCATTCACTGATTATTACAATGAAGCGGCTAAATGCGTGTCAAACCACGCAATAGGGTTCCGTATAATTCTTATTATATTCCGTAGGTTCTTCGATTTAGAAGACAGGATTGGTCGTTAATGTAGATTTATTTTGATGGTGTATTTCATGAAATTTATTTTACTATAAACAAAACTTTATCCACTGTATAATATACATTGATAGGTAATCTAAATATATATAATTCAAAGGTGACTGACTGACATAGTAATCTATCAACGCACAGCCCAAACCACTGGACGGATCGGGCTGAAATTTGCAATGCGGGTAGATGTTATGACGTAGGCATCCGCTAAGGATTTTGATCAATTCTACCCTCAAGGGGATAAAATAGGGGATGAAAGTTTGTATGAAAATCCACGCGGGCGGAATCGCGGGCAACAGCTAGTGCTTTTATAAGATTATACATGATTATATTCATATTATCATGCAACGCATGCAAATATTAGCGCATCGAAAAGGTTCCTCTGTAGAATTGTGTAACAGCAGATAGGTATTAGAAAACATTCTTCAATATCGATACACACCTTTCGACCTTGTTGCATAACGGTGCCATGTTGGTACGCATGTACGTGGTAGCCGTGACATGCTTCGACCGATCGCGATTTACTTGTGACGAGGCTGGGAAGACCAATTTTGAGTACCTACCTATGAATAGCTGAGACGCAATTGTTCCTTTGGCTAGATGTCTTAGAAGCTACTTACGAATTCGCGGATGTTTCTTAATTCAAATTGAACTGTTTTAATGAGTATTTATTGTTTATGGGCGCATGTAACTCCTGATGGTTATTTTGTAGGTTCGTGAGGTATATGGAATGATATCAGATTCTGAACCAATTTGAAATATATTTTACCGATTATTTACTCATTTTACTATAAATAAATACGCAAGTTTTTGAGTGGAGATATGGTTGATGGATTTTTAGTGGTGTTTCACACACAAAGTAATTAATAAATGTGGCTAAAGTTTAACACGATACCGTGACTTATCACAATGTATATTTTTTCCCAGTATTACCACAGAAATGGGAAGTAAATTGTAATAAATAAACCCGCATAATATAAAAAAAAACAGTATTGAAATTTACGCGGGCGAACCTTACAGACATCTAAAAGTAAGACAACTTAAAAAATAGTCCAGTGTAATATCTCTGACATTTCAACTGCGTTTGTCGATAGCATGAGTTTGTCCAATATTTAATGTTTATCGAAAAAATATTTAGAAAAACTAACACGGCTAGCTCGCTGTCGATTTAACGATGTAAACATCCGATAATATGTACAATGTACATACATACCTACATACAGTTTACACTACAGCTACATGGAAACCCACTGATAACGTGCCATAGATTACAGTATCCAGTCATGTAGTTATAGGAATTTAAAGCTATTAAAGTATTCGAATACACGAAGAGTACTTGAAGGAAAACTTTACCAATTAAAATAATTTTTCTTATACGTGAATTGTAACTAAGAATTATAAGACAATCATCTCGTATTAGACCTTAACGTTGATCAGTTGTTACTATGCATATTGCTGATAGTAGCTATCATGCATTAAAACGTCCTTTGCCACGCCTGTCTGTCTATTCTTGAGCTTAAAAACTACAGAAATCGGTTAAAGGCATACATACACATAGCGGTTAAAACCTTTCGATAACTGCCCTTATCAAGCGGCTTTTTGCTTGAGGACGGTTTAGGTATAGCTGAGGTTTACATATAATTCCTTTCGCCAATTGGCTACCGGGGAATCGTGCACATTCTGACTCCTTATATTAACGCATTCGCATAACGATGTTAGATCATTGAGACAATACGAGATGACACGCATAGTTGGAATATCTGCTCTCGCTTGGCTGCCAACGAAATGGAATCCGTTGCCATTAGAAATTCTACTCTAAGATGACTTCATTGGTTGGGATTCCACCGGCGCGTGCGCAACGTCTGTCAATGCAGCACGCACTATGTCACCGATCAGCCGATCGGCATTCATTAGTGAACTTTCGATTCGATTAATACGAATTATTGTAGGTTTTTTGATGACATATTCCTTTAGAAAACTAATCGGTATATCACTGCTTTAATACTACATGTATTAAATGAAGATTCAATTCTCCGCGTATTAGATATTATGGTCTGACATAGTAGCTTCATCACTAGTAATTCAGATACTTCTCATCTAAGTCACCAGTGATGCAGAGCAAATTCCATAAGTAATATGTGCCACTGTTAGAACGTATCACTGTAATTCGAAGAATCAAACAACAGTTACTATACTGTAATTGCTCCATTTTAGACACTTTTAGCTTTACGCTTTTAATCGAACTTATAAGAATTGGTAATTGAATGCTGCTCTGATGACGTTTATGATGACTATTTAATTTTGCAGTATTCTTAGACTTGTATCATTCTGATATTAAATCAAGACCCAAATGTTACTGAAAGCAATACACGTTAATATAACAATAGCGATCAGTTGCATTCCACAGTACGTAACTGTTGTCGGCAACCTACATTCTTTTGGAAACCGTAACAAGCTCAGCGTTCCGGATTCTGGCACGCAATAATCGCCACTGTAACGCTCTCAATAAAACCCTTTTTCGTTGTAACACTTATCTATACTGAGCTGCATTCGAGAGCTGTAAGATGGTCACATACTAGCACATAGGATATGAGATTTCCAATCGCAGTTTGACGTTGAAAGCGCCGAAGAAGTTGGTGAGCGATTGACTTTCCAGTTAATGTTGTTTGGAAAAGTTTTATTGTTATTTATCTTGTTTACAACTACTATTAATATAAGAAGATTTTTAAATATTAGTCTAAATTTATTGAATTTATTAAATTGCAGATGACAATAATTGCTGTTGCTGATCAAAATAGTGTCTTTTTCTTGTTCTTTTTTAAATGTATTTATTGTTCATTTGTTTTGAGTATTGTTTTAATGTTAGTGCTCTTCAATAGATGTTTCTCTTTCTTTCTTTAAATCGATTATATTGAATGAAAGAGAGATTATTTTATTTTAATTGGTATCGTTCACCCCTAATTTGAATATTAATTAAAATTTATGAGTTTGTCCTCAAAACAGTTCGATGAATTTGTTTTTTAATGATTTACTGTAATGGTGCAATTGTTATCAAACGGTGTCAAGGATTACACAAGCTACATGTTTATGGTTAGCACAGTTAACGTAACTTTATTCGAAAACAATTTTTCTAATACTTTTTAGAAAACAATACCCATTCTTTCTGACTATAAGGAAAGTAGACGCTTTAAATATAGATGTAGAAATAACCTCATCACAGCCTAAATACTTTTTTTTTATAATATGAAGAGAGGAGACGAGCTGGACGCACTCCTGGTAAGAGTAACGCCAGCCCATAGCCGATGCAGTGCTACCCGGAACTTTGCTATAAAGCCTAACTCCGGGCAGGGGTGCACTTATAGAAGTTACTATTTTTAATATAACTATAGTAATATACAAGTATAATTTATAGTCTTTATATTTTAAACTGTGTACTTCTATTGTCTTTCAACAATATAAGTGTTGTATTTACTATATACGCAAAGGTTTTAGTAAAGTCGTTGAACAAAACTTATTCACCAAATTGGTCCATATTGGCCATATAGTTTTTTTAATTAAAAAACGATTCCATAAGAATTGATTGATAATGATTCATTTTCATACCTCAAGTGTATATGTAAAGTAAAAGTAAATGAATATATAATTTCATTACGCGATTCGCATAAGTATTATTACTATACTACCAATGCAATTCATACTAAACATAGGTATGATAGAGTTATATGTTAACTCTTTTAATAGCATGAACTACATTGAAATATTGCGATTAGAAAAGTGGGCGGTGGGCATTTGAGTCGGTGGTGCTGGCTACGTCGCCCTGGCCAAATTCCTGAGCGCTTTCTCTGCTACAGTGTTACTTGCACGCGAACGGTCGAACCATCGAAAGTAAGTGGCGGTGCGGTGCGCATGCGCAGCTGTCATCGCATTGCATAATTATATGTGATCACCAACTGTTTGTAAACAACCAATAAAATACGCCTCTCAAATAATCGCGTGACGGTATGCGAGTGTGTCAAATTATAAGTAGCTATCTATCTATGCATAGCGTTGAAGAAATTCTAGTTTTCGTTCGATTTTTTCATTTAGCCAATCGTTAACATATCTTTGTCCAATACCCGTTTTAGTACTCGTTTAACCAATGTTATTAACTAACTTTATTAATTAAGTAAAATATAGAGTAGGTAAGTTTCTGACTTTGTAGCGTAGAGTGTATTGGGTAACTACTATCGCGGAAGAGTCTGCAAAGATGCCTGTGACCCTACCCGCTTCGATAAACCTAGTTCAGCGAGGTTTTAGATAAAAGTGCAATATAATTTAATGGTATTCCCCTGGAGTTCAAAGGTCTTATAAGGAATTATCATCTTATGAGGAATTCCCAACTATAAAAAGGGGTGTGACCACTGGACGTATTTTAACGATTTTAATCATAATTTTATCAGAATCATGATTATTATAATCATTATTAATACTTATTTTAACGGTATACATGAAAACTATGAGACCGGGTAGAGTCGCAGGACGCAATTAGTATTTAAAGTCATTTGTTAGAGCAAAAAATATCCATACACTATTAAATCTTAACTGTAAATATAATATGGAGGTTGAACACCGCTCAGAAATTTCTATTCTCTCTGTAATTTTATCATCGCAATTAAACACTACTGAACAGTTAGTTATTCTATTAAAATCTTAATTAATTCAATTATCAAAGTCATTATTTTATCGCAAAAATTTCAAATATTTTAATTAGGCCTCATATATACGAAGTATGAATCGATATTACAATTTTGTATGATACGATCTCGTTGACTTGGTTAATTAATTATATTATTAGTTCCATGTCTATAATTATGCGGATATTTATCATTGAGGCATACAAATTTAGATCAATATTAATAAGTCATTAAACATTCCATAATATTAATAACAGGGGTCTCTTGTTGAAAGTATTTTCATAGTTTTATGAGAAACTAAACATAGGATAACTATTTTAAGCAGAATTTGAACAACCGATCTTAGAGACAAAATTTCAAATAGTTTTTCAACACGTTCAATAGATGTTTATATTGATAAAAAGCTACATATTCAATCTACCAGAATATCTTTCAACACAATGGGCATGTTTAATGGATGGTTTAGGCATAAAAAGGGAAGAGAAAGCATTATCTTCGCGTTTAATTTAATTATTTATGTATATTTCCTTGGACTTTGAAATTTGTTTTGTGTGCATAATAGCTTTTTTTTAGTAAACGTAGTTAGCAAAATGTAATTGTAGTTAATTATTGAAACAAATGACGCTTCACTCATTAAATTTATTCGAAGAACAATCGCTTGTTGTTTGGAAAAATGAGCACATTTCGGTTTATCTGCCCTGCCCGGAAGTTTCGCTTGAATGCCGATAAAAAACACGGTATCGCCTCTAATAACAATGAAGGGGAAAATGCTACGAGTATTCAACTTTACTTATTTTAAACGTTTTAGACAATTGTTAACCATCACTTTGAAGACAACAATTATTTTTGTAACAATATCTACTGATTCAAAGGTATAATTACTGTATATCTTAGAATGTTAATGCCTTAATGAAATTGAATTCAATACTATTGGAATTTCAATTAAAGAACTCAAATTTATATCTTAATTGTTCTGCTAATTAACTGTACTTTTTATACCAAATTTGTGGTTCGAAAATTTACAAATATCATATTATCAAATGTAAGTACGAAATTTTATGCTTCTTTCTAGACATGTAAAACGAGGAGGACTTGAATTAAGCAATCAATGAAATTCGCTTTACATTTTTCGCGATTTCACTCACGTTAAAGTGGTATATTTAATACAAATATACTACAATCTCACAAATTTACCTACATAAATTAATAATAAAAAAAAACAAACAAATACGATAAAATTAAAAAGTTATTAATTAACGTCTAAAAGAGTAGCACATCTATGCACAGTGTATACGTCCGCATTATACATATAGTCCAATCGTTTGTCGATGTCGGCAAACGCGAACACTGAACAATGTCAGCTGGAATCAGGAATGTGACCCGCCTACAAGGCCACATGCCGACCATATGGATACTTCGCGCTACTAACTATACCGGCTTCGTTCTATATTCTAGAGTCTAGGCGATATTGGTGAAGATTCTTAAAATTATAAGGAAACAAAATCAGACGGACGCGTCAGTATCTATCATTGGGTTACTTGCGGAACTGAAAAATATATTCTGACACGAATATGTATTGAATTTCTTAAATGATGTTTATAATAGTATAATATCCATACTGGATTTTCTGTTAAATCAATCAAAATTAAAATTGATGTAGCATAACACTTTCAATACTAGTCGAAGACGAAGAAAATAGAGAAAATAATTCTGAACAATTATACGATATGTAGGTATTAGATTCGTTAATTTGATGATATGATCAATTTGACTAGTTTGTAATAATGACATCACGGAACTTCTTCTTTTTATTAAAGAGTAAAGACGAATATTTATAGGTTATTGTTCGGATTTTTAAAACGGACCATTTACTAATTGAGTTAGAATCAATTGCGGATATTGTTATTATATTCTATTTTTTCTCTGTTCTAGATTCCTGTATTCGAGGTTTTTAGGTTTTCGTTACGTTTGGTATTTGTGCAAGACACATAGCTTATAAAGCGATAGTGAAAGAATTGCTTTATCAAAAATTCTTATCAACATACCAGTGGCTTGTTTGTATATTCTTTGCAAGGTACCTTTTCAAAACGCGCACTAATAAAAATTGTAAATTGGTAAATAACCAAATCAAACCTATCTAAAACCATTAAACGTAATGTGGAGATGGAGTTAATGGATTTATATGTTGAAAGAAAAATCAGTTTAATGCGATGCGAACTCTTATTTGTTTTTTCAAATTTGTCGTTTCAAAGACCAGAGACTTTAAGGTTAATTAATTATTCAATTTATATTTTATATTCGAATATCTAGTCCATGTCTAATGGTTATTAGACTTACTTGCCATCAATAACCTAAGTAATGTCCGCCAAAAAGATCAAATCAACAGAAGATATACTAAGGTCTATTTATCTAGTCCATGTCTAATTGTTATTAGACTTACTTGCCATCAATAACCTAAGTAATGTTTTAGAATTAAGTTTTTAAAATAAAGTTTTTGAATCATGAAATGGTCAGAAGTCGAATCAAGACTTTTTTCCTAAACCAGCCTATACAAGTCACACGATTACAATAATATTTGTTATGCATACTTCTAATAGACAAATATGAACCCTTTTTTGCGTTCGCTAAGGAATGTTGAATATTTTGGCACCTACTTCAGTTTAAATAGCGATGGAATGTGGATCTATTATAAGCTAGTTGGACAATTGTTTATCAACACTTACGAAACATTGTTGTATCATTAACTTGATACTTTCGAGTATGTGTACCTGTTATCTATTTTTTAATATTGATAAGGTTTTGGAGTCATCGAATCTTACAAACTTTTTGAGTGTCTGGGTGTTATAAACTATTTGTGTGTAACCTAACCATGTTTGTAAATGAATAGCAATATAATTAAGACGTAATATTTTTTAGTCATTACGTAGATATTTCATCATTTTTTCAGGCGTAGACGATGCCACTCAGGATCTGCTATTTTTTAACCCTACTTTTATTTAAATTCATTCGTAGTATTCACCAATACAAATTACAAAGTAAAAAAGTCGCTTTCTTGTGTCTGTCCCTATATAAGCTTATATCTTAAAAACTAATCAACCGATTTGCATGCGGTTTTTTCTATAAGATAAAAGTGATTCAACAGGAAGGTTATTGTGTACAGTACATGCATAAATGCGAGTAAACCCGCGCGGCTAGTTATGACTAAGTATAAGATAACTTACCGAAGCCGTCTGAATCACTGGCAGGGTAAGCGGGACACGGTTGCACCATAGTCGCAGCGCGCGATAACACGTCTAACGCTGATTCCACCTTCTCCATTTTGCTGAAATTTCGTTTGACACTCCATTAATTATTAGGGTAATGAGGCTATACATGTGGAGTTTAATTTGTAAAGGTAATTCTTTACATGGCAAGAATAGTCCAACTACGAGGATAACTTAACTATACTTCATACCCGTTTTGTTCTTTATAAATCCCAAAGGGACTACGCTACTGAATGGGTAATGACCACTGCGTATGGAAATTCCATTCTCGTTGGAATTTATGCTTATCTTGTATTCACGGAAAGCCCAGCAATTCTTGATACCTATATTAGGCTAAACGTCCATGCCAATTCGAAGCGCAGTATTAAACAGCCAAGGAATCCGCAACTGGGCACGTAAAAATATTTGGCGCGCAGAATGAATGTCGTCGTGAAATCATAAGACATGCAAATACCGAGGCGGAAATTCCTCTGGGCATGTAAACGGCTAGACATTGGACAGACGCCGTTCCCCATGTAAATAAGCAGCGCTGATTGAACAAAGAGCTCTTCATCCAATTAATACCGTTGAGAATTGGCACGCTCGCTAGCCTCGCTTACGAATATCGAAATTTGACAATCCACGGCTCTGTGGTGACACGAAATGGTTTATAGTCAAACACTTGTGTGATCACTACATCATGTTTTATAAATACTAGCCGTCGACCGAGATTTGATTGTTATTGATAGCAACGAATTTTTCCGTACAATAACAGTGTGAAATGTTTACTAGCACCCAATTATAAATGTAAAATATTTATAACAGTGCTAACAATAACGTCTAGACAACTACAATGAAAACGAAACGAACGAAACGAAATAACTCACACTAGATACAAAAATAAAAAACCTATACTTAGTTTAATTTGTTTCTTAACCAGAATATAAATTTAGAAATTGTATTACACTTATTTTATTTGTTATTCTTCTTTCGGAGTTAGCCTGGATAATCATCATTATTCACTACAAAAGAATTATATTTCATATCAAACGATTCTGCAAACAACACTCCTTGAGTTTTAAAATTATCTTCGGGAAAATCAGGTCAAATATCAAATCGACGTTGCTTTGTTAAATTCGCATTCCAAACTAATATTTCTGTTTAGCCTCAATGTCCAACATTCTCAGCGCATCAATTAAAGATGATTGTATTCGTAATAGATTTCCGATAGATTGACTAATGATTCGTTCTTTCTTATCGAACTTAGATATAACGCGATTAAGGACATTCCACGCGTAACTGAATAAATAAATAAATCTACGATAAAATGTTAACGATCGCGTATAGAATGCGGGGATAAAGATACTCTTATGACTTATGTTGAGACGTTTATCCAATAAAAAAGGTAAAAGTATTACAAAACGTTATGACGAATGTAATGCTACGGACACGTTAATGTAAAGGAATTTGGTACGTTAACCACAATAGAATTTTTCTCGAGTGACGGTAGATTCGAGCGTGAGTTATGTCGGACTATAAATTTTTATACGTTATTGTAGCCTCGGGTCGTAAAAGGGCTCTAAACGTACCTGAATCGTTTCGCACTGCAAGTGATTGATAAGAGCTATAAACAGTACAGCCAAGTAAGTTGTAAGTCGGAAAATATATTCCAAAGAAACCCAAGAGAAAAGTTCTAGGCGGTAATTTAATAGGTTTTATCCTACGACACGTACTTAAGTTACGTTACGACTGAGCTCCAAAAAGGAAAGCCACATGGTGTTCGAACCTTGACATTCCGTATAAAAATAATATTCTATTTCGGTATGTTTATAGTAGATTTATCCCGTTCTTATTACAACGTGCTAGGGCTGAAGATATTTTGTCAATATAGCAAGGAATGCCCGCATTTGGGGTTCGGCTCGGTGTTCCTTTACGAGTTTAATATTGCTATGTGCTACCCCTGCTGGGCGCACGTGGCTCAAGGGGACGGGTACCTACCGTACATGGCAGATGTTCCGAGTTTTATAGGGTTGCTCGATTCTTAACCGAACTGCAGCTGTTATTATTTAGAAATCAACGCTCCTACATAATTCCAAGCATTGTATTAGCTGCTATACAGTTTTTCGACTGATACGAAGTTACTTTGCATTCAATTACGGAGTTCCTGTTTTTGTTAAATAATTTAATATAATTACAATTGTCTGTTAAGTATAAATATAATCAATATTCAGTTCGTCGAATAGGTAATTTGGATGGATTCTAAAATCTAAATTGTATCAGATTAGTCATTTAAAACCGTAGGTTTATTTATCTAACCAGTGGTGAAAAGGCTGGCTTTTTTGCCTTCAGCCTACGAAAAGTCTGCGAAGGAAGGCTATCATTGTAGGGTCACATTGGGTAATCGGGCGGAGTATTATCGACTTCTTATCAACGGGGCCACGCGCATGGTTATTTGTTAGCGTTACTCGTATCGTTCGCATTCCAACAATTTGTTCGAAGATTCCCAGCCAAACGGAATTAATGCCCTCGCTACATTGCGACGCGGCGAAATTTTTTGCTTGCGATCGTGTAACAAACCGGTAACAACGTACTTACTATGTACTTACGATAGCTATTTGCTCATGAATTTCGCTGTGAGAGCATTGATTGGCAGTTGAGAGGCAAAAATATTTATGCCTTAAATGTATAACTGTTCGCCAGTTTGCAATAATATGTATAACTAGAACTACTACAATAATGACAATAAGGCCAATTGTAAGTCAAAGACAATTGCTTTTTATAGTTATTGAAGATGTATAATGAGAAAAATACAATTAAAATACTCACAGTTAAATTCTCCCACGATGTACACACCACGATATTACGTTCAAATTATATTTGTTTTCCACTAGATAATGTTTATAAGGTATTTGTTTTCACTGCAATACTATGAAATTGTCTTCAAATCGTTATTATCCTAAATATTCGCGCATAAACTTATAAACTGCTTAACAAAACACCGGCGAAGAACGAAAATCAATAAGAAACGTATAGCAAAAAACTGCAAGCTTGAGTAATTTGACTATAAAAGAACACTAGTTCCTTCTCAGTACTTAACGTTAGCTACTAACTTCTGATGTTTTATTCCATGGTATGATATACACTGCAATTGTTTGTTTATTAATTTATAAAATCCAACTATCGCGCCACGATTCTGTTGACGAAATAGTCGCGTTTGACATTTGAGCCGAGCCCACGACGGTTGGAATTTGCGGAATGTCAAATATTTTTGTGCTGCCATCTATGCATTGGTATGTGTACATTCCGGACGGCGGCACTGGACTGTTCGAATAAATTAGCGTAACACGATTCAAATATTGTTTTGACTCTATTAAATTAAACAATAAAGTTGTTATACATTTACTTGGCCGTTTAATTAAATTCTATTTGTCTTTTATCAATTAACTGGATAAGAAAGTTTCGCGACACGATTGCGGAGTATTGGAATGCGTCCAGCTTATGCCGCCTTCGAGAGATCACTTGTGTTGCGCGCAGGCGTGATGGTAGGCCGAGCTTGCTGTAGGGTTATCGACACTGTGGAGGTGAAAAGGAGGGTCGGCAGTCGCAGTGCGTCAACATAGCACATTGTATACATTCATTTTTCTTTTACTTTGTAGTTTATACTACTAACGTAAAAAGTACTATTATATTACAAATACATAAATAAAATATTGTTTCTTTTTCATTAAAATATAGAAGTTCGTATTAGAAGCAGAAAAATATTCAATAAAATTGTGTAAGTAACGCCATCTAACAGTATCTAGTTGCAGTACTTGCGCACGTAAGCGAAGTTTTTATTTACGAATAGATGCCGCTAATGAACAAGATTCTTTTGGATGAATAATTATCTATAATCCTTATATTAAACAAATAGGACTTAAGTAAGTGTTTTTGAAGTTGGAATGTTGGAACGTGCGAATTTTTTTTATGATAGCTACATTCTTAGATTACATCATTACATAGTATAAAACCAAGTCGCTATCGCTGTCTGTCTATCCTCATGTATGCTTAGATCTTAAAAACTACGCAGCAGATTTTGATGCAGTTTTTTTAATAGAGAGTGATTCTTAAGGAAGGTTTATATGTATATTACATGCATAATATAGTAGAGAAAGACTGATAAATTTAGAGAGTTCTAATGTGATGTCGCAAATAAGAACGTTTTTTTAGCGCTTATATTGCAAACGCTGGCTATATGAGATAGACCAAAATATTGTACTACAGACAAAACAATACCTTCCACCTTAAAAAGTTCTACAAAAAAGTCCGCGATGGCATTTGTCTATCTCTTAGGGATAACCCACCATCCCCCCCACAGTCCAGGCCTTGTCGCGGCGGGGGGGCTCAGTAGCTTGGGGTGCAATCCAGCACCCTGGGTGAAGCTAATTGGACCGAGGAGGCTGCTCTCGGTATTCCTCCTTTTGAGGAGGAGACCAGAGAGAAGCAAGCGGTGGGTGCGATGCGTGCAGGTGGCACGATGCGTCGCACGAGTAGTAATCACCTCCATAAGGAGGTGATGCGGGTCAGGGGGTAGTGCCAGTCTGGAGTAGCAACCTGAATGGTTGTGAAACGACTCGGCCTGCCCTCATGACGTAGCCCTGAACGGTGGACCGGGGTCTGTCCACTGTTCGGCTTTGGGGTGGCGTGAATTTATTCACGTCGCCTGGCGTGGTGAGGGGGCCTTTGCGGCCATCTTTGCTATCGGCCCGGCAAGGGGCAGCCGCTAGCGGGGTTGCGGAAGAGTCTGCAAGGGTACCCGTGACTCCGTCATAAAGCGGTATGGTGGAATAAAGTGGGGTTTTAGTCGGTAAGAGTCCGACATAACCTACAGTCCAACCCCGAGGGCTGTAGGTATGCATGAGCATTTCCCCACTATAAAAAAGAAAAAAAAAAAAAAAAAAAAAGGGATAACCCACCATAACCATTTTTAATCCTGTGCATCTATAAGTATATATAAAAGAAAGTCGTGTTAGTTACTTCACTTATAACTCAAGAACGGCTGAACCGATTCAGCTGAAAATTGGCAGGGAGGTAGTTTAGAGCCATCCAGTTTTTATCCAGTTTCCAGGGGAATAATTTTTTTATGAAAGTAAACGCGAACGGAGTCGCGGGCAACAGCTAGTTTTTTAGTAATTTAAGAGAATAGTTACGAAGATATTACAAATTTAAAATGCAGGGACGTAGTTTTTTTTTTTATAATATGAAGAGGGGAGACGAGCTGGACGCCCTCCTGATGGTAAGAGTAACGCCAGCCTATAGCCAATGCAGTGCTACCCGGAACTTTGCTGTAAAGCCCAACTCCGGGCAGGGGTGCACTACACCGACGCTCCCTACTTTGAGTCATCAGATTTTAATACTCATTAGCCCAGTAATTTCGCTGGCTACAGTGTCCTTCAGACCGGAGCACAGTCACATTTGTTGCGAAAGCTTTTTTTCAACCCCCGGTCGGTACCACCGCGGGTTGAAAGTGAACATTGTGTAGTTGCACCCGTGCGAAGCAGGGGCAGGTCGCTAGTTGGTTATAATATTAATTAATTAAATTCATTACTATTCATAACTAGTTCTCCAGAAAGGGGGGTTATTTACAACAAAACTCTTACATTACAGTTGTTTCTACGACTCCTGTAAATGGCAACCTTATCACTGAAAGTGATTTCAGCCAGATAACAAGGCACTACATAAAAAATTAAAAAATAAACTGAGTTATTGTTAGGCGCCCCATATATACAACAATATTGCACAATATACCTGCATGCACAATATTAATAAACGTTTAATAGCCATAGAACTAAAACATTGCATAGGTAGTGATTAAACAAAAGATTGAGCGAGTTTAATTTTCATTGGGCAATATTTTTTTCTTTCACTATATAGGCTTAACATTGCGCATTTCATAATTGCCATATTTTTAATTTTATTTTATGGGTCAGTTACGGTATTATTTTTTTTTTATTTTTAGTCTATAGTCGTGTTGTGAAATTGAGCAACATGGCGGGAAAGAATACTGTGGGGTTTTTTTTGGCGGGAATCTTGCGGCGTCTATTTGTAATCTCGATTGAATATTCCTTTTTTGGTGCATAAAGTGATTTAATGTTTGATTGTGATAGTGAATCACGCAGTAAACTAGCTAATAAGTGTCCAAGAAATGAAGAATTCATTTGAGAGCGCATAGTAGCGCCGTAAAACTCCAACGTATTCGTCAGTTCGTCTGTCGTCAACAGTCGTTCAGTGTTGCTTGCACGAAAATATTATTCAGAATGGTTTGTAAATTTTATTGAGAGAATTTATTGTACGCACACTTAAAGAATTGTACATTATTATTGTAGGTGTATGGGGATTGGGGCGCCTTACGAAAGTGCGTACCTAATACCAATTAATTCATCTTATAAATGTTACCATCATTTATTGTTGCCCAACTTAACGATTGCAGTCCTTAGGCACTTCAGGTATACGTTCTGTTAAATTTTCAGTAGCTAGGTGCGTATAAAACGCTTAAAAATTCAATAATGCTAAAATTTAGATTAAGATGAGACCAAAATTTTATTAATTAAAATGTTCGAGATATTAGTGCTTTATTTTGACCATTAATATATTTAGCCTACACTACTATATTTTCTTCTTTTTGTGTTTTTATGTTATATTTTCAAATTGCCATGAAGAAATCACTTTGTTTTATTGTATTTTTAAAGTTTTGTTTAAAGAAGGAAATAAATAAAAAATATTTTATCATGTAAGAGAGCAGCAGTTAAAATGAAACAACCAAAACTCGACACAATATTTATTATTTATTTCTAACAAATATCTTCTTGTTATAGATTAACAATAAAAACATCTGGAAAAAATTATCGCAGTATCAACATAAATTAAGCATTGTTCTTACCATGTCTACAAATTATTTTATTAAGCTTAAATAAAACAGTATACTCTGGAAGATATATCTTGGATGTTACACGGAATAAGTATTTAAAGGAATATATTATTTAATGTCTAGAATCAGTCTAGACTGTTCATACTCTGTTTTCTGTTTTATATTTTTGCACAGGATTTACTCGTAAGACAATCAACTGCAAAAGTATATTGTATATATTTTTGGATACATTATAAATCATCCCAACAATAAAATAATTTATTGGTATAATTGGTTTTTCCTGTTTGTGACAAATCATTTTTTTTTATAATTTGGAAAACAATGTTGTGGTGAAGAGGGTTAATGATTAAATAAATGGTTAATAAGTAAACGGTGAATATGGTTTTTCTCTTGCGTAGTTGACTGACACTTATCTCAATTAATTATCTGTGCAAAGCAACAAGGTGAAGCATTTATTGTTGTTATTAGACAAATTTTGCAAATTCAAATCTACATATTTTATTACATTATTTTAAAATTTAATGGATATTATCATAGTAAAAGAGCAAAAATTTACATATTATATATAAAATAAGGACGGGTTTGTTACAACACTTAAAGATGTTAAAGTAATGAAAAATTTATAAGGAGAAGAGTGGGGTCAAAGTTTATTTGCAAGTCCACGCAGACAAGAGTCGCAGGCAACAGCTGGGTAAGGTATTTCAGGTCTATCTTTAAGTAAGCTATAAAATGAAGTATATAGTCAAAATAACACAATTTCATGATATAATTTGAGGCTCATCAAATTTAATATAAACTGATAATAAATATCATATGATGCTCTTTTACATTGATAGTGCTTGTAGCTAACATTTAGTTGTAAAATTACAGACAACAACTTTAAAAGCCTCTATCGCAGGTATACATTAGGTATGACACATCAAAATCACAAAGTTTACAATATTTGTATAGATTAGATACGATTTATAATATAGGACAATAAATGAATATTGAATAGTAACTTGTGTGAATTTAGGGCGAATCAAAAATCCATAATATGTATCGAATAGATTGATTTGTAATAGCAAATTAAGTTGTTTAAATACCGGGTGAATGTAACACATAACAAACTAAAACTTGTTCAAATAATAACTTCGTTAATTATATTAACGGTACAGTCATAATACACCTTTTTTATACGGATTAAGTACCCGGGTAAATGTGTTTGTCTTTCTGCCAAGCTTTGTGTTTGAAATGCCATCCAAATTCATCACATGTAATTACCCATGTAACTTACCGCTATACATCTCACTATTGGGATCACTATTTTATCCCTACCATCTAACTAATAATTTGTATATTTATATTTGGTTCTTTTTTACCCCCTACATTATACATCACATCTTCGAAATTGGAGTGTAAAAACTAAAAACTAAAAAGATTTTAATAATAAAGGAAAATCAAAGTAAAAGTGTTGCCATTATTAGTGACATTTCTGTCAAAACCTTATTTTTTATCGTCAGAAAAAATAATAAAACATAATTAAGAATTGTATGTAATGTATTATTACAATGCCTCTTTTAAATACAAATACCTTAACACATCAATGCTAACTACATGTAGGAATATGCTAATCTTTAATATTGATATACTGTGTAAATAGCTAGTAGCTACACTATGATGTGCGTATAACGCAATTATTTTCAAAATGACTTTTGTTTATTTAAAAAATAATCGTTATAAAATTTTTTAAACCGCTATTAAATCGCTTTAAATGTTGGTAATATAAATATATTTGATTTTTCCGTATTTATTCTTCCAAAATAGGTTCGGATAGTTTTATGAATTTGAGCTGTATTATATATTATGTAAATACAATTTTATACTTTACTAGAAACCAACCATAAGTCCTAACTACTTATTTGATACTGAAATAATGATATTCATATTAATAAATTTGACATTAATTTCTATTCATAATAATAATTAATAACTGTTATTTTTATTAAATTTTCATTTGCTCAGAATTTTCTTTTCAAGCAAATCTAGTCAAAATTATATTTACTGGTTTCGGGTTTCACTGTATAACTTTAGTAAAATTTAAATTTTTATAAAAATAAAAATAAATAAACCTAGATATAGTCACTGACTACGCCACAATATTAATACTAAGGCCTAGGAGTAACAAAATGATTTTGTCTAATGCTATTTAGGCTACATTCGTTACATTCTACGATAAAATATGCAGGGTATTCTTTTAAACTGGGTGAAATTAAGATTATAATTATTGTGACCAATAATGCAAAACTTTGAAACTCATAAGCCTAGTTTAACTGAATCAATGGATTCTTAAATATCATCATCAGTATGGCAATAAGCAATATTATCATTGAGCCCAGAAATCACCATTAAAACCATAAAAAATAATTAAAGAGGCAATTATTTTGTATTATTTGGAAAAATCATTTCCTGAATTCTTATTTGGATTTCAAAGACACTTTTATCTTATTTCCATAAAAATCAGTCTCGGGACTAATAATTCGAAAAGTAAACTTTGAACTTCGCATATTTCACCCAGTTAAAAAAATCACCCGCATTTAATAAACAACTTTTCAACATTTTAAAAAGAGGCCTTGCAAATGAACAGTTGGAAATTCTTAATATGATATAAACTCAGAGTCATTTGTATCTATTTCCTAAATTTAAGTAAGAAAGAATAAGAAAAAAAAGTTAGACATCGTCTTTTCATAATAAACATAATATTTAAAATCGCGCATGCAAATAATAACATAAATGCTTTATCTAAATATTTTAGTTTTATCGTATCTATATATTTTATAGTAATTAACTCCTACTTTATAATGATATATCGTATCGTATTTATAATTCATAGTAGATACATAATATACGCTTACTTAAAACTTTAGGGGACGGTTCAAATATGTCAAATAAAAGGGTTGATAAAAATGCATATCGCTTAATGGGGCTAACAAAGCAATATAATATTTAATAATTATGACTTATATGCCAAGAAAATAGAAGATGATTTTAGTGATTATTACGAAAACCAACGCCGATTAGTTTTTTCGTGGTTTATAAATTAAGTCCAAAATTTGACCAAAAATTTTAATCGAATATGTTTTTCATTCAAATCGAACTTTCATTAAAATCGAAATTTCATTGAAATTTCATTAAAATCAATAAAATCGAACTTATGTTTGAATTACTAGAATTCAAACATAAGTTCGATTTTATTGACCAAATTATGGGGGTCATAAGATTAGGTAAATAAACAGCTGTTTTACTTTAAAAATCATGAGATAGGAAATAGAGCTACTTAGCAAGTCTATAGGGTAAAATTTAAACCTACGTTGGTTTTTATGTGATTGGGAAAGTTTCTTCCGCAATTGAGAGTTGCATAAAATTATTTTTCGCTGTTATGAATAAATGTGATAGCTATTGTAGGTATGCTAGAGTAATCTTCAAGGAGTAGGCAATGATATTACCGCCACAATCGCCTTTATAGTGCACAGCTAGTGCATTCACGCAATACTGACAAAACTATATCTTTTTATCTTGTTGGTTGTATCATTTATCTCTTTTCTATCGTTTTGACTTGACGTTCTCCCGCTGCTGCACGGAAGAATTTTTTCGGTTGATTTGAAGGTGTAGGTAAGTATAACATAATATTTATTAACTATAATATCATTGGGAGTAAGTATATATAATTTAGTGACAATCAAATATACAGAATATTGTACTGTATATTATAGTTTTCAACAACTCCATTATTAGTTAATATCTGACCTTAATGTATTTTATAATAATGAGGTGACTTGCGATTAAAGAATAGATATATTTATTAATGATTAAAGTGAAATTGATTCTTATATTATTTGAATATGTCATTAAAGTTTATCGTTTAAAATAAGCAAACACATGTAGGAATATATTTTTGTCAATTTTCTTAGTAGTTATGGCGTTATATCTATTTTATTCTTTATAAAATATAAGTATTATTTTATAAACAAATTATTATATTTTTCATTTTTGTATATAAAATATATAAGACAAAATGATATGTTGTATATTAATTAGCACATTTCATACATTTGTGTATAAAAACATTGAATTACGAAAATGTATCATTAATTAATAAATTCATTTTAAAGTAAATTCTAAGCATGGAAGGATTATTTTTTGAAGTTTAGGCCGTGCCTAAAAACAATTATTCTTTTTGAAATAATTATCTTCGAATTTGCAGACCAAATATATATTATATTAAAGTAAAAATATAATTCGAATAAACGTTATATCTAAAAAATTAAACAAAGCAATCCAGTACCTAACTAGAATATTTAAAATAGGGTTGGCGATTCTATCCAAAAAAGATCGATTTTTAAATCGATTCGAATCGTAACCTGAAAAATCGATTCATAAAAAAATCGAGGTCTAAAAAATCGATTTCTAAAAGATCGATTTTTTTTCAAATTTGTACTTACAATGTAAATATAAATCTATTTTATGAAAAACAAAATGATACCATAATAAACAATCTCTGGGATCTCTTATCAGTGAAATCAGGAATTTATTAGTTCAAGGAATTCGATAATTACAATTATATTTATTACCATATCAAAATATCAGATCAGTTATAAAAGAAGAAATTTATTTACGAAGACAATTAAGAATTCCACCTAATAATTTTAATGCTCATAATTGATTATGTATAATATGTAAACTAATTTCAATGACTTAGATACACGATTAGATTTAATAATAGCAACTAATAGATCAAACTTAAAAAAATAGCATAAAAGTAAAAAATAAAAAGCGTTTTACTTACTCTCAATTGATTATTATTCCGTAACAAACACTATATAGAAATAAATATTTATTTCCCTAATCACAGTATATATAAACAAATGAATATATATAAACAAATGAATGAATAATAACAAGACAAAACAATGACGCAATATCAATCAATAAAGTCAAAGATTACCAAAGTAACTTTTTTTTTTACTACAGAGAAGCGACGAAAACTAAACATAACGCCATCTCGCGAGTTTTTAAGTAATTAAACATTTACCTGGCAATGTCGTAATATTGTGAGTACATTCAGCTAATTCTAAATAAAATTTTTTTTACCAAAACAGAAAAAATCGAAAGTCGATTTTCAAGAGTGAAATATCGATTCACTGAATCGATCATGTACGACATATCGATTTAAAAAATCGATTTATTTGGTCCGAGAAATCGATTCTTCGATTAATCGATTTGAGATCGCCATCCCTAATTTAAAAATCTAAATATTTAGAGTTAGTTTTGGAATAATCTACGCAGACTAAAAATGTTAAACCATAAACAATAAAACAATTCAAACAAATAGAGCGTTACGAGTTAGGTACACTTGGATATTCTACATAGAATCAAAATTATCTTAACCATAAACAACAAAGCAATTCCAACAGATGGAACGTTTTAAATTAGGTAGATACATTTGGATATCCTACACAGAACAAAAAATTGTCTTAAACCATAAACAATAAAGCAATTAAAAGACATGGAACGTTTCTCTTAACATTTTTTTAAACCATAAACAACAAAGCGAATTCAAAGATAGAGCTGTCGGACTAATTGGAGCGGTCTCTCATCGGACATGGGGCGGCGGTACTCGTAGGTATCTAGAGGAACGCAGGGGAGCATTTGTAGTGGTCGGGAGGATGATGACGCTCCACACTTCCTGCAAACCGATCGTCTAACACCCAGCGGTCGTTTCCACCACCATACTCCTTCTACAGAAGCTTCATACCTGGCTTTGTCCGACCTCTGGTCTACGTGAGGCCAGGACGCGTCGCTCTCGCATGGCGTGACCGGGGCGCTGCTGGATGGCTTTGGGGCGCGGTATGTTCGGGGTTCATTGGAGAGAGAGCTGCGTCGCTGTGGGAATTATTCATATAAACGTTGTAGTGTTGTAAAAGCTTTATTTTGATGGTACGTATGCTACTTTTATAAATAAAATTTTATTACAAGACACTTACACCGCGCTATCTAATCCCACGCGACGCAGAGGTTGTGTTATGGCAATTAGATAACGTATAAATTACAAGTATATTTTTCGATCGCACCCACGACCCTTAGCGCAGAAAGCAGTTGTACCACCACTGCATGAAGCGGTCGTCCATAAAAGGGTATGATTAGTATAGTGTATTTGCAGGACAGACCAATTTAATATAGGTACATGGGTAACTGTATATTGAATATTGAAACACAGTAATGTTTTAGTAGCTTGACTTAACTTGTTTTCCTCAGTAAGGAATAGTAAGTACGCGTCAGCATATTTCTACCATAACAATTTTAACCCATAATATTTCAAGCTTAGATAAAACTCATCTAATAAAGCTAATGTAATTATCATTGTAAATATAAGATACTCATCGATCAATTATCCATTTTAGGTCTAGTTAAAAGCCCTTTCAAATCCTTGTGGACTTTGCCCACTCAATCATCGATTTCCCAAACATTAAACCGAATCTGATGTTAAAGATAAATTCCTTGTAAATATAGTTTTATTTATGTATTTACTTAAACACCAGCTTAGCTTTAATTTAATAGAATACACGACGTATTCTATTAAATTAAAGCTAAGCTGAAGGAATAGAAAATGATAGACGATTCTAATAAAAAGAAACTCCCCTCTTTATAATTAACTAGCATCCCGCCCCGGCTTCGTACACATATATGTAAGAACTACACATAAACTATCACCTTTAATCACTATCTATTAAAAGAAACACATCAAAATCCGTTCCGTGGTTTTAAAGATTTAGGCATACATAGAGACAGAGAAATCGACTTAACTCTTTAAAAGGCGTTAATAGTAATAGTCCGGGACCCCTGGTCAATTTTTCCAATTGATAACTATCAAGCTAATTTTTCGTGAGTAGCTTTATTTTGATGAGACGCCCAATAATTTCCTATACCAAACTCTCGATTGTGGTAGCTAACAGAGGTAGCAAGGATATAATATGTCGATTTTGTGATACTTAAATATTTCTTACTAACTGATTTTTCTTGTATTGTATCTCAAGATAAATCTTATCTTATGATTACTTGAAAAAATATTTGTCCTATAAAATCTATGATTTGATCAAAGAGTCCCCTGTTTCCAACATGTATCAATAACGAGGTCATCGTAAATTATTACTAACCATATAATAACCATAAGTTAATAATTAGTATTATTTAACAAACATATTGTCCTACAAATTTCGTGGTACGTTTTTCCGGTCCTACGCTTAAAAGATGTAGTACACATCAATTGGAAAAATTTATTTTATTGACTATAACTCAGTACTTACTCTAAAAGCACTGAAATTAGGCAGTTTAAAGCGTCACACTTCCTGCAAGAACTTGATGGGGCACACTCCTTGGCGGTTGTCTCCGGATCTGATCATCACCATGCCGTCCACTTCATCACCCACTTGGATCACAATCTGATCACGAAGCAGCATAAGGCCGTTATCACCATCGGATACCTGAAGATGTTTAAATTGAGATTTTGAAAGACGAATAAGAAATAGTAAATTGAAATTGATTTTTTTAACTAAAAAAACGGAATAGTCCCGATGCGTTCTTTTTAACACACTTCAACAAAGGAGGACGTTCTCAATTCGTCTGTATCTTGGTACCGACTTCTAAATTATAAAGTAACTATTAAATCATTTCTATATACTAAATGAAAATGCGTATTAATTTGTTGGAAGCAAATTTATGTTTTGCTTTTTAGTTTGAAGTCTGTTTAAGTTTTGTTAAAAATTATTTTATATAAGTATTTTATTCCTATTATAAAATGGTTTATTACAAACCATATTATACATCAGATACAGACATTACAATTAGACAAATAAACAATAATTAAATACAGATCTAAGGGAAAGAGATGATGCCATAACGTTGATCTGACAAAGGATTATCCTTCTATCCTATTTATATATAAAAAAAATCACTTTCGATTCTTGTCTTGCATAGATTAAGTTCTAAAACTAAATATATCAATCTGAAACATATTTGCTGTTGTAAAGTTACACTTTTCCTGACTTGTGGTCATTTATACTGAGTTACAAGACAAAATTTACTGGCGCAGCTAGTTAATATTAATAGTATTATAAAACAATGCTTTTCACTAAGAGTTAAAACGTCTTAATATTATGTATTTCTTTTTAACGTCAATCTTCTAAAAATACTCGGGGTTTTGTTATATATAGGTTTTATACGGGAGGATATGTAACGATATTGGAATAACTTATGTACACCCGTTCAATGGCTCGGAAGATACGGAATTACTTATAGCTATGGAGCCCAAGAGGGGATTCCGGGACTTTGAGAGGCGCGTCAGATTAATATGTAGGGGGATACCTTGTACCCGGTT
>JADANM010006178.1:4379048-4398617 GCA_026213755.1 Eurema hecabe
AACCGGGTACAAGGTATCCCCCTACATATTAATCTGACGCGCCTCTCAAAGTCCCGGAATCCCCTCTTGGGCTCCATAGCCATTACCTACTCGTACAATACCTACACATACAATCTATACTAATATATAAAGCTGAAGAGTTTGTTTGTTTGTTTGAACGCGCTAATCTCAGCGCGCGCTCTCTCTTTATTGAATTGGCCATTTATCGAGGGAGGCTACATAACATCACGCTGTGACTAAAAGGAGCGAAGATATAATGGAAAATAAGGAAAAACGGGGAAAATTATTCATCTTTGAGGGCTTCCTTTGCGTGCGCTGCGAAAACGGTTCAAGATACAAAAATAATATGTATGAGAGAATTATTCCTCTTTAAATTATCTAAAAAAAGTCCGCGACAGTATGTCTATCTTCTAAGATTGACTCACTATAACATAATAATAGAATTAGATCCGACGGGGACGAAGTCGCGAGCAACAGCTAGTTTACAAATAAAGTAAATAACTAACCCTTCTTAACCTTTGTGTTAAATTTGCATGACAGTTTTAAAGCTTAATGCGTTTGACCTCGTCGATTGACCAAAAGTATTGTTCTGTTTATAAAGTCCTGGTCATCATGAAATACTTATAACTACATAATGAGAAAGCAATAAAAAATATTTGTACAAATAATTGTCTTACATTCTCAAGTAACTAATTAAATAAACCGTTAATACTTAATTATATTTATTATAGAGACTTGAAAAACATTAAAGAAATATAAATTTCAATATTAATTAATCAAGTGGAGAGCTCAATCCATTAATTTCTGTGTCAAATTTATAAAAGCCGGTATCGTTTTTCCTTTCTTCGTAAATGTAATACTTGAATATAACGATGTAATAGTGGTAGTTAATTTTATTCTGTAACAAAGCTTTTATTTTATTGTTTATTAAAAAATAGATGTGTAATCAGGTGGATCCATAAGACTTTACTTGACAATTTTTTTATAAATGTTATTTATTAAGTTCTTACCACTAACGTGTAATGATAATTTGCTAGGGATTCGGTCTAGTGCCCGAAAATTTTGGTTTTCGAATTGATATGAATAAAACTTCATAGGCGATATCACATTTGAGTGACACACACTGTTCATAATTTAAGAAAGGTCGGGACCAACCCCCATTAATACATAAATAACTACATTTGCAAATTTATCTGTGTGAAAAATCATAACTATATCTGATGTACTCTCTCAGCTAAGAACATACTACACACACAAATTGCAAAAGAAGCTATCCTATCATGAAACCAAGTTCTAATTGAATTTCCTTCCATGAGTGACTCAGTAAAGGTCAACATTTTACCGTATATTGCTTCAAAAACTTCAAAAGCGTTGAAATCAACTATTCTTTGTAAATAACATAGGTCAGCGTTTAACAAGTGTAGGGATAATTCTCTGCAGTGTGCCGCAGTCAGCGAGAATCAATTTACTGAAATCGAGATCAAGTCTTCTTCATCCTCTAATTGGATTTGGCAAGTAATAAGAATTTATATTCATTCACTAAAAAACCTTGATCATGGAGCTCTTAATTAATCACTATGTAAATTATTTTGCTAAGCTGAGAGCTAGCTGTATTGAATTTAACAACACAATAAGAGAAAAACTTAAGCAAAACAATCACGTTGCTGATAAATTTCTGATTTATAAAATTGAATATTTTACGCATCATTGAGCACGGGGATGATATTATACTGATATACTTTTTGTTGATGTATTAATTTGTTATTTTGGGATTTATTATAATGAATCGACGAATAAACAATCATGTATAGTCCCCTTATTAAATAAATAATAAACAGCTATACCATAGTTTAGGATTTTCTACAATTAAAAAGAATATTACGTACGAATCGAAATAAAAACTCCTTCTTAAGAGGACTTTGAAATACCTTCACCAATTTTAACATAATAATAAAGCAGTCCAATTACCTGAAGATTATGAGTGACTTGCAAAGGCCGTTCCCCAGCTTGCAACTTGGTGCAATACTTGGACGGGAAGTATCCTACTTTCCCCAAACATTTTCCCTTCCACCAGTCAGGGTCAGAGGTGTCGATCACTGTAACTTTGTACCCAGCCTTCAGGTCGAGTTCATCAGCATGACGGGATTTGAAGTTGTAAAGAATCACGTAGAGATTTGTGGGAAGAAGCCGTTGATGTTTCTGTAAATAAATTGTGCCATGCTAAAACAGCTGAATTTAGCAGGAAATATTTTTCGTATATAGTGAAAAATAGTCCCAAAAATCTCTCGGCTCGAAAGAAATTCCAATAGTAATTGCAACAATAAAAATCTATGTGATAAAATGGTTATATTGTTACGCGCATATTTTGAGAGCTGTCCATGATTAACAGAACCTCCTTAGTTGGTAAGACAGACAATTTAAAACTCGTAACTAAAAAGTAGAGAGTGATTTCAAAATTGAGTCATATAAAATAATTAGATATGTATTAATTTTAATAATTATTTAATATCGATGCAAATGACGGTTTAAATCATATTGATGTGTAGGAAAATTAAAACAATAACTACTCGAGAAATAAACTGTAAGATCAAACCATTTACTTTTAAGTAGATATAAAATATAAACTCTCGTCTATTATCTAATCTATTAACATTTTGTACCTTATACAATTAAAACAATGAAACCAAGTTATCCTTTAAACTTCAAGAGAGTATACAATTATCTACTAAGGAAACGCTAATTGAGATGGTTTAAGTTACATCCAGCGAGACGGAGTTTTGTGATGTAGGTACTTATTTATTTTAGACTTTATTGTACATCCTCAGATAAAAGTAGCAATCAACATAGATAAAACATAATAATTTTAATATTAATTAAGTATTATAAGATGTACATTATATTAGTTGATAGCTGCACTATCGCATTAGGTTAAGGCCTGTAAAGGTAGATGTAAAGAGGAGAATAAATGAATAAATAAATATACAAGGCGGATTTATCGTTTGTTAACTAATTGAAATGAAATTGAAAACTCCTGTTTTCCGTATAGGTACAGTCCTGATCCATTTCTACGTTCATGGTTAAGGCTTTTTATGTAAGGTTTTTTCTTAATTCCGATCTAACGCTTTTTCTCATATTTAGATCGAAAACTCAACCGTAGATAGCTGAAAACGGATTGAGATTGCATATTGGGAACCGCCGTTAACAGCTAAAACTGTTCCATCTCTCTTATCTATGTTGAAAACCTTTTAACTAAATATGTGGGTAATAAATTAATTGGGTAGGTTTTCGATTGATAACACAGTCAATTCGGAGGGACCAAATACTACTCGTATTAAATAGGTCCACTCGACGAGGTACTGTCATCGTATCGTTCTATATCATACTGTTAGTTATTTAATAAATAACTAAGCAGAGCTTGTGTTATGGCAACTAGATAACGGAATAAATTATATATAGGTACATACTTCCTTTTGTAAATACATAAATATAACACATAGCAACACCCAGACCTCAGAAATTTACAGCTGTAAATTACAAATATATTTTTCCAGTATGGGGATCGAACCCACGACCGTTCGCGCAGAAAGCAGTTGTGTTACCACTGCGCCAAGGGGTCGTCGAATCATACAGTCATGACCACCGCGTAGTGATTTAATACACATTGAAATATGATGTATTTTTTTGTTTGAATTCTTTATTTTTACATAGTTTACAATATTATCTTCCTATGTACAATAAAGGCCGGTAATACATTCGTGAGATCCTTGCGAATGCTTATGGACAGTTTACTTATTATACCTGGTCATAATAAGTAAACTGTCGGCACGGATGTTTAGCGCTGGACGAGAATAGCTGCGCGTCGGTAGAATCGCGCTCGTAATTGACGTATGGTGCGAGAAAGACAACACGACTGGGAAAACCAATCAACGCTCGCGCACCCGACGATCACGCGCTCCGCGCGCCGCGCCGTCCCCACGATACCTTATCTTTGACTTCTGTGCAGGTTTCGTTCAGCGCTAAAGATTCGTGCCGCTACTTATACCAATAAAAAAAATAACAACATACCGTGGGTTGCTTCACAGGCGAAGGACACGGGCTGGCACTGTTAGAAGAAAGGCTCTTGTCTGGTTCATCTGGAAGATCCACGCTGCTCATACGGCCTCCGCGAGTTGCCAGCAAACGACGGTTATGTACCGGCGATGAAGGCGCTATACGACATTACCGATGAAAGTTAAGAGATACATTTATATGCTTACATGTAACTTAAACGTTAGAAGACCAATATATAGAAATAAATTGTTAGTTGGATATTGATCAAGGTTACAGAAAAAAATTGTTAATAGAAGTTAAGCAACCACAGCAAAGTAAACCTCTTTAATTAGAAAGCCTAATATACCCTTCTTTATACTTTCCCTTATCATATTGCTACAAGAATGAAGTATAAAACATTCTTTAAAGAAACATTTTATGAAAATGTGTCCTTTATATTTATTACCGATAACATATTTCTAGACAGTCAAATATTTCACTCCATCCAAGCCTTGTACATTTGTGAAACATTAATTTAAATTTTTCAATAAATTCATATCGTTTCTAGAATGTTCTGCGCAAGTCAAAACTCAAAGGTCTACGTACCTACACCAATAGCTACTATCTAGACGACCAAGGTCATCGATTGAACCAAACTTAAATAACAAGTCAAATGGTTAAAACTTTTGTTAGACGTAATTACGACTAAAGACAACCGACCTATTAAGTCGGCTTTAATTACTTTTAATCATAGACTTTTCGAGAAATGTAAAATTTTTGCTTACCTATTTGCTTATGGATGATTGAACTATCTATGCATAATAATATGTAAACTGTTATAGAGCAATACAACTTTATTGAAGTTATTTTCGTCATAAAAACAAACATGTAATATACACCCTATCTATCAAAGCAGCGAGCAAACAAAAAATGATAACGAAACTAATTAACACTCGATAAAGTTGTATTATTAACCTGCTCCGTATAGCTTGAATACTTATTGCTACGAACATAGTTTGTAATAATTATACGCCCGCAATGGAACGCGAATCTCTAGAATTATAAAGGTTTATTTAATGCAATTTGTATTGAATGCAATTTCATAATGAGCAATCGCGTTTCATAACGGACTAACTACTGTAATGAAACGTACATGACTGCGAATAGTTATATACAGTGCTGTTGCTTATTCTCAACGAACCATATCTCATGCAATTTGCTCTCTCGTTATCTAGAAAGAAAAAGGCATAAAATGAATTAAAAAACATGCAAAGCATTCATAATATAAAGAGAGCTTACAACCGTTGTCGCATTGCAGGATTCCACACGCTTAAGTATTATGTTAACAAGACAATTTGACAATAAATCGAAACACCAAGGTATGACGACGTCGAAAGCACAGATTCTCTAGACACAAAGTAAATTGGACGTTCCCTATTTTACATACACAAGCTAAGCCGAAGGGAAAACGGTAACTAACATTGAAAGTGCTTAAGGGACATCGAATGGAAAAACATTTAATTGGAGTCCAAAAAACCGACATGATTTTATATAACGTTTATTCGTTAGAGCGTTGGACTGAGCGTGATTGAGTGTGTAGAGATCATTGTACGTGCGATTTCTCGTATAATGTTTCACATAAAGTAGGTTTAGAGGACCACTGAAACGATGCCAGCGTCATGTTGCGATAAATACTAGCAGAATATAGTAGCTATTTAGCTCAAATGGCATTCCTTTACTTAAAATTTAATATAGTGCATGTAAAGTTCAATACATTGATAAAGAGCTAAATATTTTGAATTTGGAGGAGTGTTACAAGCAATAAAATGTGTAATTGAATATAATATGTTAAGAAAGAGTACGTTGCGGGTAGATTGAAATGAGAGTTTGGTGTAACGGTCGTGCATTCTAAATTGGAAAGAGTAGTTAAAATGGTCGTGTTTTTTGGACCCAGTTTTAAGAAAGGTTCGTACATAGGACTCTGCTGCCCTGCGCGGGCTGGTCTCTGGCTGGTCGTCGCCTCAGTTCCCCGCACTCCGGCGAATCCAAAGACAGGCTCTTCATCCTAAGATTCAACTTTTGGCGTCTGGGCGAATGCGGCGCTACAACAGTCACCCAATATGAACATTTTATATCGAACCTGGTGCTTTTTAAATCAATAACATTCATTTGAAAATTTATTGTCACTGGCTTTATAATTTAAACGTATGAATTAGGATTGTTCGTTTAACGTATTAAAATGTGAAATCGGATAACAAGATCAAAGTGAATATCATTCACAACAATATTTTATAAGGTTCTTTTAACGGATGGAATATTTTGAAAAATTAATTTTAGACACATTTATTTTACAAATAGGTATTTGTTAATTATATGAGTGTGACATTTTCAAAACATTCCAATTTATTTTTAAATTTCAAACATTCAAACAATTTTATGTTCAACGATTACTCAAATATAACAGTCAATTGTAAAAGCGAAGCAATGCAAAAAAATTACAATAATACATATTCAACATCCAATAGCATACACATGGACATGACAAATAAATTAATTATCGAGGAACAACCTACCTTTACGCTAGATAACGTCTACGCATATCAGTGTTCAAATGATTTAGTGATAGTTCGAATCGATGGTTACAAATCTAAATAATGCTCGATGTAACTCGCCAACAGTAAAGTATTTATGGGCGAGAAGAAAATGAGGTAATAAATTCACTGATCAAAGTAAATTCTACTACGGTTTCATTTAGATTCAAGGTTATACCAGGTGAGGGAATGGTGCGGTCTGCTTGCCTTAACATTTGAGCACTCTTGGAGTTCTTCATGAAACCTGTATGGACAAAGTAAACAGGAACGAGTCTATTAATGAATTATTGGTGCACATCCACGGGCATATTGCCACCACCGTCTTTTCGGGAAGTCCAGGTAAGTTCGAGAAACCACAAAAATAAAAGAAAGAACACACTGCTGAACTGTTAGTATGTGTTGCAGAAAAAATGTGTTAGTGACACAACAGATCAGTGTTGGTTAGACAATATATTGAAAATAAGATATTTTGTTACCGTGCGTTTAGTGGTTAGAGCCGATGGGTGACAGAAATACATATTGCCGAAAGACAAACATGCGAATTTTTGACCCGCCAAGCCATGCATCACTTACTTTGCGATCGAAGGGAATATGCGCTTGTAATTCAAGTACGATGCAATGCGTGGAAACTTCAGAAAAAATAAAGCAGCTCATTTTCATTTTTTATTGTAACAATAAAAATATACATATCACAGAACGCGGGGCGTTACGAGTGCTATAATAGAACATCGAGAGACGGCTATTACGGACGAACCAAGTAGCCAGGTCAATGCTCTCGTTCGATTGTCTAAATGACCTCATTCACAAGGGATAATTTGTAACACTTCATTTTTTCTTGCGAACGCTGGCCATGGGCTTTAGGATCGAAGGCGGGGGATCGCCATTTTCGTTTGTGATACACAACGGTTGTCCGAAAGGTCGGGTTGTGGTCTCTTCTGTTTCTGCAAGGGAAGGTGAAAACAAAACAAAATAAAATATAAATTAAAATAAATAAAACTGAGTAAAGGGATAACAATAGGAGTATGCGCTGTCGACGTTATTAGAATGTCACATCGGGATTACGGAAGCAAGCAACTATTGTTTGTGATACAGTCACTATTCACCTAAATCTAAACATAACACAGTTATTGCAAAATCAACTAAAAATAACACAAAGTACAGCGAAATGAATGGCACAAATAAACTGAGGCACTGTGAACCAGAAGACGGGACGGACAAAGCTCGGAGGCAGTGAAACAGAGCGTTGCGCTACGGCAGCCGTGGGCGCGTACTTTCCGGCAGAGAAATGGACCGATGCTGAGGAGAGCCCCGACGCGACTTGGACCCCCACATGGACAAACTCTTGACGCCGGCGAACAGCCGCCGCCGCATGCCGCCTTCAGCCCTGGACGCAGCGCCTACCGACAAGCACCACTGAGTACGACCGCACCCCGCCCCCGCCCCCGCCCTGCGCCCGCGACTTATGAAGGCGTGCAAAAATTCGATACTACTGAAAACGAGTGTCAATGAAGCTGCCATCGGCCGTCGCCCGGTGACGCCGAGCGACGGTCGGCGGCCTACGCGAACGAGCGGAGAAGCGAACGAGGACTACGCAACTCAACAAGCGAAGCGCAAACGTGCAACGAACGTCATTTCATCTGCCAAAGATCGGGATCTCCATACTTGTTCCTCTTGTTCATGATCGGTCTAACATAATATCTATCAAGTCAGCATGAATACATTCGTTGCAAGATTGTGTTTCGATGTTAAGTAACGCACTCGTGAACGAGACCGGGTGCGGCGCCAGACCTGAGCTAGAGGAGACTTGCTGAGGCGCCACAGCTAAGCCTGTAGACGGGCGCGCCGGCGAGCGCGCCGGTGGCGGCTCTTCAGGGGCCGATACGCGGACTACCGGCCCTCCCCCACTGGGCTTCGCGATTTCGTTGGCGCGCTTCAGCACTTGATATGTCTGATCCACTTCCTCCTCTGAGCATCGAGTGGAATGTTAGTACCAAATGCGATCGACAAACAACGCGATTCTCGTGAATTATGAAGGTATTAATTGTAATAATTCGTCGGGTGCGTACCAGGACTGCCTGTACAAATATTGACTAATTCAATTAAATAATGCTACAACTTTTTTTTTCAGCAATAAATATTGACTATTAATTTCATTTGATGTTTCAAATTTTATTTGCCTAGTCGCGATACAATTTGCTTTCACGTGCTGCAAATATTTGTTGGAACGACCAATTTGTCCAGTGTTTTGGAGGTGTGTGAAAAATTACTCACGTTCCACACCCGGCGAATATTGGAAATGTTAGTTGGTTAATTATAGAGATATATGTATTTCTATGATTTGTTAGGTGGGGCACGTTTCCTGTTCGCAAAGACATTGTATGAAGGAGTCGGGATATCAAGGAATCATTCCTAACTTGTTTCATACCCTCCTCAAAGTAGCTATCGTTATCATTAAACTCGACAGATCGTTTGAAACACATCTTGGCAAGTCTTGGTCCTTTCAGCCACCCAACCTTCGCGCCTGGACAATGCAAATTATCAACCCAGTAGATAATCCTTGTTAGGCGTGGTTAATGAATGCGTGAATAATATTGTAGATGTGTGTGTGCAAGCCTGTGGTGGTGTAAGTCGTAAGAATCGAATGTCTATAATAAGAATATATTTGCAATTAAAATATAAGTCTCTAAATCCTGTATAAAATTGTAACATATTACCTTGCTGAAAACAAAAATTTAATAAATCTGTATTCTGATCTAAGTTTATATGTAAATACAATGTATGAATTTACATGTTAAATATTCAATATTTAACAAATTTACAGTGAAGACTTTATGTTTCATACTGAATATTCTAGTAATTCATCTACCATTTTATTAATTATAATTGGAACTATTTAAACTTCTATTTATTGTGTAGATTTTTCTAAATGCAAGGTACTTACTTTCTTCTTCATAGCCGAGGTCTTGAACTCTATGAGCTTCTATTTCGGAAGTGCTCTTTTGCCGGCGCAGGAGTCGCGATTTTGTTTGGCATTTACCAACTTGAGGCATACAATCTGTATGTACGTTCATCTTACAAATACGGCATCTTAAGCCTTGTCGAGTGTGCCCTGTTAGAAAAATGTATTTTTAAAAACTTGTGCTATAAACATGAACGACCTAAACAAAGTTACGAGTACGTAATTAAAAGTTTACGTAGGGACGCTATAAGTTTAAAAATCTTTGTATCTCGTCATTATAATACACACATACTTGTTTAAAACCCTTCTTACTATTAAAATTCCTAAATATTTTTTTCATAATTTAAACTTATTTTGTTTTGATTATAAATCATGTAAAATTCACAACATTTTGTTCTCGTTTTTGAAGGACCCGGTGTCCTTAAATATGGCCAATATCCTTGTTAAGGCTCTCTCGCAATATTATGCTATTTGATACTATGATTATTGTGTTGTAATGTATGTTGTGGGGGGAAAATGATTAATAATATTTTATCATCTGTAACGGTTTAACTACGTCCAAATAAACGCTATGTAGAATATGAATCAGTTACTTATTTTTAACAAGAGCATTGAATTGCTTACAGATTAATCACAAAACGAACATTATCTGTTATAGCAAAAACAATAAATATATATCTACGAAGTTACGTTAAAAGTAAGATATTGTATTAAATCGATATAGTTTTAAAATCGCCGCAGTTTAGTTTAAGTTTATAGATTATACTTTATATCATCGAGATTCTAGAACTATCGATGTGGCCAAGTGTGGCGAGTTGATTGGTTTTTTTAAATCAAACAGTTTTAAGCGTTAGCAATAATGGCTTTTTAATGCTTCAACATATGGGTACACTAAATGTAAATACCAAGAAAAGCAATAAATAAATTTCGTGACGAGCAATTTTTAACATTCAGAGAATAAAGATAAAAATATATTCCACTGGTTGAAAATAAAATATTTTAGTGTCCAGACGATTTGTAATATTCAATACATGTTTGTTTATTTAGATTTGTATTCGACTGTTCATTGAAACAAAACTTAAAACGTCTATCGTTATTAATTTAGTTTTTTAAGTAATGTTAATTTACTTGTAGTAATATATCAGATGTTTACTTAAATCGTAGTCTAATATAAAGACATATACGACAATATATAACAGTGTATTCACAAGAAATTTGCATATAATAATCCTTACCTCGAAGAACTTGTGAGCAAATATCGCAAGGCGTTATTTTCTTATAGGTGTATTCTTGGAAATTGTGAGCTTCAGAATCGGCGCCACGCATATCACGAGCCGCCCCATTTCTCCTATATAAGTTTAAAACATTAAAAAATATAGATTTATACTATATACACGTGCATTTTAGTGGGTGTGGTAAGTAAAGTTCGAAACTATGAGGAACACTATATATTCTGTTGCAAGTTGCCTCATCGATTGTTATGGCTAAAATTTAATCAATATTATTTAAAATATATCTTAGGTCATATTACAATCGCACTTTATTAAAAAAAACCTTATTTTATTAAATATACTATTGAGGGGCTTAATACGAAATTAATTTGAGACTACAAAATCATACTTCTTTGACTTTTTTTCTATTTCTCAAAGTTATAGATTTACTTTATTTAACCCTTAATTTGGCAGAGGTTCAATGTGTTATATATATGTAAAATTTATGTATATTTATAAGTTTAGGGTAGTAAAGAATCCAGAAAAAATAAAAAAAAAATGTTGCGACCTTCAGGTTTCCAGGAAACCAATGTTCATCGGAGTGAACATTGCCAAATCTGTCGAGTAATATCACTTTATTGTAATGTTTACTGTGATGAACATAATCAAATTAGGGTACACATTCAAACAGGTAGTGCGGTTTACAAAATATTTTTATTTATATAAAAAACAATACAAAGACATAACAAAATATATTTTATAACATAATAGAGCCTCTTCTAGCATTTCACAAAAAAACTTAGTATTATTTTGTATGAAAATTGAGAAAACAATTACGAGATTTTTTTCCGGTAACAAAACAGAGTCTTATATTTCATTTCATGCAGTACACAGTAGTATTTTTTAGCCAATATTTGCACCTCCCCATGTCTTCTTTTGTATTAGGAAAGTGGCAAATATTGTCGAAACGTATGGGGCTAATGGGCCTGGGTAACTTAGGGTTCCTTATTGTTGATTTTTCAACGATAGAGTGAAGACGTACGGACCGGTTCTTTTTTGTTAAATTTAAACTAATAGCTTTTATAGCTATCACGCATTTCGTCTTCTGTCACTTGAATAGATTTGCAAGTTTTTTGAACAGAGTATAGATTTGACTGTACGGTAATATCGGTCACAATGTCTGAAGATAAAAACAAATTAAAATATTCTAGGGAATCTGCAGTGGGCAGGAAAGAGGCATTCATTATATTGTTGGTCTTGGTTTTCTTCAATTGTAGCTTGGTGACGGAAGGTGACGCTTTTTTTCCATTTATAGGTTAGTACAAATTTCAGAACTTTCTTTCGTCTTTTAGCCAGCACTGGAGTAACGTGGGCTCGAGTTTTCCTGGTAGCACTTTCAGGAGTTGATAAAGGGGCTTCAGATGAAAGAGATGGTATAGAAGATAAGGAAGGTATGTTCTCGTAGTTCGGTTCTCTAGTCGGCGTAGCTGGGCAAATTTGACGTAGAACTGGAGTCAATTGCAATGATGTTTCTGTAAAATCAAATTCAGGTGGATCGTCCCCAGTGTCATGATCTTCAGCATCAGGTTCAGGACTGCTTAAAATATGCATTCGCTCTAAAGATGAATCTAGAGATGGTGATGATGATGAAGCTAAACTTGGAGTATGCAGATCTGCCAATTCATTGTCCATGTCGGACCTATCACTGGTATCTGAGGGAGCATGCTGTATAGGCACAAGCGCCAATATTTTTGCCGTGCGTCCATGCAAAGTATGCTGTTGGCAACAGAAAATACCGAAATAAGCAAAATAAAACCCATAACTTCAAAATGTTAAAAAAAAAGACATAACTATTTTGGATTAATTTTTCATTAGGTATTTGGCATCGTTTACCGTGATGAACATAACAAATTGTAGGTATTTTATAGGTTATTTGGCAATGTTCATCACAATAAACATAAGCTTTTGGCGGGTCATAAAACTTGAGGATTCACATAAAGGCACATAATTCACACACCAAAATATAACAAATAGTCTAGATAAGTTAGTGAAAGCATTAAAATACTTGAAATAATAGAAAATCAAGTGAAATCTTTATATTTACCTTGCGGAACATAGACGACCTGCGAGGCGCCGACATTTTGCTTTGACAATGACAAGTAAAAGTGTTGTCAGGTGCGTAGACTATTTTTTTACTATTAAAAAATATTATATACGGTATGATAATATTACAAAAAATACGAATTTGGTGTAAAAATATAACGAAATCATTTTTTTTCTCATATGTTTCTCACAGTGAACACAATCAAATTAAGGGTTAACACATCCACAAAAATTCACCTGTATAACCATTCGTCATCCGATACAATGGTTCCTTTACTAACTTCTAGCTACATACAAGTATAGACATATAACAAACAATTATCCGCCATTCGATTATTTTCAATTCACTGTCAATGACATACGCGTATAGGTATTGATCGCGTACGAGGTCAAGAACAATGCCAGCTTTCATTAAACAAATCTATTCTATTAACAAAGCTTTTATTTAGATTGAGCTTTATTTTTGTCAGCTTTCAGACTTGCAGGTTAGATAAATATTTGAACATTTCTTTATTACCAGCAAAGTTTTTGATTGTATTGTTTAAAAAATAAGACTGTTGAACTTTTTTCGTTTTAATAAATATGTTTTAATTTTACGAACAAAATGCGTGTCGTAATCTCGGTGGTACATTTTTCAATGGGGTCAGGGCGAACACGCAATGGTACCGCCTTAACGCCATACCTTTGGAGGGCTGGATAGTGGTACATGAGTTCTTAAAATATTACCTTTATAAAATACCAGAGGGGATTGTGCTACATGCGGTACTAAAGCAGATAACTAAAAGCGAGAGCGGAGGTTACGTGTTCAGTAAGCTGTTAGGTCCAAGTATATAAAATCAATAGAACATATTAACGGAGCTTTAAAGGGTGGTGAGTAATGTTACAAAGGCACACCTACGGGGGTACATTTACCTCATCGCCATAACCGTAGACACCGCGTGGTACATTTGATTTTTTCTTTCGATGCAAGAAAGAAACAAATAAAATGAACATGATGCGTAAAAATATAACGTTCAACCTGTGCTGTTATGTGTTCAATTGTTAGTTAGTAATATACAGTGTGTAAAGAAATTTATGTCCGATCCGTGAACCTAAATTCGTAAGTGTTTTTAAGAATACTTTAATAATACTACCCTTACGATTATAACTATCGTATCGCTTCGTACGAGTAATAAAACTATCCTTCAGGTTAGGACATAACTTTCTTGACACTCTGTATAGAATTTATTGAAATGTTACGAGTAACATCACAGGTTAGGTTAGAATTGGGTAATAATAATTAATCACTTATTTGTCTGTGTAAATGATTATTATTATTAAAGCGTATAATAAATCAAATTATATACATGTATCGGAATATTAACGGTGGTAAGGACGACAATGTAATAAATATCCAAAGTCAAAGTCAAAAGTATCATTATTCAACCAGGCTACGTAATATAGTAACTCTGATAGTTGTTCTTTTTTTTTAAATAAGAACATACAATTGTAAATATAAGCAAACACTTGATAATCATAATATTTATACATGAAAGGTCCGTTATCTGAATTATAGTATATGCCGTAGATAGTAGATACTTTGAGTTAGGGTGATACATATAACTACAACAATAGTTACTAATCTTTAAAATCAATAGAATGAAAGAATGTTTGTTTTTATTCAGTTTCTACGTATGCTCGCTGAAATAATATTATTATTATTTCTCTCAATCTGAAATGTTTGTTGAGAAGAGACTGGAAAGTCCGTTTCAAATAGAAAAATACATATCAACCAGATATGAGTATCTAATTCCAGTAACCATAACAGTAAGAAAAATATTATGAACCTACTAGAAGTGCTGCGCGGTTTTCCCCGAGTTATTCTCGTTCCCGGAATCTATCTACAACCACAATTTCACCCAAATCGGTCCAGCCGTTTTTGCGTGCAAGAATAACAAATATGCATCCATATTCCATACATACATTCTCGAAAACTTTCATATTTAGCATTATATGAGTGTGCCAAAAATATTTCCGCTACAATTGTCTTACCTCGTTAATTAATTCTAGAAATTGTATAACAGAGAACGCTTGTCCACACTTAAAAGTTCTCGGCATTATGATCACTATAAAGATTTCCAGCTCGTTTTGGACTAGTCTACAACACAGCATTAACATAAATAGCTTTGTGAATTATATAAATTTGCAATTCAAATGGTATTCTAAATAATATTTATTTGACTGACCCTTGCGAAAATATTGTAACGTCAGTCTGTATTAGTTTGATCAGGGTTTTTTTATTTCATTATTTACCTTTTTATTGTGGCGTTATCTTTCCTATTCTTTAGAATTACTTTTCTGTATTGAATGTTTTTTTACCACACATTAAATAACTGTAACTAGGGGTTTAAAAATAATTTTATAATAAAAAGCATCAACTGCTGCCATAATATTTTAAGTAATAGGAACCTATAACATTAGATAATCATTACTTATCTATATTATGATGGAAAAGTAACATTCCAAAAACAGTTTGCATTATCTGTGTATTTAAAAGACATTGCAATATTATGTCACTAATTGATTAAGAGCATTGCCAGCAATTAATCATAGAACAACCCATATTAGAGTAGAATTAAGAAGCCATACATGCTTCATGTAACGTTGAAGTAATCTTATTATCGACAAACGTGAACTCTTAAAGCGTAGCACATTTTTTTGTATGATGAACAAGCTTAATAGTTTACAGACCTGGTTTACAATCGAATTATAACCTGTGACGTCACAGCTGCCCTATTTTCGTAACGATTAAATTTTAACAGCGAGCTGTTCTAAATTTCAAATACTAATCAATGTTGGACGTTAAAATATAGCGTGTTTAACATATTTTACGTTTACGTACCTTTAATTCTTATTATTTGACTAGTTGACCCGACGAATTTAAATCGACCGCAAAAGAATTGTTTAAATATTGGATAAAATATATTGGACTTTTTTCTAACCTTACCTATCGAACCCTACCTACTCCTGTTATGAAACAGAAATATTTCTGAATTTACTATGTTGTTATTTTTTTTAATACGACATGAGGTATTCTATATTTACGAATAATATAGCATACACAAAAACATACAATAATGATTTACTCATCATTTCATCATTGTTGGAAATAATTTGATCAATGTTAAGATTTGAGTAGTGAAACCTTTCTGCTTAAAACCTAATTTTATAGCTTGAATAAGATTTGGATTTGATATTTTAATTTCACCCTCCTTTACACATACAATAACTATTTAACAAATCATTTACCAATATCATCACAAGTAAAAGGATTGTTACTTGGAGGTTAAAACCATAAAACGGACGATTAACTTTAAGAATTCCTTACTGGAAAGCACGTGTATCTAATGACCTAACTGAATGCAGCGTCTGCGATGCACCAGTGTAATGTTCTGACAATAGCATCTTTTGTATGCAGAGTTGTCAGGTACAATAATTCTAGGTATTTAATACGAATAACAATGAGTGGAATTTGTTGGATTTGCTGTTAAGGTTAAATAATATAAGATTATAAGCTTAATAACTAGAAAACTTATAAGATACATAGCTATATACTGGTTCCAAAACTATTGATTATTTACAATACTACGACCAACTTCGATACATCGTCATCAGGAGATCCATCAAGTAGAAGTAAAAATATAAAATAGGTTTCAGTATTTCTCTTAAACGTTGCTCCTCTTAAACACAATAGTGTATACGAGGGACTTCTTTAATTGTACTAGTTAGCATGTTTAAACAATCAAATTCCCTACTATTGTAATATATTAAAACCTTAAGCATTCCCGTAAGCTAAGCAAACGACAAATATATAGGCGGATATTAAACCTATGTCTCTATAGATATCGTAAGTTCAAAAGGTGTCAATATTGTCTACAGTTCGCCAGCTGTTTACTCAAAGTCCGTCAGGATGCAATCAATTGATCTGTAGCGAACGAGCGAAATGCCTTGCTCTTCAAACAAAACCTTCCGATAAATTGAGATTGAAGCTCGGAGCCTGAATTTTCAATGCGATAGCGAAGTTAGTGTCACATAACGCGGTTATTGCATATTTTGGCGTACATTGTTATTAGTATTTGGTAAATAATTCATTAATACTTCATATATGAAATAATATAGAGGTAAATCAATGACGTTGTATGTACAGGGTAATGTTTGAATTTACTATCAGGAATCAATTGACTTTGAAGTATTTTTTCAGATATTATTTCGTGCCTTGAATTAAACAATAATAATGAAAATCGTGATAACGAAAATATAACGAAGCGGATGAAACTGGCACACGTAAAACATATATAATCGATTTTGGGGCTATTCCTCAAATTATTCGATAAGTAGATGACGGTGTGCTTCTCCTATTAGAAAAAAAAAACGAATCAGTACTTTACAGCCCGCGCACAACACAGGCTTTTTATCAGCCGATAGTTTTAATCAGTTTTCAGAGGGCGAACATGGCTGTAAGTGCGCACATCGTTTACTAAAAAGTCTAACATGTCTATGTTTCTCATTTGTTTTTCAGTACTTCTTTTTTCGACCATATTTTTTAACATTAGCTTCATACTATTCTTATTATTTTTACCAAGAGAATTAATTCTACGGCATATACAACAATGTTTATTAAATTGTCGTCCAGTTAACAAATGAGGTGTTACTTTGAGGTTATGAAAACATCAACAAACGGATTTTGTATATCAGTATCACGCACATTTTTATGAATGTAAAAACAGATTTGAATCACGTTGGGTCATATTCTGTTTTCCTTTTAATATTTAAAATACTTTTTGTGTTTCTCGTGCTTTAAAATATTTAAGATACATTAGAATTCCGGTAATTTAAATTAGAATAAATGCTCTCTCTATCGAGATATTTGTAATCAAACAACAGATTGAACATTACTCTAAAAACAACTAAAGCCATTTTGAGACTAAGATTTCTCTGTAATATTTTTATATTCTCTGTAATATTGTCTTCAGTGCGTATAGAATTTTAAGATCTATTCCTCCATTTAAAAAGGAACGTTTTTGTTGACTCAAATCTATTGCAGTAGTGAATAAGTATGATTAGTAAAAATTTGTGGCATTTTACGTGTATTGTTGGTACTATTGTTGTATTGTTACTTACTTGTCTTGACCAGCGTGGGGAGGGGGTGCACTGGGGGGTTTCAGGCTTCGGAAAGCCTTGAGCCATTTGTTCTTCATACTGCCGGCTGAGGAAGACGATAGCTTGCGATCTACTGCACCGCTGTCCGCTTTAGCCGCGAAGAGCTCTCGCTGCAAAGAAAGAACGTGTTAGAAAAGAACGGAATACATAATAGAAATTTAACTAAAATATATGTGTGAAGAAGGGGAACCAAGTTCTCGGAGAAGATCTTGAGGTTGTCAACGGAGTTAAGCGACAGAACTTTCGTTTCTTATCGCAGGTATAGGTCGCGTCATTTATCGCGAGAATAGTTGCGCATCGGTAGAATCGCGCTCGTAATATAATAAGAATCAGAACTTCTGTAAGTAAAATTTTGACGTTTTGATAAAGTTATAAAATTATTGTTAATCAATTTTCAAAGGGTTTTTTTTATAAAAATGCGCGTTTCAACAAAAATCACAAAGGAATTCACTCAAAATATTTTAAACGCAGTAACAAAATCTGGGTCATTGCTGTAAAAAGTTCGCGTATGTTCCCGACATAATACTGTTTTTCTATCAAAAACTACTGATTTTCGTTAACCTAGAGCAATATTATAATTTGATAAACCAAAAAACATTAAAAGGCCAGTTAGTTAGTCAGTTTGTAGTATTGTAAAGGATATTAATAATAATAATTTATTTCCATAATAAGGTGATTTACGAAAACAAATACCCAGGCTCCCAAGATAGTAAAGACTGTTTTTCAGGAGCCGGTTACATCCAAATCATTAGATTATTATTTAGATTTCAGATTATTAGGATTCTATAATTGTCTTTGAAATTAATCTATATTGTCACTGTTATTTCATATGTTGGCGCGAAAAATATAAAAATCAATAAACAATAAACCCGACTAACCAGAATTGGACTCGCCTACCAGAGGTAATAATATTATAAAATTTTTTGCGTATTTTTTTCTGTATTTTAAGTTTAAGATTTAAAAATATTCAGCTGTAAGATTTTCCTTAGATATTATTTTATATTATACAGATATTTCCTCGATAGCCTATGTAATTACGTACTTAATTATGTTACGTAATGTTATGAGCTCTATAAAGTGGGATTTCTTGATCCAAGCTAACGTGTTTAATTTACTGAAAACAAATTGTGGCCATACAAGGTTAGTCGCTTATGTGACGAGCGAACTTATTACGCATTACTTTTCAAAAACGATTGAATACTGATTATTTACATATTACTACGATAAGATTTTCTTCTACCTAAGTTCTGAGCCTTTCTGCGTTAATCTATTCTGTTTCTTTTTGTAAATTTTTAAGGGAAGGTAATAATATCGATATCACAAAAAGCAGACCTTATGTTATGGCAATTAATAGCGTTTTGGAAAGTAGGTAAAATCTTATAATCTATTTAAGCGTTACATTTCTGTCATCTTATGATATTTTTTTCAGGTTATTCAGTTCACTAGAAAGAAGCCAGTTAAGAATCTCGCATGAGCC
>JADANM010006178.1:4455862-4496210 GCA_026213755.1 Eurema hecabe
AAGACAATTGATTCAGTTATTGGGGTTAATAAATGCAATTGCACAATTATTGAGATGATTTTTTTTTATTTTGATGAGCTTTTTATAACTTAGCTGCGATATCAATTGTTTCTTTTTAATCAATTATCAAATTAATCTAAATTTATTCGACGTACACCACGTTAGATACATTTAGATGAGACGCTTTATTTTCATTTCATTATAAATATATATGGTATACATGAGTGCGTATAGACATGTCGAAATTTTGGTCTGCGCTCACAAAATGTTATTAGAACTGAAGACGATACGAGCACACATATTAAAATTTCAATTACGATGTGAGCTCACATTACGAGTTGTACGTTCGTTTTATTCGCAAAGTTACCGAATAAAATAATGATTTACCCGCAAATGAAGCGTATTTTGTAGCTCGGTCCCTTCAACTAATTGGACCTTAATTACATTTAATAATATTTTATACTATCCAGAAGATAACTTTATACCTTTTTGAACGTTTATTCTGACTGAGAAAAAGAATAATGTGCCTAATGAAAGAATAGTATGAAATTCAATTCAACAGACTTCTATAAGCTAAAAAATCAGGAACAAACATCTTTATTTGAAAAACTTTCTTTAATATTGTGACAGAAATGTACCTGTCCTTTATATAAGCCTCTTTAGGACAGCTTAAATGGCTTCGGGTATGAAAAAGTTTGAAGTTAAGAATAGTTTCTGAGCTTTATTGTGTTAACTTTCGGCCAACTCGCCAAGTGAGAAAACGTGTTTCAGTCGAGGGTTAAATCAATTGTAAGGGTTCCATCCCCGATGGATCGTTACCAGAATAGTTGCTACCTACCAATCAATAAGTCAAAAATACATTTATATTTATTATTTTTTGTTACTTACAAACATATTTGAGTAATCTTATGCTGGATGCTAGGCGACCATATCACTTTTACACGAATCTTATTCGAACAAAACATATTTAATCGTACTGTCGTAGTAAAGCTTCTTTAAACTAGGTATTTATTTGTAAGAAACTCCTCCAGAAAATATTTATAGTTATTTTATCTTCATTAAAGTCGATAGTCTATAAATCGTCTGTTAGCTGCGGATAAAAACGCTTATACTTATTAAGATCGACCTTTAGATTTATGATATTATTATAAAGTAACAGGATAAAAGCGCAACCCGCCAAGGATAAAGTCTTTAAATATAATTTCATTTGTTTCCTTTCCCGAGGTTTCCCGTTTGGAACCGACTTTTAACAAGTTTAATTGAGGCACGTTCATCTACTCCTGCAATCAGGTCTTTGAAATCGGAATTCGATTATGATTGATGGTTCCCAGTTATTTTACATAAATTTTTGCGCCTTTAGAATAAAAGAGGTGTCATATTTAGACGTTTTAACCATTTATTTCATTCAATTATTATAAGCTTAATTCTATATTATGTTTCAATTTACTTGATTATTTATAGGGAATCAACTATATATAGCACTACTCCTACACATTCACCGTTTCACAATGGATTCAGTCAGGTTAAAGACCTGTCTGTGAATTTTTTCAAATGTACTCTACTCAAAAGTAAGTGTGAAAGCTACAAAAACTCCATAGTTTTTGTATAACGTTCAATAAATACTTTAATAGAAATGGTTAAGTATTCATAGTACATTCGTATATTTCCATTGCCTAAAGCAAATATAATACATAAGTTCTACAATAGACAATATTGATCCTCCAAAGCATAGACCAAAAGAATTACCAATTGCTACGACTACGTCTAAAGTTGTTCGAGCAACTTGTCTGGTCACCCTCTCATACGGTCTATTGCCCAGAATAAAGTCTACCGTACCATGGGGAATATCCTCCGACGAAGCAATCTTCTTGGTTATAATATTAAAGTCTGGTTCAGTACAAGAAGACAAACAGTCACACTCTAAACCAGTTTCATTTATTCCGGGCACTCTTAATTTTTTCAATTTATCAAAATGTTTCGTCAGGCACTGCAAACCATTTATATCGCAGTATTTATCTTTATACACAATTGGTGACAGGTGAGAAGTACAATTGCAAAGCTTCAATTGCTCTTCAATACGGCATTGTATTATACAGGCAGAGTAGCTATAGAATTGGAAGCCACGGAAATTGCCAGGCACTTCGTCCGGAAATCTGCATTGTCTAACGCTGGGAACGGTCAAACTAACTTCGGGTTCATTTTCTACATCTACGATCGAAAATAATAACGTCGCCTGCTGTCCGTTCTCAACTAAAATTCTTCTATCTTGTTCCAGATTCCAAAAAGGCACGTCTTCCCGCGAATGCAGGAATGCTTCATAATCTTGGGAAATTGTGACGGTAAGACTGCCCAGGACGCGTCGGTCTGAAGACGCGACATAATATGAATATTGTGCCTCGCGATATTGTATATTATTCATCGAAAAACAGACGCCGTATTCTGTATCGATGGCCTTAAAATGTTGGCAACAATTCATCGGTTTATTATCCCATGTGCAGCTCATAAAAAGATCTTTGCACTCTGAACGGTACACAGAACGTAAGTTTGTGAAATCAAGCGAGCATTCAGATGTATTTTCACACGAGGAAACGCAGCTTGGGCAATCTCCGCGAAAGAAAACAATATCTTTAATGAGAGGTATTTTCTTTACATGTTCTGTATCGAAAGTCACCGCTTTTGTTAATATTTTATCATCATTGCCAATTTGGCAGAATGTAATCGAGGGAAATGTCGTGTTCCAATCTAGATAATCGGTGCGTGTCGTGAATCGTATGGTATCCTCCTGATAGGTCGAAATGTATTTGTAAATAGAAGCGACTGCCGCAATCCATATATGAACATAAATAATGAAATAAATTAATCTGTAAGCAATATGGATGTCTTGCCGAGTTAGATAACTTGGTCCGTGCACGGAAAGGTTACGACACGTATACTTTAGCCGAGGTAAAAGAACTTTAATCTTGGTTCTTAATTTTTTCATGCTGTCTTTTTACGATGGAACGTTAAGACACAATATTGAAACGAGACTGAAGTAAGATTTTGATAAAATTATTACTTTTCATTAAACACCCAGAAGCTAAATTAACTTATATTACCTTAATAGAACTTTAACAAAGACTACATATCGATAAAAAGGTTTGATAAAATAGGCTATTACCCGCTGTAATATATCGTACAAAAGAAATGCTTTTAGTATCAGTAGTTAGTAGTAGTTTTATTGTTAATAGACATATTTTTAAAATATTAGCTCGGGGTCGGTTCTTTTGTTGAATTGCCTTGTACCAGTTAACTAGTGGCGGTGTATTCATAAAGACAATTTTTGCACATATATTCATATTCGTATTACCTTAACTATATTGTTAGAAATGTTAATAGAATGATTTTTAATCTGTTATTTTGCATTTGTGAAGGTAGATAGTTATCTTCATTGATAATTTTTTTATTTCGATTTTAGTTCCGCGCACTGTTTTCATATATATTTTCTTAATATATGGTAGAATAATAAAGTAAAATATAAACCTACTCTATGTCTAAACAATTAATTTTTATATTTAATAACTTAGTAATTATAATTTTAATATAAGATTAGATTACTGTTGTGAAATATTAGTACCTATTTTATGTTTAGTGAAACTGGTACTTATTAAATTGTTCCGTCAATAGTATCTACTTATACGAAAGTCAAGAAACAGTTTGTTGATGCGTAATTAACCCAATTACGTGTTAATTAGACAGATATTGTGAACAGTATTGGACGGTTGTTGTGGTTTGTGTATTTCGGAGCGGATTTCGCGAGGACCCGAGATGTGGCTGGCGAACCAACAGCTCAGTGTGCGGTCACGACCAAACTTTGATACATGTTGTTAAAGTCTGCTTACATCTACAGCTTTGCGTTAAATATTTAAAAATTATATCATAGACGTAAAAAAATATGTGTTGTTGACAAAAGTGCGTGTCTGTGTTCATATATCGTTTGAATAAGTAAGAAGTGTTCTAACCTTAAAGGCTATGTTTGACGGCTACCAGTACAAGATGGCCGCTTTTCAAAATGGCGGATGCCAAAGCTTTTTTTCAAAATGCCTCAATATTAAAACAAAATAATAGACCACGTTGATAATCTTAATTTGTGTCAATATTATACTATCACGGACATAACGCGGATATAAAAATTTATAGCAGTTTAATTTTTTACTACATTCTTGTCTATATTGTATATCACAGAAATTTTAAGCGCGGCGTAAATAATATAAAAAAAATAATAGCATAAGCTGTGATATGCGTATGACATACTCTACCAGAATTGATGATTTTGATATCTGTAATGATTTTAGAATTATACTTATTATTGCAGTACATTAATTGACGTTAGGCCAATGATTTAGGGCAATTAATGTAAATTAAATTTTGTGTTTCGAGTATGTTGGGATATCGTTATATAGGGTATATAAATACTAGTGCTAGAATACATAAGAACTATTTTAAGTGAAAAAAGGAGGATGTTTTATTTTTTCTTGGATTTATCGCTTAGAGAAATTATTTCCTTGACTAGTATCAGTGCATTTGTAAACAAAGCGTATTATTAGATTTACGGCCAGGAATGCGATTATATAAATTACAAAATAACGAACATTGTTGGAACGCAGCAATACTCAAATGTACGGTTTACAACATTCGTTTATTATACTAATAAATATACGTCAATAGTATCTGTAGGGACATAGGTATATAGGTCATGTTTTATGACGCGTTTCCTATATTTGCTATTACTGTTAAAATTATCTAGTTAGCTATCTTGGTACGTAGTGTTTAGTCTAAAAAAAAAAGAAATAGAGAGAAAAGGGTACGTGTTGGATATAAAATTATATACAGGTGAATGGCATGAACGAAATCATATATGGCTAACTAGTTTTTATTTTATATAACTAAAGATTTTTTGTTGTCCTTCGCGCGTAGCCGCGTTAAACATGATTTGTTATAATAATTTTTAAAAACATGGATGAATTGAACATGACAAATATATAGATACTAGCTGTTGCCCGCTTCCCCCCATGTAACCCTTTTTTCCAGTTAGAAAGTAGCCTATGTTCTTCCCCGAGTTCTAGACTATTTTTGTACCAAATTTCGTTCTAATCGGTTCTGTAGTTTTAGCGTGATGGAAAGACATACATACAGACTACAGAGCTTATTTTTGCAGATAGAGAGATTACTTTTGCATTTATAATATTAAGTATGGAGTATGGATTTGAACAAGTTTATCAAAGTAGAATTAAATATAATTTTACGATCAATTATCGTATGGTAAGTAAATTATTACGCTACTCCATTAATATTTGTATATGATTCATGTTTGCCAAAGCTCAACACAATTTGGTTTTGAAACAGCAATTAATAGAGTAAAACGAAACGTTACCACTAAAACGTTTAATTTGAACTAGAAACAAACTTTCTTATTAGTTTGGGCTGTTTGAAATTTAAATAATTAAGTGACCCAATTTGCAGGCGTATTTACCTCCGAGTTGCGATAGCTTGTCTTTAGAGTATCAAACACGACATTAATTGAAACTGATACCTGTTCTTGATCCAGAATTTAATATTAGGGTAGCTGACGTGCAGTCAAATGTTAAATTATAATGATTTCAATTAACAGCGGCCCCTTTCCTGGCTAGCCTAATTTCACTTCACTGAAGGAAAGAGAGAGAATTGTAAATTATATTATATAGGACGACTAGTCGGTTTGTTCAAAATTTATTATTTGAATTTGATTTCTTGAACCAATAAATGTCTACTAAGAAATTATCTGACAAGACCCAACGAGCGAAAATTTAGGTATACATTAGAAACAAATTAAACAATGTGCTATCTTAAATACTTGTAATATTACATTTTGTATTATAAATATTTATCGTAATATAACCTATTTTTAAGCGGGCGATGTGGTGGATGGCTTGGTAATGGACATTGCAACTATAAAGTAGGTACACATTTCGCTTCTTACTTCTAACTAATGAAATTTTGCTGGGAATTCTTATCTTTAAACCCTTTAATTTAAGATATGTCATTACTACGCTTCGATTACCCCAATGCTACCTACCCACACAACCTGACCTATTCAATAGTTACATGTAATAGATTGTCAATATTGTAAAACAATAAAATTAATAGAATCGTTTAGTACCTCTAGCAAACATATCTCGAAAACAGTTCAACAATTTAAACATTAAATTATAACATCAAATGTAGGTGTATAATATAATTTATTGGATTGACATCCAAGTCTTTCGGTCCGCTGAGCTGTGACAAGCCAAGTAACTTATTTAATGTACTTATTCAAATAAAGCGACGTCAAATACATATAATAATTATAAGAGGTTTTACGCTTATTCTTGAGTTATGTGATGTTGTTGCGTAGCTTTCGGTAGGTGGTTGCAACAGAGGCTCGTTTTTTGGACCTTGGACCCATCTCGTAATACCTTTTCTGCTCCCCTTTTGTATAAAGCGATACCATATTCGCGAAGCAGTTAGCTATGCGTCTGTCCATGAGTGGAGGAGCTTACCATCAGATGAGCCTATTGCTCAGTTACCTGCTAGACTGTACATGAATATGAACATTTTTTGCTTCGTATATATCATTTTTATCGTGAATAGGTAAATACATATTGAAAAACGAAAAATTGGGGTCCGTGTTTTACGTGTTAAAACAGTACATCTATGAATTATTATTCAAATTAACATCGTTAACAAAGAAAGTACACTCAAATACTCAAATAACAATACAATGACTTAAAACACGATATTCTAAACACACGTCAAGCATTTAGATATCGGAAAGCTAAAACCGGATAACACTAAAAGTAGTATAAAATGTTCTCTTGTAATCTTTTTACGTCAATCTCAATTACTAAGTTCTCAAGTCTTTTGGGAACTACTCGGATGTGGAGACCGAGGCAACAAAAGATACGCCAAACAAAAGTATTTATCTCCGATGAAGACGATTAAATGGACTTTATACATTTGCCAGCTTTTATCAGCGATTTGTAAAATTTTTATAGTAGTACAAAAAACAGAAATCCGATTCACTTCTTAAAGACATCTGAGCCAATTCTTAACTCAACTGTTGAAGAAGTAAAAGTAGTAGAAAAACATCTCCATCCATACTAATATTATAAATGCGAAAGTAACTCTGTCTGTTTGTCTTTCCATCACGCTAAAACTACTGAACCGATTAGAACGAATTTTGGTACACAGATAGTCTAAGATCTAAGGAAGGACATAGGCTACTTTTTTTAAATCAACCCCCCAAATGTTGCGCGAGGTGTTGCTTTTTATATTTTGACGCTTTCACGGCCAAACCGCTCAACCGATTGTAGTGAAATTTGGTACACAGATGGTCTAGAGCCTGATATAAAACATAGGCTACTTTTTAAGTGGAAAAAAGGGTTATAAGGGGGAATGGTGAGAGCAAAGTTACATGAAAGTCCTAAGCTTATTCAACATAATACATATACACAACTGTCATTCTTTTTTTTAAGTTGATAATGAGTTTTATAATATACCATCCCTTACCTTTTTGAGTCACTTTAAAGCTTTTTTGCTACTATTTTTATGTAAAAATTTAATCTAAATTTGTTCACTATCTTTAGTGAAAGCCTTATAATTTTATGTTAAGTATAACCATTTTAAAGTTATGTGTAAATGTATGAGTACTTAGTACAATAAGACGTATAATATTTAGCATGCTGGTCAGGTCATTTGCTTATAAAAAAAAATTTAAATATTTCTAGGTCTAAAATATTATAGCGTTCTCTAACCTTAATTAGCTTCTGTAAAGTCAAGTGGTAGCACGACATTTTGCAAAGCAAGAGCTTTTATAAATTATACTGTAATTGCAATTCGTTGTAATTTATCCTTAGGTGTACCTGCCTACTAATAATATACCTCACTTGACGTATTCGGAAACTAGTTGCGGCCAGTAGTTTTAGCTTTATAATTTTCGTAACTGTGCCAATACATACTTAATATTAATTAATTGTGAAAGTGTGTTTGTTTGTCCTTCCTTCACACCGTAGCTAAGCAATCAATCGACTTGATTTTTAGCATACAGTTAGTTGAAAAGATGGAGAGTAACATAGGCTACATTTGGTCCTAAAAAACATCGCGGGTAAAAGCTAATATAGGAATAAAAAGTATTCCAAGTGTTCGTCTTAGATCTAACCTACGTCTATGTCTAACTTGAGTCAAATTCATCGAGTACTTTTTGTGTAAAATCGCAGCTAAAATCCATAAATCCATACATTAATTTATTCCAAATCAAAGTTATAGTATTAGTATATACATTATACATATAATTGAAAGGCACAGTTTTGAAAGGATGCTTATAACTGATTGACTAATTACTAATTAATTAGCGATGTAGTAAAAACAAAACAATGATATTTTTGGCCCTTTTTCCAATGTTTACTATGTTCTGTCAATGTTGTTCTAGCGCGTTAATTAACTGAATTCTGATTCCTCTGATTTTTAATATGGATAACAAACAGTATTCTGTTTTTACAAAAATAGTGTGACGGAGAAAACTGCTTTCAGAGTATCGATCTAATAATTATTTGAAGAAGTACTTTGTAGTCTTTATTGGCGCTCATTACATTCTTATCAGATATTCTAAAAAATCAATTTTTTAACATACATAATTATAAAAGTTTAGTATCCATTATATTAAATGCAAAACAAAGATTTATTATTACGATGATATGGTTTTTATCAACACTAACATTTGATTTTTATCTAGTGTAAGTAGGCGAAACAAATGAAATACACCAGTCAATTTACATCAAATTTAAATAGGCACTGAAAACCTGCATAGTACAGGAATTCTCTTGCGGTAACGTAATCCCGGACAAGCCTCAAATGCGGTGGATTCTAAATTGCATCGCTGAAACGAGATTTCACCAACAAATGGACTACCCCTGAGTCATGACGTATAGGGCTCATGATATTATACTTAAACTATGCGGATAAAATATTTGAAATTTAAATGTATAAATTTTGCAGCAAGTTATTTTGTGTTATTCTGAAACTGTCGATCTATTACGTATTGAAACAATACGAATTACCGGATGAGATAAAATTGACAACTTTATTAAAAAGCCTTCGAGGAATCGGAAGTTTGTATAAGAAACTGGAAATCAGACACATAAGAAATGGTTAATATTTTGTTTCACCGTTTTATAGTTTCAGGATAATAATGGTAATGTAATGTAATGTAACACGCGAGCTAGTACAATATTAATACATTAAACATGTACCTGTTTTAACCAACTTGAATGTGACTTGTTGTTGATTTTTCAGTTGTTCATTATGTATCGGATGCGTAAGCTCGCGAAGAGCCATCTCTATTGAAGGCTGCTGCATCTTGACCGGCGGTGGAGTAGACCGTTCTCTTGATCGACTCAATTTGCGAAAGAAACTGACTTTCTTTGGCTTCGAATTTGTTCCTGGAAAAAAGTAACCAAGTTATTAATCATACAGCATGATAATTGATGAAAGTCCACAAAGGTATTCATCGAAAATATACAAAAATATAAACCGCCACACAATATTTTAGACATCGCTGGCCAAATTAAGCCTTTGGTTAATATATGCAACACCATGCAGAATGGATTCGAACACACGTGATTGATTAGTTTATGAGCATTTATTGTCAAACCCAAACGCATGTTCAAAAACCTTCAAATGACGATCGTTGTGCTGTCGGAGTCGAGTGAGGACTTTGCGCTGGAGTGCTGTTAACTGATGGCTCTGACTGGGGCCGGGGGGGAAGCAAACTAAGGGAGGAAGTCGAGGGAGACGGGAAATGTGGAGCCGATACATCTGACCGCCGGTCAGGCTCCGGTGTTGTAACTCGAATGTTCGCACAGAACTCCGGCGTGCTCGCAACTTCAAACAGCGCATCAAAATCGCGATCGAATATATTTTTCCTGGAAAAAGCTGGCGTCGGTAACGGGGCGGGTAATTCAAATTCGTCAGGAGCAGGGGTTCTAACAATTTTTCCAAATTCTGTGTCTTCGCGACGGCCGAGTTTCTTGAAGAGTTTCGCCTTGGTGCGCTCGCGCGGCTTGGCCGGCCGCTCGATGGACGGCGTCGGCGAGGCCGTCGCGCGTTGTGCTGTCTCCGGGGGCGCCGTTTTGGGGACGGACACTGCTCGGGGTGGGGCGGGAGCGGGCGGGGGCGGGGGCGGGGTCTGCGCCTCACTCGGCTCGAGCGGCGGTGGTCCGATTATTATATCTAGAGTCGGCCGCTGCCTAGACCGGGGCAGCGAGTGCGAGCTGTAAGTCAGGGAAACTACTTCGTCTGCAGGATATATTACGTACATCCCTGGTGAGACCGCATCGCGCCGGCCCCTCGCGCCCTCCGAAGAGGTTCACGCGCGCCTCTATCTTTCCACTCTCTCCGTGCCTAATTTCCCTTTCCTCAAAGCGATTAGAATTTTCTATCCGAGGTTAGTACTTCTTTGGAATGTTTCTTTGTGTGAGTTTGGTTGTTTAGTAGTCGGGGAAGTTTTAAGGAATGTTTTATAAGGGAGACTTTGAGCCATGTGAAGGAGGTAGAGTAGTAGTAGAGTTTTCTTCGTCTGCTGCTTATGATTAATTCATCTTCAACCTGTTTAAATCTGGAATAAATAAAGAACAATAGATAAATTTAGCTTCAGAAATAAATTGTTAATCGACTTGGAGAAACCGTAAATAAATTATGTCAGAGTTCACAATAAGAACATCGTTCGAATTGGATATTTTGTAAACAATAGAAAATGTAAAGACATCAAAGGAGACACGCAAAGGTCTGTTAATATTTAACGTAACAAAGGGACCGGTATTACCCATGTTTCGAACAAATAACACATTCATAATTTAATCGTGTGCACATTTGAACTGGAATTGAATATGCTATATTTAGGATAGTGCCTTTCGTATTCAATGAAATAATAACATTTCGTCCATTTTCAAATTAAAAGTTTGACATTTAAAAATAATGGACTATCAAACTTTTAGATGGAATTATTTCGACGGCGACAATGAATTTATATTTGTCCTTACAATAGTATTAAATAAAAGTTATAAATTGTAAATTTGTTATTGTGAAATATTATTAAATAAAAATAACTGTCAATGTTACTTGTTTTGTACTTTGTGGACGTAGTTTACTATGTAAAAAAAATTGTATAGTTAAAAAACAATCATAAGTGTTAAGGTTGTGTTGACGAAATTATTTTTTATTAAAGAATACATTAGCCTTACATCCGATATAAAATTACTCGGCACTGTGATATTATCTATTCCCTTTATATTTTAATATAAGCAATCTCTAAGTTTCTTTCTGATTCTCTCGGTAAAACCGTTTACTGAGGTGGTTGTAAGTATATACCGAATTGTGAAGCAAAAAGTACAACTGCATGAAAACTATGGGTAAAATTATATTTTGCCAATTCCCAACGCTTTTTATGATAAGCTTATTGTATCCGTTTTCACTAAATTGAACCAAATTCAAATATCATGTCATATGGGTATAAAATTGGGTCAGTCTTTATCTAATCCCGGTTGAGAGTATTACCCCAATATGTATAATTAGCCCGCATAATATGTTTTAGTAAGGCAACCAGAGCGTATAGATAAGCAGGTCAAGAGAGTCCACAATGTTGAAGAGTCCTTGAGATTTTAAAGTATCACTCAAAATTTTACGTTCAAGCCTCGGTACTACAGGAAAATTATTTGTCTTTCACTCCAATCGCCTTTTAATTAAAACCTCTTTGATATCTGCCCTTGATTTAGGCTTTTGTCAGCTTTTCGAAAGATGTTTCAAAGATAACGGTACAATATTGTTTTAAAATATGTTGACAATAGCTTAGGCTTATAAGACATTTTTCAATGAGACGTTTTTTATACTAATTAGTTTAAACATACGACTGATATAAACGTTTTGAAAATTCATGTTTTAAAGTGCGATTACTTGGCTTTTAAAACTGTGAAAAATATACGATTTTTTAACTTTTATAGTTCAGTATATAGTTAAAAGATGCTTTACTATTCAAGACCTGCCTCAAATAATTTCTCACAAACGACACTTATTGCACTAAAATGAAAATAAGTAGAAGCAGTTTATTTGACACTGTTTACTGTCGTTATGTTTTAGAATTTTTACGAGGAAAATGGATTCAATATGTTGAGAAGGAAATCCGAAGAGTGACTTGATGTCAAATAACATATTATATATATTGTTTCTTGTAGACGTGTTTTTTGTGAATTTTGAACTATTTTTTACTTTACCATTTTTTTCTTCACGCAATTTTTATTATAATTTCCTAGACCTAGATAACTAATAGCCTTATAATCAATACTAGTCTGAGGCAAGATTTAACCAAAAGCTTCTTTTAATTATCAACTGGAATCAGGTTTCGTACAAACTTTAATTAGTTAGTTACCTATAGTCTTTTATAAAACAAATACCAATATTAAAATTAGTGTATTTTTTATTTGATTTATATCCAACGGAAGTTTTGCTATATTGTGTTTTAAGCAATTCAACGTGAACCATAAAAACCTGATGAATAATGTCAGAATATTCCACGCATACCCAGTAGACGCAAGAATATGAAATTTACGATGTTCATATTAAAAGTACTAGACTTGAATTGAATATAAGATTAGACTCAGGTAAGGTTTCACATTATAATGATAATAATATGAAGGCGTGCAGCAAAAACTCCGCATTTTATATAACAAAAGCATCCGATAATGTCATTATGGTTTCTTATTATTACAAGATGTAGTCATAATATTATATAATTTTGAGAAAGGAAAATTTTCAAATAATTTCGCGTGTTGTCGAAACGTTATTTTCAAGGTACTAGGTATTAAAAATTATCGTATAATAAAATGCTGCAGAAAAGTGTAAAAATAAGAAAATGGAATGTATCATTATTATCTTTAAATCAAGTAATATAATTGGAATCAAAATCTAACTTTAACTGAACGAAGCAACCAAATTACTTGTAAAATATGCCACGTATATACTTATATCTCATAAATCATCTATCATAAATTTTTATTTGAGCAATCGTATAGTACTGACACAGAAAGCTTATTTACTATTGACATGCAAAAACAATGCTAAAACAAAAAGCTAAGTCCATTGCATGACAACGAACGAAAACAACTTTTTACATCGGATTTAGGTCAAAACGATATTGCATTTGCATGTCCCCACTTAACTTTAAAGTGAAGGAAAATGTTATTAGCGTATATATTATATTGAATAGATAAGTTATAAGCACAAAATTTTGAGGACGCAAAAACATCCTAATTAGGACGTTTTACCTTAAGGAGATTGGTTGCCGATGCATTCACGCGCAACTTACAAAACTTTTTTGTTGGTTTTATCATTTATCTCTTTACTATAGTTTTGACTTCTATGTATAGGTAGGTTTCTTCAATTGATTGGTATGGGTATAACATATCTATCATATACAATATCATTGGTACGATCATATGGTTGTTATATTCATGTCGTGTTGTATGCTCGCGACAGCGCATTAGACAAAGGGAATGTGACATCTCCGTTCAGGAAATGCTTTGCGAGTGTTGTATAGTCCGAACTATTGGAATTCCTACTGTCATAGACGTGTAACGCATAGAGTCATAGTCCCTTTAATATAATCAGTCCTTCGTAAGTGAAGCCAAAATATAGTTGGCTATATGATAGAATAAAAAACACGTTCTTGTACATGTGACATGACATTTGATGTGACATGCAAACAAGCCCACCAATAATGTTGTTGCTATAAGAAATTTGAAATCTACGAACAACATATGAATTTTGATATGATGCACTGCCGCGGCGATCTATATATGTAGACAAAATTGTCTACTTTGAAATGACTTTACTCATAATGCGGTTCTAGGTGTTATTATCCTATGCCTTTTGTAATATCTATGTGCAGGCTTCTACACACGATTATTACATACATAAGGTCGTGTAAAAATTCATTTACGTTGTCAATGGATTTTAAATTCAATTTGAATTCTCTTATTAAAGTCCTTTTCGTAGACAAAAACTATTTTAACAGTAGTTCTGTTAAATTTAATTAAAACAACGCAAATCCTGGACTTTGATTTTTTAAAATCATTTTTATGTAGGTATAATAATTACAACTGTTTTTGTATACTGAAGTACAAAAAATATTAGAAACGCCTTATATTAAGTATTTTATGAAAGTAAAAAAAAAACTCACAAATATGATAACATTTTTTAACTTAGGTACCTATAATAGAGTTGCGAAAAATTTCAAATGTAGCTTGCACGTGTTGCTATCGGCAAAAAATAACAGCGTCCGTTGTTTAAAAAAAATATCGGCATCGGTGTTGCCATGAAAATTTAGTTTAAAATTTTTACACGTCATGTTTGTTTTTTTTGTTAACCAATTTTGTATAAGCTTACTAATCGAAAATAATAATAACGTTTATATGACTTTTCATTTGTTTTCATTTGAAAATTGCGCTTACACTTTTTCTTGTGTTTGTTAGAAAATATCCGTGAAAGTGGTAAGTAACGTTTTTCTTCAATGTTTTGTATTATACTTATTCTCCTATATCTATGTCATATGTATATTTATGAAAATATCATTTTGTAATATGTAATAACCTATTATAAATCCATACTAATATTATAAATGTGAAAGTGTGTTTGTTTGTTTGTTTGTCCTTCCTTCAAGCCGTAGCTAAGCAATCAATCGACCTGATTTTTGTCATACAGTTAGTTAAAAAGATGGAGAGTAACATAGGCTACTTTTTAACTGGAAAAAAGGGGAGTAAAAAGAGGGGGAACGGGGTCAAAGTTCATATGATATCCACGCAGACGGAGTCGCGGGCAGCAGCTAGTACATAAATACATTAACATTATATCGATCAAGTTTTAAAAAACAGTTATAATTAATTTTAAAATAACAACCCCACTATGCTAATAAATGATATGATATAAAAATAAAAATAAAAATAAAGAAATGTTAAAAATATACAGTGGTACATTCGTAATAACGATTAAATCCTTCTTAAGGCATTAGAACGTTCACAGCTTAACAATAATCTCTTATACTTTAATATACCTATAAGTAATCTCTTAACAATTATTTCTTTCACGAGATAAGATATATTTCATTTAACGAACTGCTTATGTATGAGTTTCATTTTCCAAAAATATTTTTTTTCTTTAAAAGGGTAGAGAAATTGATTGTACCTACCATGATATCATTTTTTATTTATTTATTTTTTAATACAAATAATATTGGCAACATATATTATGTTTTTAAAACTATCCATACTTTTTATTTAAATAGTAAAAATCTGGCTAATAAATATCATATTGGTTAATTTCTCGAAAGTTATTTTTCAGCGATATATACGCAAAGCCAGGAGTGTAAAATGTTTTATTCAAACAAAAATAGGGGAAACAGATTAACGTGAATAAAAGGAGGTCGAGAGTGTGCGCAGGCCACACAATAGCTTCCCTCATTACGTTAAAATTTCATATCGTAATGTCATATCTACTCGTGTATGAAAATTGCAGATAGTACTTGCGTTATGGTCACCAATAATGCGGTATATAAAATATAAATAAACAAAAGTACACCAACTATAACATGTTTAGGTACCAAAAAAATTAATCACTTTTAAAAACTAAATAATACAGGGCAGTAGGCCACTCAGTGATGTTTCAGTAGTCGCCTTTTCTGACCTTTTCTGTTTGCCGACATATGATACGGAATAGTTTTAAGTGTTATTTTTATTTGAGGGGTAATCATTTTACGGATACTCGCCCACTATAGTAAGACAGGTTATATCGGGCTCGTGCGTGGCACTAACGAACCTATATTCCTTCGGTGGTTCACGAGGATGCCACATCATTTCCGTAAGCCCGACGACTGGGCCTATCCTACTAAAGAATAGTTCTATTATAATCGGACATAAGACAAAATCCTTTAATATTAAGTATTAATATTTTTTGAAATGTTTATATTTCCTTTATTTTTGTAAACATATTATTTTATTACAAAAGTATAACCGACTTACAGTCTACTTTAAAAATAAAATATAATTATAACCATTAAACAACTTTAACGATTGAAATTTCGTCGAATTCAAAGATTTTGTAACTTTCTTAAAGATAAATCTAAACTTATAGAGGCTAGAATTTTAAAATAATTGTAATCACTTACAAAGGGTTCATAATTTTCGAATCACCTATATCAGTATAAGCTAAATTTATTTAATAACCTATGAAACAAATCAAAGCTTTATAAAGCGATCTACTAGTATCAGATTGTCTTATTACAGTCTTCAACATTGTTTAAAGTTTCTAAAACATTTCACCCTGAGTTATATAATTCAAAGCCGAATGAGTTAAAAGCTACCAATTGCAACTTAATCTTCCTAAAATTTACTTTGTTAATTTATAAAGATTGAATTGAAAGATTTATCACTGTCTTAAAAACGATTGGATATTTGGAACAGTTTCTTTCTTAATTTAATTGACTTCTTAATACCAAAGGATTTTTAAACACGTAATCTGAAACATGAACTGGTAGCCGAAAATGTAAGTTTAAAATACAAATGTGCTTTGCTCACTGCTTAATTTCGAGATACATTTTATGGTACAAAGGTGTCGCAACGTACTTGCTTTAAAATGGATAGTACAAGGGGAAAAATGTAAAATTGTGGTCATTTTTATTCCAGTGAAGAGAGACCTCTGTTGAAACCGCTCTCGCCAATTTTCTGCTAAAACACATTTCTCGCTTTTTATTTGGTGCATTGATCCATTTTAGTATACGTACATTTTGATGAATATGACTCTAAAGAATATATATTATATTCTTTGAAGAAATTTTAGATGTAAATTTTATTAGACTAGCAATTGATTCTCAAGTACTCAAGTATGTGTGTGCTAAATGTACAACTTAAAAGAGGTCGTACATATTTATTACTACAACAAAAGTTACGCGTGCCTTTTCAAAATATAATTGTAAGAATGAGTTCTCAACTTTTGTATTGTTATTTGCCCTATTTTAAGGCAAAAAGGAAAATCACCGTACGTGTGGGTGAAACACTTACATTTTCCCAACTTATATACGAAGCTTGAAACGGATTTCTATTTAGAACAGAATGAACAAGGTTTCGGATAAACACTCAAAATCTTAATTGAGGCCCGACCGCTTTGTGCGCGATTCAAAAAGGTTAAGATGTGCTAAAACATTTTCTCGAGTCGTACTTTTGTTTTATTCTGATCTTAAACACTTTATATTGCAGTCGTATTAATCTTACTGATATTATACACTAGCTGGCCTGACATGACTTCGCACCATGTTATTGCTTAATAATTATCCTTGAATATTTCTAGTTGATATTCTTAAAAAATGAATTTTAGTTTCAGAAAATCGGTTCAGCTCTTATCGAGTTATACGCTTATCAACACCTTTTGCGAATTATTTTTACATTATTATAAATGTAAAAGTATGTTTTCATGCTTATTACTATTTCACGCAAAAACTACTTCATGAATTTGGCTGAAATTCAGCAGACACGACATTACACCCTAGATTGACACATTGGCTACTTAATATTTCTGTTATTCTCCGGGAACGGGAACTACGCGGGGAAAACCGCATGTTACATCGCCTAGTAGGTGGGAATGCGAAAGCGACCGCCCACCCGTTCACAAAGGCCAAAATGTGGAATAAGAGGGTTTTAGTGGGTATTCCTGGCCGTGCGGCGCGAACGCCAACACCTCTGGCCGAGCCATACCCCGTCGCACGCGTCTCTAACATATTTGCAGCGGGCATGTGTAGACATTTCCCTCTATAAAAAAAGGTAACATCGCCTAATACAGTTCGTCCATATATCGTTAATTACTAAATATTTCATTTATACAATTATAGAAGCTCACATGTATTACAAAATAAATACAACTGAAAATACAAATTTAATAACTTCAAAATTTTAATATTAAAAGATTTCGACTTTAATATTATACTATACTTCAGAAGAAGTATGAACATACTTTAATTTGATAGAGCTTTGAACTCATATCATGAAAGTTTTATAAGTTTAGTGAGCTTCGTTGTTGTTTCGTGAGATTGGTTAAACTTGTTTTTTCCTTCTTTCAATATTCACTTATGTTTCTTGTTTATATTATACTTATGTCACTTGGTTTTGCCTGTTAAACTGGATCCTATTTATTATATTATATATTTCAGTGTTTATATGTAAAAAAAATATGAAATACACTCATAAATTATGTGCCTGACTATTTGTCAAATCAAAATTATATAAATACCTAGAATGTTGGCTATTGAGTATAATATAAATAATAATATAAAAACCGTCATGATTTAGTGAGTAATTTTGTTATTTTCTGCACGATTGAGCTATCGAGTGGCTTCTTTACGTGCTTAAAATAACATTACACGCGAAATGGGTTTTTGAACCGTTATCGATAGCTTTTGTTTTGTTTGCTTTCCTCTTATATTGAAAATATTGTTTTAGCTTCAACTCGTTTTTTATAAAATACGATGTAGAAAATTTACGTTGTGAGAATGATCTTATTAAAGCCGCCGTCCAGGGTTTAACCTGCGTATACTTTCCAAACTGGTGGTAAATGATTTATAATAATAATGTAAATACCACAACGATTCAAAAGTGTTACTTTAAGTAGCCTAGTTGAATAAAAATACTTTTGTCTCGGTCTTTTGAAACAGCGTCCTCATCCTCATCGAGTTGATCGAAAGTCTTATTTACCTACATGGTAAGCTTCAGTCACATCCATTTAGTACTAATCGCGAGAAAGAGCAACGGACATACATAATATTATATATGTTATGTACTTCTGACGCTACCTTCGCATTTATAATATTAATACCAGTCCCGAACCGACTTCGTTTACGTTATAGACATCGAATCAACACTTTTTGATAATAAATTATTTTTATAAATGAAGTATGGGTTAAAATGGAAATCCATATTATTTTAAAATGTTTTAATTCCTTGCTTGTATGTTTATACAGTTAATAGCAATGAAAAAGGCGATTAACTAGGTGATTTGAAAGTATAATTTGAGAACGTTTTGTGAGGATTAGTCGATAAAAGGGTAATTAAGTTCGGGCGAAACGGTGCCCAGTCGATAGTTCACGTCGAATTAATAAATATTTTACTTATAACTACGTTCTACCGTCTTTTTCTATTATTTTTTCCCCTGTCATTATCCTTTAAGTCTCATTTAATAATATTTCTAATAGCTTATTTAATAAACTTTATTGTTATTCTAGTATTGATGTTTCATTATACAGTCAAGCAAACTAAAAGGATATTTCGTGTTTGTCATATTTAAATAAGAAAATAGGAATATACTTATAGATGCTTATTTTGTCTGTGAAGAGTTAGAACTATTTATTAGTCAGTCACGGCGTACGCTGATGGTTTTTATCGAAAGGTACTGACCTACTTAATGTTGAATCGGCACACGTGTTCAAATAGAAACCATTTAATAAAATGTTTCTAAAGAACCAATACGAATAATAAACTTCTCTAATTAAGTAGCATTAAAACTTTTTTCGATTTGAACATAATTCGTCTGAAACGAAACCAATGACGTCGAGAAAATAACTTTTAATTATTCAATGTTTCCACATCGATACGAATTTCTTAGAGCCTCGACGATTCTATTCATACCCCGAAACTTTTGAGAGTTTATTAGTTAGCAAATGGGGACCAAAATTCATTTAAGGCAAATATAAGTGTTTTTTTTTTCAAAATTCATACTTTGTATTCTGACCTTTAATGAAACCACATTTTATATTAGGTAAACAAAAATACGTTATACGTTCCCGGATTACTGATTGAAATATATGTTATTATTTACAATGTATTGGTTTCATGTCGTTAGACTGAAATTGCTTGACTTGCACAAAAAAGGTATCACCATCCCAAAAACCTTATCAGAGACGTCATCATGAGATATACAAGTTTACGAATACAAAGAAATGTCGCACCACCATAAAAAATACTGTCCGCGCTCTGTTTTTACCCGTATAATTTACATTGGTTTCGTCGGTCGTCGTCGTCATCATGTCAGCCTCAGGACGTCCACTGCTGGACATAGGCCTCACCCTTGGACCACCACACAAATCGGTCGGAGGCGACCTACATCCAGCATCTTCCGGCGACTTTGACATATCTTCAGTACGTTCAGTCAAATTCATTCAGTTTTGCAGCATGTGAAAGAGCATAAAACTTACCAACATCGCGTTTATAATATTAGTAGGATGTGACGTCACAGTTATCAGAACTCAGATCATTTGAGTTATGTCAGTTCAAGTATTGGCGCAACAATATCAATGAAGGGTATCGAGTGTAATAAACTGAAAGGGCATCATAGCTTTGTCACTTGGGAGATCAGTTAAATCCAGTCTATCAAATAGGATCAAAACCATTCGGGGCGAGATTGTCTAATTCTTAGCTCATTCGAAGAATCTTTATCTAAATGGTTCTGATATTTAAGCTGCATTTGGGGTAAGATTAGCTTATATATTAAAAATGGAATTTTGTAAGTATCACTCATAATAATTAATAATTAATCAATTATTAAGCTTGTTAAAAGTCTAAGTTTTATATGTTCAAATTATCCTTCTTATTTATCATTATGCTTCTGCGACACTTTTGACTGAGTGTATGAACCTATCAGTACTATTAATTAAATATTCAATGAAATGTAACTAAACCGAAATAAGTCTTTTATTGCTATTTTTAACACAGAAATGAATCCTTATCTTTTATGGAATATTCAGAAAAAGAAATATAAAATCCTAAAAGAAATATCTTACAACGATCTATTAAACTTAAGCCCTTCCATCTTTCACGAGAGTATCTAAATTGTTCAATTTAAAGAATTGTCACTCTAAATTAAATTCGTTCCATTAAAGTATGAAAACCTAATACTTCAAAGGAAATTAAGTTTACATTCGGGAATATTAAAGACCGCTGTTAAGCAAAGTATGAAAGTTCATCCACTTAAAATGTTTCCTACATAATGGAAAATGCAGTGACGGCGTGAAGGCTTTTTCGTATAAAATTAACCTAGATACAGTCTGGACGGTGTCTAAGTATCTATTGTAGACTGTAGTTAGCTGTCGGCAAGTACAATGCAACTCATTCGAGGATATTGTTATGAGATCAACTTCACTTTGTATAGCGAAGATGCAAGACGGTCACAGTTAGCGTCTCGTTCTGTTTTCTGAGGATTTGCTGAGTAAAATACATAAATTGCCTTTCTTTAAGTAACGAGACAATTCTTCGTATTTGAAATAATTGTTCTTTCTTTAATGAAACAGTTTTGATTATAAGGTATAAATCAATACTAAAGCCGATGTATATGTGCTTAATATTTTGTTACAATATTATCTATCAAATGACTATACGTACACACGCACTACTTCGGCAGCTTGAAAAACATTGACACATATTGTATTGTAGAATAGAAATTACTTTATTCCTTTGTTATATGTAATACTCATTTGGACATGAAAGTGTCATACTAATATGAATTACTAACAGTCAACAACCACAAAATGTGTCAACACTAGAAAGAAATTACAAAAGTATTTTCATTGTAGCTGCTACCTTCGTTTGGAATCCCAAAAGAATTTGTCTCTATGAAGTGAAAAGTACGTTCGCATTCCGCACGTTATAACAAGGTATTCCCATGGTCCGATGTAAATGAAAATTTATAGGACGGTCAGTAATGAGTGAAATTAACTGACGATAATTCTTCAACAAAGTACCGTAAGTCAAGCTTTATAGTAAGTGACGTTATAATCCTGATATATGCTGCAATTTAGAAAGATTACACAAACTATTTCAACATAACCCATCTCTTATATTAAGTATTTTATGCGGTATTGATACGGCCTATACAGTATACACTTCTTTCGATTATACAAACTATTTCAACATTGGACAACTTTCATATTTGACGACCGCTTGGCGCAGTGGTAGCACAACTGCTTTCTGCGCGAAGGGTCGTGGGTTCGATGTAGGGAAAAATGTATTTGTAATTTACATTTGTATTTTTATGGGGTCCGGGTGTTGCTATCTATTGGATGTATGTATTTACAAAAGAAAATTATGTATATGTATTATGTATATTGTATGTAATTTATTCCGTTATCAGCTAGTTGCCATAACACAAGCTTCTGCTTAACTTGGAACTAGATGGCGCTGTGTATAAATGTCCTGAAAATATTTATTTATTGTTTATTATATGAACTATTTTTTTAATATGGTCGTTAATGGTTTGTCTTAAATACATTATTTGATTATTTGACACGCACTTTTCCAAAATAGAACAGCTTTTATATGAACTATTCATACGGTAGGTAATACATCTTGCAAACTATTTTAATATAAAACTTTCATATTCTTTCCACTTCTTTGAGTTTCATAATTACTTAAATCTTCACAAATGCGCTATGAATGAATTTTTAGTCATCAAATTTAAATACCCGTTCATATCGTTCCTCATTTTTGGTTTGTTCAGATGAATTTTAATTGAAGAGATTTAAGATTTTAACGAGTTGAAAACTTGACCGTTTTGAGCGGCGCTTGGCTGAGTAACAGAATGTTCAATTGTCTATCGACATCTATTTCGGTGTTATCTATGTGTGCCAGAATTTTTGTCAATTTGTTGTGGCATGCCAGGGATATTTTTTAAGTATCGCAAATGAAAAGCTACAAATACTTGAATAGTGGTTGACATAAAATTGGTGCTCAGCCGCTCAGGTATACAAAACTTGCTCGCTTTTAAAAACGGTTGCACTTATCGTTTGACTTAATGAAGAAATATGTTAAATTCTTGCATAATATGAATTCATTAATTCAAAATACATACGTTTCATACGTATTATTCTCTGCTTATTTACTATTGTTAGTTGATTATTCTTTTGTGTAGGTTTTTTGTTATTTTTTTCACGCATCAACTATTGAATGGGTTTTGGTTTAGTTAGATTTGTACCTTGAGTAACTAATAGGATTAAACAATGAGATTTCTATTATGGAGATGCACAAAAAAATCCCATTTAAGTATAATATACTAGCTGTTGCCCGCGAGTTTCAACCTCTCGCGCAACCCTTTGGGAATGATTAAAAAAAAGTAGCCTTCCTTCCCCAGACTTACGACTATCTTTGTACCAAATTTCGTAGTAGTTTAAGCGCGATGGAAAGACAGACAGACAGACATAGTTACTTTCGCATTTATAATATTAGTAAGGATTTCTCTCAATTTACGTATGCACAATACGTAAATTGTTAGAAATATATCACAATCACGGTAAGCATTTATATAATTAAATCTCCCACCAATATCTTCGTAACTCGCAAATTACAAGCAACATTTACCCCAATACATACAATACAATTAATTAATATTGAAAATTAATTAATATGTGTGATATTATTAAAACAATCCCTCATTCGCAATCGACGTTGATGGCTTAATTGCGCCGTAGGTAAATTGATGAGTGAGGACTGAGGTCATTACCGCCCGATTGAAACAACGATAATACAAGCAAATAGTGCTTTAATATATTATTGTACTGGCACGCGAATATTATAGGCTAACGTTCTTTTTAATACTAGCCGTGCCGTGAGTTTTACTTGCGTTATTTTCGTCCCCGAGGCAATTTTAGGATAAATAGTATCCTATGTGTTAATTGAGGGTCTAATAATAATAAAATAACAGCCAAATACATACAGTAGTTTTTGCGAGAAAGAGTAACAAATATCCAAAAATCCATGCTCACCTCCTCCTCATACGGATTTCGTGTGTTCTATTCTTCAAGTTATATTGTACCTAAGTAGCTTTAGTCGCTTTGATATTATTTAAATATATATGGTAATCCTGACAAGCTCTTTGGTAACCCTAACAAAATATTTTCCTTGATTTTATATGATATGGAAGTGTTATTAATTGAATCCGGTTAAATTTGGTTGAATTGGGTTTAATTTTTACTATGTTCCATTTAACTGACGATATAAAGTTGCCTAAAATAAATGTTATTTTAGCTATAAAATCCCCATTACACATACATAATATATGAAATCCAGTGTATTTTGTTTTATTACTTGTTACAGTTATTTTCACACTGAACAATTGAACATGTCTGAATTTTCGGTACACGCAGCAGTAAGCCGCCGAGGCGTCTAACCACGAAGTTAGATTAAAATATCTATGTATTAAAGTGGTGGTGGTTAAGTGTGAAAATTCACAACGAAACCAAAAGGTAGTTAAACGCGTGGTTAACCGCCTAGTACGTAAGCGTTCTAAACTTTGCAAAGTCACTAACATTCGCAATTCACACACAAAGAGCCTGTTAAGTGTTAATTTAGAAACTGTTTTATTCATTTTCAGACCTTTTTATTATTTAAGTATCTGATTTATCTGATGACATTTAGAATTGATAGTTTCATCAAGAACTTTGCAACGAAAATGGGTTAAAGAATTCTTCAGTAAGTTTCTAATCATTATATCAGTTTCTAATGATAATGTCAAATTCTTGGTTGCGTATTTAAGAAATTATATTTTAATTAACAAAATTTACGCTATTTATAGTGAGAAAGTAAGGATATTATTTGTATACACCTTGCTTTTCTTTCAAATAGTTCTTGATGTAAATAAATCTATGAACCGTTCAATTAATAGTACTTAAATTTAAAATATCTTAAACATTCTAAAAGTCATTAAGCTCCGCTTGTTAGGAATAGGGTTCATAAAGATATATTAACATTTAACCATCGTTAAAAGCTTTTAGCGAAATTAAATCATCGGACGTGAAATGCATTAACTTGTCCACAAGGGTCTGTAGTGTTTATTTAATGTCTGCTAGTCTTGTAATATGTAATAAAAAATGGTTGAAATGTATTACTATTTACGTTAATAATATTAACATTAATATTTAATTCTAATAAAAAGGAGACCAGTAAGCATAAATAACTGTTTATTAATTTTTAATTAAAAAAAATATATTTATTTAAACCACCGGAAAAACGTTAAGCGTACAAAATTCACGTTACGCTCGTCACGATCTCTGAGAGACAAGATGAAAATATTTATTGTCTTAATTCCTACTTCGACTTTTAATCATGTTGGCTTCATCTGTGTTCGTGTTATTTTTAAGCTTTTTTATAAAGTACAAGCGACCTGCCATGGCTTCGCTCGCATATACTATCCATGTATTATGTACATATAAACCTTCCTCTTGAATCACTCTGTCAATAAAAAAATGCATGAAAAGCGGTTACTTAGTTTTTAATAGCGATTTTGATTTATACTATAAAGTGATATAGGACTAATAACTTTTGATGATAGAAAGAGCTCTATTCAAATTCAACTCAACTTCAAGGCGTTAAGATGTATATAACATTCATTTTCATACAATGAGAATAAATGATATAAAGTTAATTAAGTAGAACCTATTACGTGTTAAGTAGGTTTGTAGTCAATTATCTGATGAAATTAATTAAGAAAATAAAACCAAAAGTTATTATAAAGGAATAAAAATAACTTATAATAAAATATCAACGAATCTTCATTAAACTTAAATTTACAAAGATTTTGTAAGCTCTTTTTTAGGACTACAGTTTGATCCTAATTAGAATTTTGGTGATTTATTATTTTATAAAAATATTGCCCCACATATATACGAATTTTAATAAGGTATCGAAAACAAATTTTATTTGACGTGTGGAGGCGTCGGTGTGATTGATTGATCTTACAAGTTATTATGGAGATACGTTCAGAATTCGATGGTGTATGGTGAACTCACGTCACATAGAAATATAATCGATAGTTAGGTAGGAATGTAACCCGAGTAGCAGTTGTGAATATATTAAGTATTATTATAAGAATCATAAAAGCTACTATAAATATAACTGTCCGTCATAGGAAATTTCTATATAAATATTGTGTAAAGTTGTACGTGTTGGCTCGTTTAAGCATAGTCTAGTAGCCATCAAATAAATGTCTCTGGCTATGGCATATGATAATCCGCATTGCCGAAACATTACGTGCGAATATATTATTGGTGAATTTAAAAATGTAAGTAAATTTCATATATGTGAATAAATAAAGTATAGAATTCTTGTATTCAAAAACAGTTCTCTTTTATTATTAAGGGAGAAACTCATGTGCTATTTTAAGTATAGTACGTTAAAATCAGTAAAAGTTATCTTGGTAGGTATTTGAAGACTATTTGACACGAAAGCTGAGTAAATACCTAAGCATTGAAAGAAACACAGAAACAAGTACAAATGTTCTATATATTGAAATTACGTCATATGCCAGGTTTTCCTTTTATTACTTTATACAAAACAGTTCTATAAACATATAATATAAATATATTCGTCTTTGTATATAATCATTGTATTTTTATTTATTACATCTCCAATCCTTATAATCCTCAGTTATTCCAATATGAAAATTCCTTAGCCGAGTGTAACGCAGTAAATAATAATTGACCTAATAACGCGGTCAAGAATTGGAGCGTCATAAAGCGAGATATACGGCCGGAATTCAACAAGTCAGCGAATATCAGCGAAGGAGTTCATTAAAATTATTCTTATATTCTTTCTGTTAGTACCAGTATAAGTATGCAGTTATTAAATAGATTAACATTATTTTTCAATAAGGCTTCTTTGTAATATAGGGGTAGGTACTGTTACGGTTATAGAATCTACAAGTTTGTTTTGTTTTCTTTACGCATTATGAATAAAAACTAATATTTTCAATAAAATACATAGTATACGTGAAATTCGTAAGTACACCTTATTTTTTTAAATAATGAATGGTAGATATCATTAATAAAATATTAGCTTTTCGCCGTCGTATTTATGTTAAAAACATGTCATTTATCTTAAAAACTTCGCATCGGATGTTTTGATATTTTGACGTTGTAAGTAAAGTTATTCCAAAGCAAGTTTTGTATAGGTAACTAACAATTTACCTACAATAATTCTATATCATGTGTGCGAAACCTCTGCTGGTTGCTACTAATATAATAAACCCTCAGTGCTTTGAACTCTGACGTACATACACTATATCAAAAGCTTGGATAGCAAAATGTATCGGCATTTCGCTACCTTATGCTTACAATACACTAAGACTGGTATATAGTAAAAGTATATAGTAAAGGATATACAATTCATTAATAATTCCTTGTGACACGCATTGAGTTTATTAATAAATTACTCACGTTTTACCTCAATACCACGCCCAATGTTTCATTTCGTATCAAATAAGAATCCGTACTTGATTACAAAAACTTATGTCTTCTTGTATAATGACACCGAAATACTATTTCATAACTGAGGTTTTTTGTATGCAATCGTTATATTGTTAACATAAATTCTATACCCATCAACAGGCAAAATCCGCGCAGCTGAGGAAGCATACTTACGTATAAATCAAAACTATGGAAAAGAGATATATTATACAACGAGAAAATAAGAGATAGTTAATTTTGTCAGTTGTGCGTGAATTAGAATGTTTTTGCGTCTTCAAAATTTTGCGCTTATAACATATCTATTTAATATAATATCACTGACATCAATACATTATAAAATGTCCGATATTGTGAACCGTGAAAACATTGTAAAACGAATCGTTCAACGGATTTTTCTTTACGTTTACTGTCTATAATCCATATATTATGATGACTTGGATTTCTAAGCAATCGAAGCAAATGAGAAGGCTTAATTATATCGGTACTTACTATAAATAATAAAATAGTAACTATGATTTTCTCAAACTTCTCAGTGAATGTAAGAGCAATCTAGTTCGAATTACCATCTGTGAAACTCAGTTATGCATCCGACGCGGTTAACATTAAGCTACATTCCTTTGATCCTCAAACTGTAGTTTAGCAATGTCCACAACTGTTCAAAGAGACTACAGAAATATATCGACTTGCAAAGGTCTTTTCGTATGTAGTAACAGCTTCTATATAAGCTTTTTTCCTTTGTATTGTTACTTCGTTTGATATACAAATATGTTTTGTTGTTTAAAACAATTGAATAAGCAACTACACAAAAATATATCACGTTAAACATATCAAAATTATAAAAGACATTTTGTTTAAAGAATACTGTCGGTTTAATATTATTATGCTCTTTGGTTCAAGTTATTAAATAATAAATATAAGAAGCAAAAAACAAAACGTGTAAAAAAAAATTTATATAAAGTGTAGTTTTATCCCCTGATAAAACTACACTTTATGAAATAATGTTCATATGACACAATAATAACATCACTATGTTATTATTGTGTCATATGAACATTTTTTTACGTTCAATATTAAAAAAAATATTTTAAAATCCTCAAAGGACGAACTATGAGTATATGTATAAAATTTACAATATAATTCACGCTATGTCCAATTGACGATCATACGACGATATTTTTTGTTATATAATTGTGCAACGACCCACTCATAATAATAAACAACAGTAAGTTTTATAACAATACAAACACACATTTCAGTTCACATGATATTGTTATGAAATGTTTTATTAAAGGAATATTTAAATGTATTCAATGCGAACGAAGCGTGGTGTCAGGCGGGATTTTCTGAACCAAAGATAAACTCCATATTGTATATTTTGACGTAAAAATCTTATAACACATTCCGATTTTAGAAAGTTTTATTTAGCATCAAAGATATAATATTAATAGATATGTTATAAGTTTTGAAGACGCAAAAACATCCTAATGAGGACATCTTACCTTTAGATGATTGGTTGCCGGTGCATTCACGCGCAACTGACAAAAGTATCTTTTTTTTTCTTGTTAATTTTTATCATTTATCTCTTTTCTATCGTTTTGACTTGTATGTATGTGTACTGCCATTGCTGTGCGGAACACTTTTTTCAGTTGATTTGTAAGGGGATAACATATCTATTATATAATATCATTGCTGAGCATGGGAAGTTTTGTAAGTAAATATTATGTTAATTAACTAAATAAATAAATAATAAGTAAATAAATATTTTCAGGACATTTATACACAGCGCCATCTAGTTCCAAGCTAAGCCGAAGCTTGTGTTATGGCAACTAGATAACGGAATAAATTACATATACATACTTTTCTTTTGTAAATACATACATACAATACATAGCAACACCCAGACCCCAGAAAAATACAAATGTAAATTACAAATATATTTTTCCGGTGTGGGAATCGAACCCACGACCCTTCGCGCAGAAAGAAGTTGTGTTACCACTGCGCCAAGCGGTCGTCAAATATTATGTTTAAATTGCTCAGCATTGAGCTAACGACTAGAGGATTATGTTTAAGTCAAATCTTACAAACGACCCACATTTTGAGTTCTGGGTCAGTTTATAACTTACCATATTGCATGAAATTTGAATAATAAGCAACCATTTTAATTATGCTGACCAATGCCAATACAATAAGTACCTACTTCAATATTTTATTATAAAAACGAGAAGTAAACATAATTTACTCTCAGAAATTAATATAGAGTTTCACAAGCACAAATGAATTTAATTACAGTTAGAAATAGTCTCTAGTTCCGGCTACTCATAATAGTAAATCGACAACATTTATCTTGTTTTCTCTCATCTAGATTAAAATATTACGTTTCTTACTGCAGCTCACCTTCCGCTCTATAGGGATGTAATAAATAAGTTTCTGTAATTATGTATTACTAAGCTTTTATTAGGCTTCTTTATGTTCAAAACAAAAACAACTAATGTAGATTCGACAAAAGTCATAATACTTTGAATAGTTCATTGGTTCAATTGATTTATCCGTATTTAAAAAATACCTAATAATATGATATATGCCTGAATTCAATTCAATATAATTCAACATCGTAATGCGAAATTGATTTTGTCATTTGTTAATTCTCAATTTTGTTATAATAAGTGTAAAAAAAAAATAAAACAAATCAAAACGTTTTAAAAATCTTCAGCTGAATACCAAACAATCATGTAGCATCACGAAACGATATAATATTTGAAAACCATGATATTTTTATCTAAACCGTTAACCAAGGAATATTCACAGCCCGGTGCTACGAGGCGACATAAGAATCACATGAGAGCGATAAGAAAAATATGTTCTGTAAGCTTCGACATCGCGCTGCCAAATACGACAGATCACGAAAATACAATATGAAGAATGCTTGCCATATGAAGCTATTGTATATTATATTCTTGTAATGTATGTATATATCTATAATCCATACGTTTCAATAAACAGACGAAATAGCTGTGCCCATGGCTATTCGTAAAGAGGGCTCATTAACATGTAACTACGAAATAAATTAATATTTAAATGCTTTATTTCCTAGAGAAATCATCGTCATCCCATGCAGAATTTTTTGAATTTTTTTATTTTTTTTAGCATAAGCCGAATTTTGTGCGAGCCATTCAAGAAAAATCGATTTTTATAATTTACTAGCTGTTGCCCGCGACTCCGTCCTCGTGGACTTTCATATAAAATTTAACACGCTCTTCCTCCATTTATAACTCTTTTTCCATGCTAAAAAGTAGTCTATGTTTTTTCTCAGGCTCTAGACCATAATTGTACCAAACTTCATTACAATCAGTTCAGTAGTTTTGGCGTGGAAGCGTAACAGATAGACAGAGTTAGTTTCGCATTTATAATATAAGTATGAATTTTAAAAATGGAAATTTGTAGAAATGCTTTTAAATCTTCCTATGAAATATTTTCGTGATAATGACAAAAATTATTTTAAAAAACTACAGTAGGTTACTAAAAACTAATAAAGCAAAGAGACGAGTGAATGTGAAAAAATGTTACTTCATTCCCTAAAAAATTAAAAGTATTTTTATGTTTAGCGAAATAAAATATGAAATGAAGAATTAGTTTTAAAAATTTAAAACAGACTAAGGTTTAACCATACAAGTAACCATCTAAATAGTTATTCAAAAAATGAAAGTATAATAAAATTAAAATTAATATCATATGTCAGATGTTTTGTTAATAAAAAAGGTGGAAAAGCTTTTATTTCAAAAGAAAGGAGTGGAATTTAAATCGGCGTTTCTAGGTCACGTGGGAGTTTTGAAGGGCTTTATTTTTATTCTAAAACTGGATTTTTATTTCCTTATACGCTGCTGTTTTCGATAAAAAATTATGAGAGCAAAATATGATGTGAAATCATCCTTAAAAAATAATCATATTTTAACTCAGGATTTGAAATATCGCACGTTTAGATAAAATATATTAAAGCTTAATAAAACCTCGGTTAATTCAAAAGTTATCGGCTATTTGTATAATGTAATTGTTTTCGCTATTGTTGCCAAAGAAAATTGCGATACGAATTTCAACAATTCGTTCCTAGGTAATAATTAAATAACAGTTAGAGATATTGTTAGCTAAGTGCAATTTTATAGACGTTTATTGAGACAGAAATCAATCAAAGAATAATAAAACGTTGTTTTCAATTGTGAAGTGATGAAATTAAAGGATATTTTATCGTGTTTACTCAGTTAATGCTCAAAGGGATGACCCGAGGCGAATTGCCAATTGAATTATTAAATAAGTATCGCCTTAGGTATTGAAAATCAAGTTTACTTTACAGTTTCATACGCATTCATACTTTAGTAAAGACTAAATTTTTAATGTGTATATAAAACCTACGTTTGTTTATATGTTTGGGAAAGAAGAAAATAATAGGCATATATTGTAGAAAGTTAGTCCGAAATGGACGAGAAACGTGTTCCTTATAAGTTTTTTATGGCGCTATAAATCTGATAACCGTCACTCTATGACACTAAACTTTAGAGTTACGACCAACCCTATGTTACTTGAGCTTATTTACAGCTTAATACTTCATTCTTGCTGTGGGATACTTTTGGGACCACGAATACTCTTTTGGGGATCCAATTTGGAGTGAAATGAATTGTTGAATTTATGTTGGATACAACTTAAGAGTAGAGGTATACTTTTAGAGGTATACTTTGTACGGTTTTCAAAATCTATATTTATTTTGTTAAATAATCTAAGCAAATAAGTGGTAATAAAATAAGTGTTTAGTGCCCTAATTAATCAATGACAAAACGTTACAAGCATTATAAAATAATCAACAAGAGAGGAAACGTAGCAAAAGGCGACATCTCAGCTAATGCTATTCTAAGGGCGAGCTCTCAAATTAGCGCTGGTTTTCAGATGTGTTAGTTCAGTTTTATCATCTATCTAGTATATAATATGCAAGCTAAACTGTTATACCACCATTATTTTATTGACAACATTTTAAAATTGTAACCAAAAGGTGACACAAATTACGCAAACAAACTATAGTCTATAAGCTTCATGTACGTAATTACGAAGAACTATTTGGCACAAACAGATAAAATCGTGTTTTCGCGGTTAGAGTTCGTCAAAGCTAACCGGCGGCGCGGAATGTTTATTGTAACAGTGAACTTATGTAATTGTATACGTAATCGCAAAGATGGGCCAACAAATTATCGGGCCTTGGCGAGTAGTAGTGACAATGAACGCTACGAGTCACAATCTAAATTTATATCGAGCGTGCCACCTGCGGCCGGGTTTCAAAGCTCAGCTGTTTATATTTTGCACTCTTAAGACACTTCCTGAAGCCGCGACCTTTCATTTTTATCGTTCCAACTCAACTGTCTCGCAAAATTGACATGAAACTAGGATTTACGAGATAAAAGAAATATTATGCGGTAAGTCAGCTGGAGATGTACGATGTTTTCGAAGATCAATAGATGATATGAAAATAATTCTTCCTTTATGTAAATAACCGATGTGTCCTCACAACAAGCTTATAACGATTCGTCATTATTATCCACGGGGCCTATAATTGTCATCTGCTTTGAATGTTTCAATTTCTTAGCAATTGAATACTTAGTCTGATTTTCTGATATTTTTGTTTTCTATACATGTAGTTGCATAGAACAAATGAATAGTAGCAAGTAGTCAATTAAAGCCGTGAATTATATGGAGTCAATTCTACGAATATATTGTATTTGCTACATCTTTATGTTTTGAATTTCATAAATAATGTATAAATAAATAAACAATCAAATATAAATGGGATAACAAAATAGTGAAAAACGAAACTTAAGTCTCGATTACACTGAACTAAACATTAATGAAGCGTATCTTGTTAATAAACATTGTTTCACTACACAATGTAAATCCAATTAAACAACGAACTTATCTTCCGATGGAACTTTTCAACGAGGAACAAACCTCGTCGTATTCTCTTAAGTAAAGTACGATACTAAGCTACATTATTTACAATAATATTTTTGTTGTGTTACAAATGTGACAATCGCTTCGTGCAGTGGTAACAAAATAGCCTTCTACGCCAAGGGTTCGAGCCCCACACCAGAAAAATACATTTATATATATCTGGGGCCTGAGTGTTGCTACCTTATATGTATGTAATTACACAAGTAAAGTATTTATATGTAATTTATCCGCTATCTAGTTGCCATAACAAACGCTTTGTTTAGCGTGGGACTAGATGGCGCTACGGTATAAAATATGAACTGAGCTATTATTAATTATTAAATCAATATAAAAACTATATAATGTGTGTGACGTCTTGACGTCATTTATACCGTGAAACACGACTTCGCTTGATCACAATCAATCATCATCTGATGTTAAATGACGTCATAACTTATTAAATTTAAAACCAATAAAAAAACGGAGCGCGCCTACATATAAGAAACCTATCCAACCTCCTTTTTAAAATCCTTAAATCGGAGAACTAAGTCAGACAATAAAGCAATGTTATTCCTGTATAAGTAAAAAAGGAAGCTTTACTAATTGTATAGTTGAATCACGTAGCAGTTTCATCCACGTTTGTAATGTAACTAGATAGAGATACAGGTTTGTGATTTAATACCTCGAATCGATGGAATCTCTTCTGAAATCCTGTCCGTAACGGCTGTTCGAAATACAATACCATAAATAAGTCCCATATTTATGTTACATTTCTCTTTAACTCTAAACAAATAAATTATATATTGTTATACGTTATTTAAAGGATTACTTGATATCCTTTAACTGACCTTTCCCATTGTACCTACTTATATCTGTCACCTAGTACAATTTCCTGAATGTTACGGTCCTGGAAGAAAGCTTTGCAAGTAATGAAAAATAAAGAACATTCTGGCATTGTTAAGCATTTACATTGGCGTCAAAACGTGTAAACAAGGTATGTTTTTATAAATTTACTTTAATAATAATTATATGTTAGGACAAAGTTAATTATTGATAGAAGTGTAATATTTTATTTATAATTTATGACTATAATTTTACACACATTTTTTTATTAAATTATAATAAGTGCTTATAAAACTTAAGTTAACTTAATAAGTCTTCATATCTTTTATTATCTGTGCTTTATATTAAGCCGCCATTTGAAGACACATCCTAAAAATAAAATGGACATTTTAATTATAATCTTTTTCAAATCAATGCAATTATTTGTATAATTAAAAAACATTGTATTAATTAAGGAAAAAATAATATTCGAGTTTGTTTCATGATTGCGGGTTCCTTTGTACGCACGAATGGTTAATTACGCTGCAACAACATTATAATATTCTGTTTTATTATGCATTATTCAAATAAAATACGTTTCATTATTAAAATAACACTGACGGATTGAAATTTTTATATCTTTGATAAAAATTCTAGTCTGTTTTTCGTTTGGGCATATAGAGACATTGACTTGGTTATTTCGCATAGCTTCATAGAAAGTAGATGTACTTATATTCTTCTTATTAATATCTTCTAAACCTAACATTATTTTATTTTTTTGAGGTTTGTGAGCTTTTTTGTATCAAAGCCTAAGATCAAAGCTAGCTGTTACTAAAATGGTAGTCGCCAAGAACGATCTTTTGTTTAAAATTAACGTAATTTCACGTTTGTAACCTTGACATTGATAGTTAAGAAAAAAATAATGTTATGATTATTGGAGTTTATATATTTAAGTAAATATTTTATATACTCTATTGTAGCACCGAAACTAAATTATTTTATTGAATGAGGTGTCAAATGGGACGTAATAATGGCGTGACAAAGGCTATAGAAATTTTCTTTCAGTTATTACGTAATACGTAGTATTAGGTTTATAGTCTGGAACTTTTTCTTTTCTTTAGAGTAAACGTTGAGTTAACGTTGTTTGTTAACTATATTTTCTTCTAGATAACCTAGTTTGTTTACTGGAAGTTATATTGTATTTGGAATAGTCAGAATATAATCGACACAATTTCAGAGGCGAAACCATTGTCTTTAGGTATTAGATTACATAACTGTATGTATCTATCTACAAACAATTCAAACGTGTATGGAATTGTTACAATCTACTCGACTGTATCTAACGTAATAATTGTCATAATTTGATTAACAATGGATAAAGTTAGCTCATACAACATGTATAAGTCATGTGCAGGTACTTGTTCCACTAATTTAGTTAGAAACCCACCCTGAAGTTGTAATTAGTCAAGTCTGACTGTGAAAATGTAACAAGATTAACTTCAATAATGAATGTAAGTTATCTTCAGGCTTCACACAATTATTATGTACCTACTTGTGATGTAAAAATGTTTCTTAAAAATGTCTTTATCCATTTTGATATAAATGCCGTTCACATTGAAGTTAAACTGTAATGTTGTTTATATCTGAACACTATATAAATCAATATTATGTTGATTGTTAATATTCAAATTTTTAAATGTTAATCATCAGTATGACTTATAACATCAAAAAGAGAATAGTATCTATGCGAAACTATACTATATGTGTACAAAAAAAAATCAATTATTATATGTTGTTATCTTCTTATTCTGAACGTAGTACAACGTAATGTTGTACAATATAAACAAATAAGCTTCGTCAAGGGAAAAATAAACCTTCTATCGAAGATGATCTTTTGCAAGACCTCAATATTGTTTCAATGGCATGTAAAAGAATTGAAAGACTGTTAGCCGCAGTTTTGTTACAAGGACGTCAACGCCAGTCAGGCTATTGTAGAAGTGAATATGAAAAACGAAACAACTAAATCGATTTAGAACGTCATAGTGTGAAATTTTAAGCTGATATTAGCTCGTAGGTTATACTATAAAAACGTTATTTGGTATATTTTTTGAGACTTGTAATATACAAAATCTCAACATCGAATAGCATATAATCTAGTCGAGGATTAATGAAGAATACTACACAATAACTGGACTGATTTCTACGTGATATGTTAGTTGTTAGCGTAATAATATGTTCATATTGTTTTGTTGAAGAGAAACAACAGTGTAAGCGGCTCAGCTAAGAGCAATATCTTGCTAATAGAGATCAGAGTTCCCGAATTTGGTAATTTCAGCGTCGGTTATTCCTAATCAATTTATTATTAACTCTTATTTAAAGGTTTTATTATTAAGCAACAATTTTGAAGATAAACAGTGACTGTTGAAGTTTCATTTTAAATTTATTATGACCATAGGCAATTAAATAGAAAATATAAATTTCCTTGATCCTTTTCCCAGTAATATATTTCCAAAAAGAAAGATTACTCTAATGATAAAGAATGAGATTAAGAGTCAAAAGATATGAAACGTAACAATATCAATCAATATGACATATTCAAAATTCCATACAAAGCTTACCCAAGAGAGGGAAAAAGGCAAAAAAGACACATATTTTCTTTTGTGCTTGTAAGTACCACAAAGCCCTTTCCAATTATTACATTGGTTCGTATCGATCGAAACGGTTTGAGATTAGATACGCCTACCACTTTTGCAATATTTACATCGAATGTTAATAAGCTGATATTTTAGGCGAAATGCTATAACTAGATGTCAGTTTCGATGAAAATACTATTTGTAACGTATTCTAGAATCAATTTTAAAATTAATTATTTTCTTCTTAACGAACTGTCCTTTTGAACCTTTACTGGAGAAATTTAGATATTATAATTAGATCATACATAAAGCGCTGAAAATATGTACATCATGATCTTCGAATTTAAAATGAAACATTACTGCATTTATTTGGAATTTAAAAAATTACGAATGTGAGAAATTTTTCGTTTTTCAGCTAAGTGTTAGTTCGTATTCGTAAAAATATTGCAATTAACAATATCCTTTTAAAAAAAAGTATATTGTTAATTGCAATAATTAACAATATACTTTTTTTTAATAATCAATAATTAACAGTATATCTTTTTTAAGAGGCACGATATTTTGAGATTTCTCAAATATAATTTTATTTATTTAGTGAAAAAAGAATTTAACTAAACTACGTTAAGACTCGCCACGTGTCCAGGCGTCTAAACGTCTGGGGTTAACAGAATTATCTCTTTAATTTAACGACCGGACGACGTTCGGAAATGTTATTCATTTATTACGCATTAGCATTTATTTTGAGTTGTTTATAGATCGCCACGATTTACATGTCAATAGCTATCATCGTTCCGTGCTAAATAAATTGTACGCGATGTCGCACTGAAATGATCGACACATTCTCTTTGTCAGAGAAACTGTAAATACATTTATTAGAACAAACGTGTATTGATAATACATTTTTTGGGCTAACAATTATTATAAGAGATTTTAAATTTCGGAGATTCAAGAAAAACTTATGGTTGAAGGTCGAAAAGATACTTATATCTGAATACATTGTTTCTTATGCTTCAGTGTATTAGTTTGTGAAAAAACTATTCCATTAGTTGCATAGTTCATTCATATTGCACCGGCGCGCTCTTTCCGTGACTCTAAATTAATTCCTTTGTATAGAAAATAATAGCATTGTATTTCCTAGTCTTTAGTCCCATTATTTGAGTTTAAAGCTTAACGAACCAATGTTTAATTCGAAAACGTTATTGTCATGGATATATAGCTAATATTTGTGCGCTATTTGGCGTTGTAAAATAGTTTCAAAAATATCCCCGATGTCATTGGACTTGGCACAGAGCGAATATAATGTGATCTTTACGCTATAGAACCCACGGCAGCTACTTGGTGACAATATAATAATAGATCTGTTTTCATTCAAAATATTAAGAGTTTAAAACGTATTTTTGCGTAGATGACCCCTCCCGCCTTTCATTTCTATCGCACTCATGAATATTTAAATGTCCTATTATTTATCGTACAATTTCCTTTGATTTATATTTAAATAAAAATATATTTTCCACGGCCACGAAACTATTATTCAAACTGCTTTTGCTAGAAAGCTCAAATATGTTAAGTCGAACCGCTTTTTGTGATGATAAAATACTTTGAATGTTTTGCATTTGATTTATAATACGGTATTATATTGAAGAATCTCTTCGTAGGCCGTCTGTGTGTCTGCCTGTCAAGAGGCTATCTGTAGAAACGCGTACCTAAATGTTCAATTTAATTTAGTTAGAAAAATTGTTCCGTTGGCCAAGTACTATGGCCAAGTGTCTTACAGATAGAAGATTTAATTTTTTTTTTGGAATTTGGAAAATACCAAATTAAGGCCATAAGTACAAATGGTGGGTCTTTCAAGTAAAAGGGTTTGATGCCCACATTTCGCAAAAATGAATAAACTTCCTGTTAAGAAAGTCTCTGTTTACGAGTTCGACTCGCAGTAGCCCATTACTTTATTTATAAAAAGTTTTATATAACATTGTAGGTGTGAATAGTAAAAAGATTTATAAAAGAATACGTTATTAGTAAGAACGAGTATAATTGGTTCGCATTGTGCCCTGTTTAAAGAGACTTTTGTCCGTGTTTAACCTTTCTTCGCAGCCAGTTAGCAACTTAAAAAGCATACTATTTTACAACCTGCAATTAAAGTTTTATTAGAATGAATGGCAGCGTTGCAATTCTTCGTACTTTGTTGGTTACTTAAGTTCATTGTGAATATTATATTGACAATAGTGGTAATAAATTATTTCGTCCTACATCGAATATTAAATAACCCCACTTTTTAAAAAACTCAGTCTTTATACAAAGGTATATCAAGAAAATAAAATAAAAATACATTTATTAAGAAACGTTACAAAATTCGCATTTGCACAGCTTCCATAGGTTTCCCTGTGTTGTGGAAGACTGGCTCCGTTAATATAATCTGTTATTAATTAGTTAAATTATATTTATTCTTTTAAATATCAAGACTTTTTTTATATATTCCATTATATAAAGTCGGATTACTTAGATTATCCCGAGAACAGCTGGCCCAATTTTAATTGTGTTAGCTTTACATCATTTTGTTTTCGCCTAAAAAAGACATCCTACTTTTTACCAGGCTAATACAAAGCGAAGTTAGACTTGATTAGCAAATTTCTTGCAAAACTTTGAAATTAATAAAATAAGTGATTATATTATATTAAAATTAAATAAACATACCATAATTCTTAATAATTCATTAATAAGTAATACATCGTATACAATTTTCGTAGAATCGTATTTTCTTATACAGTTAATTAGTTTTAACAAGCTAATATGTTATGAAGTAGGTAACAATGCCCCGAAGGCGACTTGGGAACCTCGCACCACCTACAATTAATAATAAATTAGCTACAAAATCTGAATGAGATTGAACGCCGTTAATCTCGGCTTAATTAAAAAATATTCAACAGAAAATGTTTTAGGAATTTGCTTAGCCATTATATAAATATCTGTATAGATTGTAAATATCGAAGGCTTAAAGAATTAAACTTTATATTTTATAGGAAATGTAAATTGTTTTCTTCTTTGATGCCTTTACAAGAGTAATGGTAATTTAATATAATTTTAAGGACTTGTATTACTTACCAACTAATTCTTATAATCTTCGAAGGTCACCTAATTATTAATTATACAGAGCGACACTACACACTCACTATGTATAGTATATAACGCTAAATCTGCCCGGCACACAACATTCTACACCTAAAATTTACACTTTACACTAAGATAAATGTTTCGCTGTCTAATGGGGTCCTAATTTCACTCAAACTATGTTAAAACTCTGACTAGAAAGGTAAAAGAAAACTTCAAAAGTCCGGTGTAAAATTATAAACGTCTCTAAACGCGTGTAAAATTTTAAACGTAAAATGTAGAAAGTTTCAGTCGTTTCTTGTGTATAAATAGGTTTTGGTAAAATTTTACTCTAAGAATCATAATGGAAATAACGGTGGAGTTTCGCTGATATCAATCACTGGGGTAAATTTTTAGAAACGGGGAAAAGTTTTCGAATGTCATTGTGAAAGCTCGCGTTCGTTCGGGGAGTTGG
>JADANM010006178.1:4497603-4536477 GCA_026213755.1 Eurema hecabe
GTTAAAATGTTATCTAGTTCATAGGAGCGAATAAAGGCTTTTTATTTATTTATTTATAAGGTGAATACAACAGTACACAGGCAGTATACTAAATCAAATGTAAAAATTAAAAAATAGATTAAGTAAAGACCTTGACAGGGACTAAGGTAAGACTAAAGCCTTAGGGAATAATCTGGGTAAGACGAGAGTATTACAAAGCAGGATAATTAACTTACATATTTCTTTGTTCAATATAAAAGTTTAATATTTTACGGAGCTAATGAATGAGACAGTTAAAATATTTATGGCCGTTTGTCCTCGGCATAAATATTTCCTGTATTTTATGAATTTTAACTATGTGCCTGCTATATCGTTGGTATTTTGTAAGCGTTTTAGTTAATAAAGTTAATGGCGATTTGATTGATTGATAGATGATTTGATGATAGATTGTGTCAATTGTATAGCGCCTTATTGTGGTACTCATACAAATCTACAATACACAGGGAGATAGTGCGTTATATGGGACTCAAACTGATATTGTTATAGTATCAATAGCAAAGAATATATCCATCAGGCAGAATTTACAAGCAGTCTTTAAAATTGTAAGTAGCTATTGCTTTTGGCGTAAATGATTTTTTGTATATGCAGCCTAGTGGTAATAAAAGTTTTATATATATGAATATGCTTCTGATAGGAAGTTACAAGGCTTAAAGTTTTGATTGCGAAGAAACGCACGCTCAAGTATAAGCACTCAATGCTACATTCGTAGATTTTCGTAGAATAAGTAGCGTAGCACAACTTGATATTTTTAATGGTAGAGTATGAGAAATGCTGTCTTATTTACATTTTAAATACAATATTATTCAACTTAATGACGAGTATTATATATTTAAAAGTTACTCTAATACACAGTAAGTGTATATTGTGCAACAAAGGTGTAACAAAGTTCGTTTTAGTTGGTTTGAGTCCAACATAGTCCATTTTAAATTGCAGGAAAAAAGATAATTTTAATGATGAGGAATAATTAATTTAATATACACCTTTAGATTTATAAATGCTGGGTAATTTTGGATTTACTAGATATTGCTAGGAATAGTGATATATTATTTGGTAGAAGTCTATTTGGTGCCTCTGTACGATTAAGCTCCCGAGTGCTTGTCAAATATTTTTATATAAACCTGATATGCAACTTAAAGATAAAGAATTATATAAGTTGAGCCTCAACCCTTTTTCTTACAATCCTATGAAGATAAGCCCGCTTAAAAAATATTAACATGTTATGCAAAATAATATATCGCTAGTAGTAAAATGTCAGTAATCTGAACGTTGATAGCTGTCGCACGGCGGCCAGTCCTCTTGATATTGTGTCCAACGCATCACATGACGCACTGTGACGTGTCTGCAATGTCAAACTATTTCGGTGCTAGCGACATTTTCTAGCGTTCACGATCAGCGAGCAAACATTAAAGGTCGCTGATATCAATTTTAAAGATTCTTTTTTTAATGAGCCAGTTCCTACTGCAAATTCGTTTCATGCTGTAGTAATTATTTTTTTAGTAAAACAATATGTTCTTTTAAAGAATTACTCGTAAATTGTTATGGTGTCTGTTGACCACGTAGGTACTAAAAAATCCCTAAACGACTGTCTCTGTCCTTTATAAAGAAGAGCATTAGGGTTTTTATAAATCTCAATAGTAAAAATAAAACAACCTGATGCTTATCAAATCATAAAACCAGTCATAATTTTATTACTTAATATAAATGATAGTTAAAAGTAGCGTAGATATTGAGCTGTTTGTTTTATAATTATAAAATGTATAAATAACAGTACAAAGTATAAGTACCTAATAAAAATCGAAGTATGTTCAAGAATATGCTTTAAAATACAAATGATGCTTCAATTTTAAATATGAACCCATCTCATATAGATATACTTTTAACAAAAACGCAAGACCCTAAGCAGACTCAAAGAAAACCTTATCTTTGTTTGATCCCTACTATTAGAATGTTTCATTCTTGACGGACGGATAATACGTTCCTTCTCCTAAGATAAATGTAGATCCTTCGAAACCGGGAATAATTTCCGCAGAAACTTCCCACGTTTATACTAAATTCCCTTCCCTAATTAGAATCGAGCGGTCTTATTTATTTGCCTAATGAATCACCGTACATAGCTTCAAGTAAGTTTTTCTTCTGGATAAAAGGATATTTTTAAAGGTTTAGATTTAAGAGCTGGGTACTTGTCGAGAAGGATTAATTACATTTTTCTTTGCTTGCTTAAAAAACGAGTGGTTAGTGGTCGGTTTGCTGGTAACATTGCTTGTAGAAACATCTTTGAATGTGTATTAGTTATTTAAATACTAAAATATGATCGAGTTACTATTGTTCATAACAAAAAAGAAACATGGCGTTTTTTCTTTGACTTAAGATATCGTATTGTATTTATACAAAAAATGTGATATTAAAAATAATTACATTTGAAAATTTTTATTTGTCCATTCCATATATGAACTGACCTCTGAACATTTATAAAATGATCAAAGGTGTGCGTACAAAAATTGACACAAAATTGGTAGAGTTTATTTTTATTCAAATGTAATGGTCATCTATTTTTAATCTTACATGGCACGTTAATAAGCGTAGTCTATAAATAGGATATCCGTATTTACAAGTGTTTATGTCATCATAACTTTGCTAATATCATTGGGTTTCAGACGCCCCCACTCGCAAACTTTGTACGTCAGCCGTCATAGCTCGGCATTCGTATAACGTGTTTACGTATTTTCTTCTTATGTCACAAGCTATGATTGCACAATTCTTGGTATTCGAAAAGTAATTTATGTAATTGTAATCTTAATATATATAAATCTCGTGTCACAATGTTTGTCCTCAATGGACTCCTAAACCACTTAACCGAACTATAAAATTCGCACACCATGTGCAGTTCGATCCAATTTGAGAGATAGGATAGCTTACATCCTGGTATTTCTCTGGGAATGGATAATACGCGGGTAAAACCGGGGGGAACAGCTAGTTTTTTATATTTTTCAATTATGTTATGATTTTTTGTGCTTTGTTTCATGTGTGGAACGTACGTTTTTAACTTATAATAGTCGAGTTTTTGTTAATATTTACAATAATATGTTCTAACTTTGAAAAGAGCAACTATAAGAGTTTTTTGTCGGTTCTTCTCTGTTGAAACTGCCTTCCGAACCGGCGTTAAATGGTTTGTAATACCATGATTATTCGAAAGTGTTACTATATGTAGTTGACTTTGAAATATGATAAATGTAAAAGAAACTGATAGGTTAATAAGTAAATGAATATCTGCTCTTAAATAAACTTACAATACCAGTTGTTTATTCATTTTTTTTGCGAATTATTCCATAAACATCTATTAACGGCCAATTTTCCCTCTTATTAATCCCGTTTGTTATTAGATACAAGATAATTTTTATAGTAATATTAAAAATTGATTTTACAAAAAACATTTTAAAAAAGATAAGAGATATTCAAATAGCCAAAAAGATATTAAATCGTAAGTAAAGTCAAGCTTTTAACTCTCTGCTTAATTATTTAACTTACATGGGAATAATGTAAACGATTTTTTCAGTAGTAAAAAATAATGTTGTCAGTCAGTTAGAAAGTCCCTACCTTTTACCCTCTATACGCTGCTTTTCAAAATATCAAAAAATTGTTAATAAACGTCCATAAAATTAATTATAATATTAATGGTATTGAAACAATGAAATTATTAAGATAATACAAAACAATATTAATATTTTGACTCGTCTGAAAATACCCAATTTACAGTTATCGTATGAAACTGACGAAAGCGCCATCCATGAATTTTCCATGGAAAAATTGTAACGTAGCTTTGACGAAAACGTTTGCATAATCATCTTAGAGCTGTAGAGAAATGTAGAGATGGCTCCCTTCGTTATAATGCATGAAAATCATTTACAATTTATAATTTAACGTTTATATTAGAACTTATTTATACCTACTTATTAATCTAAACAAAAATCTATTCACCCACCTAATAGTTAAGTAAAAATAATCAGCGAATCGTATGTCTGCGGAAATTGTTCGATCTTCTGTTGTTTACTTATTCTTTTTATTTCACATATATTTATATTCTATAATAAAAAACTATAAGTAAATCATATCAAAAGTCCTTTTTCATATATTTTAAAGTTGTTTAAAAACATATTTATAGTTGATCTAAAACTAAAGAACCAGAACGCTTTAAATAATATCTACTGCATATTTTGCTTTAAAAACAAAAGATGACAATGAAAGCATTATTAGTCTCTTAAATTTCTCCGCTTTCAGTATTTTGTATTTAGAAACAAATACTGCAACTGAGGCCATTGCAATGAAATAGAATGACTAAGTAATTATTCGCATTACATTACAAATGAAACATGATAATATACAAAAAAATACGAACCTGTTATAAAACAAACATAAAAAGAGAATCTAATTTCTTCCTTTTTACATTGGTTGACAATTACTATTTAACTAATGACGTCAGTTAAGCGTATTTTATAATATAAAACTAAATATTTTATATAAATATGAGTCATTTAATTAATATTTAAGGGTTACTAAGCTTTAAATCTATTTGCAAAACACTTAAGAAACAAACACAAACATACATATTATATAAAAATAATTGGAAGAAGGGTCCGTTAAAAATAGGTCAAGATGAGGTCGAAGCTTGGTTTAGCTACATTATACATGAAGCCCAATTTTTTGTTAATCTCCGTCTTGAACATATTTTTTGAGTATACAACTGAAAACATTTTTTTTCTTTTAAATATTATTTAATTATATTTAATGTCTACCCAGTTTATTATTTGAGACAGTGTAAACACACAATAATAATCCAAGTCGAAATAAATTACTTAAAATGTAATTTATATTATTACATCTATATAAAACAATTTTAATATCTCTGAAATATTCATGACACTTGCTTATAGTAAGCTTATACTTTGACTTATGTATTAGGCAATAAAATATTCTTTTTCATAAACAAAGCTTTATTTATTATGTAACATGGGCTCTATGGCAAATCGTTCAGGGAACACTTGTGATTTCCTTAAAATTTGACGACGTTTCGCCAGGCGTGCGCGCGCACGTCCACCATCTTGAATTTCTTTCCCATTCCCATAGCACAGTAAGAAGTAAGTAGGACGTAGGTAACAGCTGTTCATGGACCGTATTCTCTAAAGACTTCATTTAACATAAAGCTAATTGTGAAAAGGACTTGCCTCAATATACACAACAAATATTGGATATAACAGACGGACGGAAAAAAGAGTCCTCGAGTAAGTTACGAAATAAAACTCGTACCTAATTATCGATTTTACACGCTCAAGTTGGCTCGCTGGAACTGTGTATGGTATTGTGTTTGTTTAATCAAGTTTTTGCTTATAAATTTATAACTCTTATACAGTGAAAAAATCGATAGACACTGAGGTCAGTTACGTGCGAATGTAAAAAGGACAAATACAGTTAAGCTACTGTAGAACTTAGAGCAATATAATACAGCTGTTTCACTTCAGTAAAGCGAACATAGTTCAGAGGTAAGTTATGTTCTTAAATGATGTTTAGACGGTAGAAATAGAACGTTATTTTCACTCTTATTTCTTCATATTCTTTTTATGATACGGAATTGGTTGAAAAATATTTTTAATAATAAGATATACAGCATAATATTTGACGAAAGACCTCTCCGCCTACGTGCAACCTTCATCTTATTGCTTAGTTTCGTCGCACAGGCGCACTCTAGCAAACAAACATATTACAAAATTATACAAAGACAAAAAATCATACAATTCGTAAAACCTATGAGGGTTAATGGAAAACAATTGAACGCGAGATAAAAAGTTGCGGGATATCAGAACAAAGTAGGTCAGATTATGATAACATTGCGCATCGAATTTATTAAAGCCCAAGTATCAATACGAGTGTCATATAGATTGCTAACGTGACGTCTACGAAATAAATCCCCTGGAGTATATTTTGTCTGCGGATTATGAATAAAGGGTCGACATTCGAAAAGACAACCGCCCCTCTTAGAAGTGGCTTTTAGAATACCTATACAAGCTGCCCCGACGCGACTTCGTTCACGCTTATTCTATCTGAAACTTTAAACCCTATACCTCTTTTTTTCTCTACTTAAGAATCATTCTTGTACTTCAAGATATATTCTATGAAATTATTTATCGTAATCGGCTTAGCTGTGATCAAGTGCACGTAGCAACACATTTGGCGATTTATTTTTGTAACATAAATTTAAAAATAATTATAATTTATCGATGTCTTAGTGTGAACTTGAAATCATTATTAAATTTTGTATTGACGTCATCACTCAAATTTTAAATTTATATATACGAGTATTTAAAAAAATATCCTACAATATTTTATGTGTGCGTTGTTTTCATTATCGGTGAACATCCGTGACATTTTTTATCTATAACAAAGCATGGGTGCAAGTTATCTTCCATTACACTAACACGACGGTCGTGTGATAATTATAGATACATAGAAATTAGTGACAGAAGTAGTAACGGTAAAAGTGACTATGCAGGTGCCATATTGTTCGTAGTGTAACTAGAAAAGCTCATTGTTTAACTGCTTGTGTTTCTTTACTGTGTGTGTGTTGCTTGTTATCAAAGAGGAATGACTACGGTTTGTCTTTTTACTAAACATTTTGTTAAACTCACGCTCTTTAAAGTTTTGTTACTTCTTTCCTTTCTTTTTTATGTTTGTAGTGAATAAAATTAAGAAAATTATCTTTGTTTATTGTATATATTATTGTAAAAACTATGGCACGCTTTTTTAAATAAATACTCCTGATCTGCATTAAGTTTAGATGTGAAATCTGTATTTCTATTTTTGTATGTGCTTATGTTATGTTTATAAATGTAATAAATAATTTATAAAGAAATATATAAGACTAGTTAGAAAAGTTCTATATTCTGTTTTATATATTGTATGGATGATGGTTCAGATGGCTGGTGGAGGCGACCCCAAGTGGCAGAAAGATGCAGCGGACCAAAACTTCGACTACATGTTCAAGCTCCTTATTATTGGCAACAGTTCTGTTGGAAAGACTAGGTAATTTGTTTTTAATTACATTTCTTTAACTTTCACTAATTATTATTAGAAATATCTGTAAAAGTTAGGAATATTTTAGTACAAGTTGCTTAAATATTCCTTAATTTTATTCTACACTATTTTGTACGTTAAATCACTATGTTTCTAATGGGAAATTTCAAATTTTCCTTTTCATTGCTGCTCTATAAATATAACAAATAGTATGGTTTTTACGCCTACATTAATCCAAATATTAAAGTCAAAAATAAAAATATGTACTTAGAGCTATTTTAATATCTAATACATATTGATTAATAGAAAAACTTATGTTGTATTATAAGGTTCGTATCGTGTAATATTTAAAGCATCCTAACAATGTATAAATAACAAACATTGGTATGTCTTATATTGCATTAAAACAGTGAGTCCGTAAACCCACAAAAAATTGTAACCCGTTCGACTTTAAAATTCGTTATGGCTTTACGTTCTACTTCCATACTAATGTACGTTTTAATTTTTCAGTTTTCTATTTCGCTACGCGGACGACTCGTTTACCTCGGCGTTTGTGTCCACGGTGGGTATCGACTTCAAGGTCAAAACCGTCTTTCGCCACGACAAGCGTGTGAAACTGCAGATATGGGTACGTCAAGCTTAATTAATTCTTAAACAAGGTTTTTATCTTACATTGCATTTATCAATTTGTTTATGTATTAGGACAGTACTTATTTTGTTTAAATATATTACGATTACGTAATAACTAATATTAAAATGTCAATACCTCCCGACACTCATTTTAATAAATGCAAATTCTTTTGATATCATATTCATTAAAATCTGCTATGTAGATTAGGCCTTACAATGTAAGATACACAAATGAATTGACAAATTGCTTTTGGATTTCGTCGTGGTTTATAATAAAAGGGCTGGCTAAGAAATTTTATCTTATTTGTACTGAGTTATCAAAGTGCAATATAATAGATTTTCTTAGTCTGTGAAAGCAGTTCAACAGCGGCGTAAAAGTACTTGACGTAACAAACTTCTATTCAAAACTTTTAATTGCATGAAAGCTCACATAATATTTTTAGAATACGCCTCAGATAGGCCGCTTCAGAAAGAATTTTTATGTTTATAAAGATCTGCTTCTTTATAATGGATGGGTATTTAATGATTGAATATAAATATTTTTTAAATTAATTAAAGCATACTATATATAAAGCAAACCAGCAGTGTTTAATCACATAAGTAATAACAGATTTTAAAAAAAGGGGAACGTTTTCTATTCGAAAAGGGGAATCTATTATAATAAGACTTTTTTCTTCAATTTCGTCCAGTTCTGACATGGCAGAAAAACTGTATAAGCCTTTAAATTGGCAATTGTTGTAATTTCGATTCGAATTGCTTTTGTTTAAAATTCTGTATTTTCAGGATACGGCGGGTCAAGAGCGCTACCGTACAATCACGACTGCTTATTACCGCGGAGCAATGGGATTCATTTTGATGTACGACATTACTAATGAGGAGAGCTTTAACAGCGTTCAAGATTGGTATGTTTTTATTAACATCGAATAATAATTAAGTAATTAATAAATTATAAGTATATACAAAACTAGATAGCTTTTCTATCGGCTTAGAGTTCATATCATGTGCTTCTATATTAAGTGGCCAACCCAGTCTATGATACGATATGATACACTTTAGACTTTCATGACTGTGCACCAGATCTGTTTCCGTTTGCTACATTTGCATTTTTCTTGGGTATTTCAATATGGGACTTGCCTGGGAAAATCCGTTAGATCCTTTCGCTCGAAAGCTTGTCATTTGATGGTTAATAAAACAACAAATAGTTTTTATTTCACAACCAAAAATATCATCTCCAAGTGATGTACGTTGCATTGACATAATATTATTTGCTTTGTAATTATAATATAAATTCTAGGATAACACAGATTAAAACTTACTCCTGGGACAACGCCCAAGTCATATTAGTTGGGAATAAATGCGACATGGAAGAAGAACGCGTAATAAGCCAGGAACGTGGTCGACAGCTGGCAGAACAACTTGGAGTGGAGTTCTATGAGACCAGTGCTAAGGAGAACATTAATGTTAAGGTATGTTTCTCATTACGTGATAGCTTTAAATGGATTCGACTAATAAGTCTATTAGTTGAACCTTAGTATGGCACAATAGATATTTGTTCAGTAAAATTTACTTAATTGATTTGTCGGAATGTCTAAAGACGGAATCGAGCCGGATTGACTCGGGGGAGAACAAATAATGGCATTTCGTAAGATATTTCGGTTTTTTCGGCTTACGGAAGCACTGGATCCCGATACTTGCCTTTGAACTCTTGGACTTCTTGAATTATCTGCTCAATGGTTGCTTTCTTACCATTTTTTAAACATTTACAAAGTTTTCAGCTTTGTCAGTGGCGATGGCAAAAAAATCGCTGACCAATCAGGCGAACGTCACTTCCATTTTTTTTAGTCTCGACTTTCCTGACATCGTAACTTACTGAAATATTTAGTTCTAGAAATTATTAATGACATATATTACATACAATACATTTACAGACGGTATTCGAGCGCTTAGTGGATATAATCTGTGACAAGATGTCAGAAAGTCTGGACTCTGAACCAGCAATGGTCGCCGGCGGCGCTCGCGGACAGAAGCTCACGGAACAACCTCAAGGCAATTCCAACCCCAATTGCAACTGTTAATAACTTTCTAGATAATATAACTCATTCCTGCCTTGAACATACTGGAATTGACGCCTGCAAATTTATTCATATTTTCGAAACCTCAAACATTCTCATTTTAATAATTACAACGTCCTTTATAGTATTAGTTTATTTATTAAATAGTCCAGTATCTTCAAGGTTTATTTTTATAAATCCCGTTTTTGTATTTCAGTAGTTCCTAGTAATGAGTATTTCTACTTTATTCAAAGATTAATTGTATTAATTATGTATTTACGTTCGTCTTATGTTTTAACTCTCGATATGCATTTTGACGAATAAAGATTTTGAATGTAATATTGAAGAGACGTAACTATAAAGAAATTGTTTGTTGAAGTTTGGGTGACTTTATTGGAAAATTATGTATTAGTCTAGACGTTAAGTAGCCTCTTTATATTTCGAGCTGGAGTAGGGATCTGATTCTTCTGTAGTTGTTAATAAAATATTATTATCTTTTATGGTTAATGTATTCAAGTTTTTGAATGTAATAAAAAGTATTCGCAAAGCTGTTATGTATGTACTATAACCGCTTTTATGCTTGAAATGTTAAAATTTTTCGTTTACTATATTAAGTTGATTGAGGTTACAACGAGATTAACTATAAGAAGTATGATAGTAGATGACTAATTTGCTTTACAAAAAATATAAAGAGAAATAATAATTCTGCGAAAATTGGACCAAAATCTTTATTTGCTTTGTTAAGTTTGCATAAAAAAATCTTATGGCGCAAAATATTTTTAGAGATAATTTATCTGTGTGAGCATTTAAATAATCTTAAATGAATCATTGCATATTTGTCATCAGAACATTTTCGTTTTAATTTACGCATAGTACATTAATAAGTAAAAGCTATACTTATTACGACAAATCTTTCATCGTCATGTACAGTGGCTACAAAAGTATATTAGCCCATTTAACATAACAAAAATTCTTAACACTACAATATTTTTTCGCTTGAATTTGTGTTTCCTTTATTTGATGCTAATGTTGCAATCATTTGGTCTCGTATCACGACTTTTATTTATAAAATATTGTAGTGTAAAGTTGATTTGTAATTGTGAATGCGCTAATATAGCTTTATAGTCGACTGTATCATTTAACCGTACATAAATAAATATGTCGTGATTGTAAATACGTTTCCTTGGTGTATAAATGTAATTGTATAGTATTATCTACGTACTATAAATCTGTTTGTATTCTTGTTACCTGTGCTATATAAAGCTATGTAAAGTTATAAATATATAGGCTTGATTTGACCGCAATCGTATAGTCATATAATGTGAAATACGATTATTTATAGCTGCTAAATAATTACATCAATGGATGTACTTTAATGTGTTTAATGCACATAGGCGATTACTATTAATTATATTAGACTTCTCTGTAGAAGACATAGACAATACAAGTTATATCAAATTCTGTTGAAATCTGTGCACATAATATTAAAAATAGTTAAGTAAATATTTATCGTATTACGATATTAATGAATACGTATTTCATTTTAAGTTTTTTGTGTTTATATAAATAGTTGAATGTAATCGATGCTTCTAGAATGTAATTGTTGTATATGTCATAGATGTTTGTACCTTTCCACACTCGTTGTTCAAGTCAAAGCTTTGTTTCCTAAGAATCTAACTATCGGCTCTATGATGTGAACGCTTTAGTCTTTTTAGTTCCTTGGTAATGTTAACGAATCAGACCACGAAATGTTAATGTCAATTTGTATGTATTCAATTACATTGTAACGAATGGAACATTCCTGGGTCTTAGCGTGACGTTTAAATCTGTCTTTCTGAGACGAATTCGTAAAAATTTACTGTCTGGAATAGCAAATATATTTATCACCATAGGACAGTTAGCAGAACTGCATTTATAATATTTTCTAAGGATAGCATCATCATTTGTAAGTATGAACATTTTAATTTGAAAGTTGTTAAATGTTTAGGGTTGAAAGGTCGTAAGTATATCAGTAGTTGGAAAATATTTCACTAATGATTAGTGCGTGTGTGTGATTCTATGAGGGGTATTATGGCATATCGTAGTGGAAGTTAGCGAAAATTCTTTAAATTTTATTAAATTAATATTATGTAATTTTATTCATGTTACCGTAATAGTTTACATATTTGCATATGTTTAGTAATAACGATCGATTATCTTCGCTTTTCAAATTGATTATGAATATCGGACGTAATATTTTCAGTCCCTTTGCCTGAATATGGCGATGTGTATAATCTAGTCTCATTTCTGAAAACTTAAATACATTTATAGCGGTTCAAAGCAAGATATTAATATGACTTGCAGATTAATTATCAAAATACCTTTCAAATACATATAATGTTCTGTGTTTCATAATGATATAATTATTATTTAAATAAATAAAAGCTTTGAATAAAGAAGCATCAAAAATTAATCAATTAGATGTATTTAATAAATAAATGTTATTATATTTGTTGTGCGTTTATAAAGGAATTATTTAAAAGATACACATGTGTAAAAGGTTTAAGGATAATAAACGTATACAAAGCGTGTTTTGGCTTTATTTCGTCTGCATAATGATATATGTCTTTAATATAAAAGTGAATCGAAAAATGTGTAGGTAAGTGCAAATCAACAACGCCTGAAGCGAATTGGCCATTTTTTTAAATTGTTTGTAAAGTAAAAATATGGTGTTTATGACGAGAAATAATTTTTAATTGCCTGGAAAATTTTTGACCGAACGAAAGTGATGGGGAATCCGCTAGATTCATATAAATAACGCAGTTCATTGGATTATTTTTTTTTATTTCTGGTAAAATGCAATTAAATCTTCACCTTCAAGATATGGCTTAGGATTGACAATGAACAGATTATATATACAGCCTCTTCTTACAAATGGCACAAAATAGACTACTTCAACCAACATCAGCGCCATCTTCAGTAAACACAAGAAAACTAATGAAAAACTAGAATGATAAATTTGATAACAACATTCAGACCATGGTATAAATACTTACTCTTTTAACTAGATGGCACTATATCGAAAACTAATACGTAGAAGTACTATTATAGTTATACTCTTTTAAAAATATACTAGTCGTTCCACGCAATTTTCCTCGTGTAGATTCGTTACCATGGCAACCATACTTTAACACGTAGGATGGTTGTTTAACGATTAACTAAATAAATAAATTTAACCATTAAGGTCTTATCTTTCTGCCTTCCAAACGTAAGCCGTAGTAGAGTAGTTTTTGCGTAAAAGAGTTACATACATCCATAGATTTATAGAAAGTAATTTTATTTGTAAGTGCAGTGCACACAAGGTTTACCAGTACTCGGTAAAATTGAAGATTAAAATTTTAAGCAATAGAGAGAGAAGCACACCTAGTCTATAGCTAAGTTATATAAAGTTTTCATTTCTTTATATTCTAAAAAAAGGCTTGCATAAGTGGAAAAGAGAATTAAAGTTTCTACGTATTGTATACGTGATTTTTTCTTGAGATTCGTAGTTGTCAAAACTTAAATGCCCATCCCATCGATCTGGTAAAGTCTCTCTTAAAATCAAAGATTGTTTATTTAAAATAAAGATTTCAAATCAATATCACAGTATTCGATTTATTTTTACATTTTATGAAATGTAGTGAAATGTCTGTCATGCAAAATTACTGAAATATATGTTTTGGTTGCCAAATTTTTAAATGTGCGTTCAGGAATTATTATTACTATCTTTATATCTACACATCTATTTAATAATTAATTTATTACTCCCACAAAATAATCATAGTTTTGACTCTTTGGTTATAATTAATGCGCGCGTAGCACAGGGCTGGTTACGTATAACAAGAAAGTCAACATTGTATTTCTATTTATATTTCAGTATTTTTTGCACTCAGTCTCTTGAGGGTTTTAATTCTTTCTTAAACCCCTTCACTCATTATTTTGCTCCCACGGCCAGTTAGGGAAAATACTAGTCATAACATTTGAATGAGAATCTCATTTCATATAAATTAAAACATTATTATGTTTAATAAAGTTTGTTTCTATTGTGAGAAAGAGTTTCATTTTGATTGTTGACTGAGCAAAGGTTAAAACTTATTGACAATAGACATATTGTCTACATACTTAGTTAGATAAGCATATCACTCAAATATTAAAAATAATCAATCGATTTTTTTGGGAATTAAGTAGGTATATAACACTTAAAATCTTTAGTTTAGTCGTATTGATTAAGCTACGATGATTGACTAACAGTAAAACAATAATCCTCTCCTATTCTTCTCTCCAAATAAGATAACTTGTCATAAATATTAGCGCACGACCGACCACATTTAAATGGTTCCTCTTGATATTTTCTGCGAAGTAGTACTGTTTCGCTCGCAAACTATTCGAGCAAACGTGGTTAACGTAATTTCGAGCAGTTTGGACGTGTGAGTGCATAAATCTTATCTTTGTTTAACTCCTGTATTTACTTGTATAGTGCAGTCGTTGGCGTTTGTAGATTATTTTAAAATTCTTAATTTGCTTTAAATAATTTGAACGTGAATTTACGACATAAGACGATGCGTGGTCTTAGGACCTATATAATTTATTTAATGTATTGTAATATAATAAAGATATTAACTTATGCATATTTCTCTTGCGACTCTCCAATTTTCTCTCTCTAGTTCTCTCTTTCTTATGTATGTATTATTTTCTCGCCTCTTTTTAAAAGCAACACATTCATTCATTCGGACCCAGCTTTGCGAACGATGACTTTCGTTGCTATAAGTAAAAAAACTGTCTATTAACACTAACTTGAACTAGAGAATAATTTTACTCAACTTTTACTAATTTTATGATGTTTTTCTTACCAAATTCATAAACTTACTTATTTTAAATACTTATATTAGCACTGACAGTACTGTTTTTTTTTAATATTCTATAAAGGCTCTGTAAGCTACGAGTTCAGTTAAAAAGAAATTGTATTCGAAACTCGTGATATCGGGAATATAAAACCCTATAATGTAGATAAAAAGTATTTTTACATCCACTTGTCCTTTTATAACTTATACGACTTAAGTGAGGTCGAGGGTTTAACTTGAAAAAAGCTATGTCAGTGATCTGCCCAGTTATTTGTTTGATACATAGCATTTACATAAAATTTAAACAAAATCGCTTCTAGATACGGTGTTAAATTATAATAAATAAAACAAACTAAGTTCCTGACAGTATGACAATATGACTCCTGACAATTGAGCAATGTTATTCGTAAGAAAACCTCATTAATGCGTAATGTGCTTAAAAATAGGAAAAGTAATAAACAGTAAAAAGTGATGTTAGAGGTTACATCTCAAACTTGAAACCATCTCTTGACTCCGGGTTTCTTTGAGAAGTACTGCCCCAATTTGTTCTATCAGACTAGCTTTACTACCTACTAAGTACCAAAGTACTTTATCCAAAGATAAAATATGATATACTAATAGACGAGCAAACTGCATCAGAATTTTCAAAAGTCAACTCAGCATATTTTTACGGCAAATAGTAAATCATTCCGTATCTGGATATAAAATGATTTTTGCACTATAAAGAAATCAATTTTGAAATAGCACTTTAATATCCTTGGAATGTTGCCAAAACCGATTTCGTGATTCTAACATGAGTCGGATATGATTTTAAATTGGAGAACCTTGCTTTAAATGGATACACTCTTCACGACGAAAATAACATATTTTATCTTAAGATTGTTACAAAGACAGTTTTCGAATTCCTTTGTCTTTTTGAAGTGAAAATGGATGAAATATTCGTAGAAACTTATCTTTTCGCCAATTATTTACTTAGTTTTAAGTAAACTCCGCACTCCAGCATTCCTGAGGATACTTTTATAGACTGAATACTTTTATATGAATCTCAGAATACAGAAAAATCTCTTCATTTTTATAAGCAATGAATCATTAGCAATTTGTTTCATATAAACAGAGAATAATATAAGGAAAATGTTCGGACAATACGTCGACGACGCGACACATCCTGGGACGATGTCCGAGCAGAGACAAAGAAAAAAACCATTGTGCGGATTCAGCATTGAACTTCAATAGAGTCTGTGTCGTCGTTTGTTGATCTCGATATTTGAAGATGTCCCCTAGAGATCAAACGGTCTAAGTTTAAATAGACTACGTATGCAACTTTCCAATGTGTTAAGATTTTCTTAATGTGACGATACAAAATTTATAAATTGGAGAGGACTAATTCAACTAACTACTTTTCCATTTTACAATTTAAAGTTTAATTTAATATCTATAAAGTTTAATATCTAATATTTAGCTTACCACACATGCTATGTCGAAATGATATTATATACAACGAACGTATGCAAATACAATAAAACTAAATTAGTCTGTAGAATTCGAGGTATAATGAAGAAAATTCAAAAACTTCAATACTTATTTTGTCAATAGATCGTATCATCCACGGTATTGTTTCCTCTTACCCGTCTGCTATTGTACTTTATACATACCTAATTAAAACATCATAGCGTAAAAACTTATTGCCTTCATACTTGAAATCGGTGAAGGATATTGTCCTTCAGAAAACTATTTGTCTATTTCTATACTCTTGTCCGCTTAATACAGCGGCATTTTTTATCTGTTTAAGAAGTTTCAAAATAGAAAAGTTTTATCATCTAAATCATACGATACAGTTATTGTGTCTGACTTAGTAGAGTACATATTATTATTATATAATACCGTCGCATTGAAAAACCTTTTCCTTTTTTAAAGTCTTTTATTTCATGAATAAACGGTTCAGTCGTTTTAAAAATATCATAGATAGGAACAGACTGAAGAAAGCCACTTTTATAACACCATTTAATGATGATTATGACCATACTAACGTACTGTGAATCCTTTTTTAATGATATTTACGACGATTAGAACAACTTTTAGTAGACTTGTGGAATTAAAATGCATATAATTTGACCTAAGTCTAACAATCATAACGAGATCAGACAGAGGGCGTTCGAAACACGTTTTAAGATAACATGTTTAGCGTTTTTTGTATGCAATTTTATTTACGAGGTACATAATAATATTAATTGGATTTTAAGGCCTCAATTAAATTGTTTTTATTGGGAGCTAAAAGTGAATTATTTATAACTTTGTGTTAAGGAGGTATAAAAAGTTTGGTTATAAAACCTTTACATCCTTAATTTTTTTCTTCAAAAGGGAAAAATTTGATAAAAAATATCAGTAATGTAGATTTCTTACTTGTACTTTAAAATCAAACGGAAACTTAAATTATTAGATACATCCCTAAATAAACATTTTGACAACTGCCAAACGCTTTGATCTTGATCCGTATCATTTTGAAAGCAGATTGAATATTCTGGCTAAATTTTGGAATATTACAGTCGGACTCAAACCGACTAAAACTCCACACTCATCTGGATATATTATGGTGTGTCGGACCCAAACCGACTGAAACCTCTCGCTACTACGTAGATGCATATTTGAAGACTTTTTCACATGTCACGGAAAATCTATTTATTAATTACTGTCTATACTCCACAGTTTTTTCTACTTCAAATTCGATTGAATTTTTCAATACTTTTTGAGTAGGTATATTTTTAGAAAATATTTCAAATCTAAATATTACTTCAGAAAATTACAACTAATACACGAATTTTACCTTTCGCTTTCTTCACTCTGTCCGTCTGTCTATGTACGCTAAGCTATTTAAAACTTCATAGGAGATTTTGGACGGGTTATTTTTTACATAGAGTGATACATATGGAATGTTAATAAGCATTGCAATTATGTACGTGACAAACCGGGGCAGCCGTTAGTATTTATGAAAAATATGTTGTCTGATTAATCACTGTTGTGTAAATATCAAACTTTATTCCTCGAGAAGAATTGTATCTAATTTCAAAACAAAACTTATGTATACTTTTATTAGCAGTACTTTTATTGTTTCTTTAATTTCTATAGCGCTCTATGTGAAAAAGAGTAAGAATATATTTTTAAATATCGTACAAAATGAATGTGGACGCTTTAATTGTTATTCGTACACTTGATTCAGCGAAAATACTGCAGTTGAGAGTTGTCTGTACTGTGAGGCGTGTAAAAAGTTTATTTTTTGGTAACGAGAATTGTTTTCCACAATTCTGAAGTGTCTCATTTTTTCTCTTTTTATTCATAACAGGGAAGAAACAGTAACTATTATTATGATTTAATATATAATTTAATAACATCAATGCATTTTTTTCTCATTGTAAAGTGAGACAAATATATGGTCTATTAAATCAAAATTAAAAAAAATTAATTGCATAACTTTTCAAAAATAAAAACACGTTAAATAAAATAATACGTTTTGTACATATTATATTTAATTAAAACCCGTTCGTCGGTTAACACATACAATTGTATTATTCTAAATAAATTGACAAAAATCAAGAGTACTGTCTGCGAACGGCTTCATTTTGTTTTCAAACTCTTGCCAAGAACAAACGCCTTCTTCACAAATTGATCGAATTGGCTCCTCATTCATGTAAAATACTACACTGTAGTCATCTACCTTATATTCCGTTGTACATCTGTAATAGAAAACAATTTAGTTCGTATATTAAACTTTAACATTAAACATACATAGTATAATACGTTTTGTTATGTGTAAGTATTTTTTAATGTGTCTTTTATTGTTTAAAGATGCACTACGCCACCTAATTGTTTATTTTGTATGTTTTGTCCTGACTTGATTGCCTGGAAGAGATCACTCTTAAGTGATAAGGCCGCCAGTTGCTACAATGTTTTCTATTTTATAAGGTTTATATTGTTATGTATAACGAAGTGTTAAATAAATAAAAATAAATAAATAAATTATATAAGTTAGTCTATGAGTGTATCTAGTAGTAGTTAGATGTTGAAGCAGATTGGTCTGAACAATAATAAGCAACCGATCAGAGATTCTATTATGAATATGCACCGAAGGTGTACCTAAATTCTTTTCATAGTCATTTCCGTATATATCTATTGTAAAAGCCGGCTATGCGACATGACCTTGTGAAGTAAGTAAAGATATACACACATACACACATCCAATCACACATAATAATAATTATATAATTAATTACTTTATGAGCGTTTAATGATGACATAATTTTTTTTAACTTAATCAACCTCCAAAATGATCGGAGTGTTGCCATCTAACATTTATTCTTAACATACTTAAACATAGTGTTCTTATTTTTTTTTTATTAAAGCAAATTAATTTTATGCGCCAAAAAACGCTTCATAAAATATAATATCATCAACAACGTGATGTAATTAAGCAATATAAACTTATGCCGGATAGACTCCGCGTTACTCTTAATGCAGTAAATTATTATCAACGAAATGTAATGTCCCAAACAGTAGCTAACAAGTTGGAAGTGCATTGTAGAATTGTAGTACTCTAGACTTTGTTCGAATTTAATAGTCAGAACCATTTTATGCATACGTTTCATTGATTACTTTTATGTTTAATTAGTTCTTATAGAGCTCCCAATAATGAAGTTATAGTGTTGTGATTTTATTAACAAGCAACGCCTCGTGGGTTTACCCGTATTATTCACTTAAATATCTAATAAAAAACCGCATAAAAATAGGTGGTGATAAAGAGGGACTAGCGAGAAAAATAGCGACTTCGTTTTATACTATGTCATTCTTATAGATACCTGTTTAAGACTGCAACGAAGTTTCCAGAAAATATAGACATCACACTGCTTCTCCATTTTCTATCTGAATCCCTTTTTGTGCCTGTTAGCGGATTATTATCCTTAAAGAGGCCTAATGCTGTGTATATTTGGTCTAAAGTCCTATCATGCGTGACATACGCGACGATCTTTTTTCCATTCCCCTGTCGGACTCTTTCGAAATTCTCATACAAGTTTTGTAGCGGCATGCCTCCAAATATCTTGCTTACGGCAGGTACCCCATAGCCGTTACTATAGTAATGTCTGAGATCCTCCTCGTATTCCAATACTTGTAAATCATCTTTCGTGAATAGCGCGCACCAGGGACTGGCCTTGTTGTCAATTCCCGACCACGTGTAACGGCACAGATTATACAGAGCCGTAACATTGTCATCTGTGAGAACATAATCGATCCCGGTACGACGATGAATCCGATCTTTAACCTAGACAAACAGAATTTATGTTACTGTTATGTACAAAAACGTGTTTTGTTTACTGTCTGTTGTATTTTGATCTGAGCTTTATAGTGACTGTAACTTTTAATTTTCCTCTTAGCATTGAATCCGACTGACTACAAGCTAAGAGTTAAATTATATTTAAATATATATAAAATAATGATGACTTCTCTTACTTTATAACAAGCAAATTTAGTATTAAAACGTTTTATAATAGTTAAAATAAACTTACGACAAGGTAATCAGAAGTATTTAGATATTTATTTATTTCCACGTCTAAAGCGGTATTGTTATCGGTGATTGACTTTTCACATCCCATGTAAGGCTGTAAAATAAAATCATATTTTTATTAAATAAAACAAAATAGCTATTCCAATATGACAGGAATTTAAATAATCACGTAAGATTTTGTTTTGTTATAACAACATGTGAAAAACATGTTTAATCACATCTAAGAAATTTATTAATAACATTATAGTATTCGATTAAAATATTCACGGCACAATTAATTTTTACTCACAGCTATGAAGTCAAAGCCAGGCTTCGGCGGGTCTATTTTTGCATTTTTAACGTCTAAGCCATTCACAAATTCTTTCATGCTCTTTTCTAACCACACTCCCTTCGCCGATCTAAATGTTGACGTCTTTGTTTGCAAATCGTTCAAAACATTAGGGAAAGCTTCCCTCAAACGCTTTCCGAGAAATAGCATTTCCTTGCGACCCTCATCAGTTATATCCTCCTTGTTCTCAAACATTTTTCTATCAAATTCCCAATTGCGTAAATTTTCCACATCTTGAGCGCATAATGAACTGTCACCCTTCTCATAGCTCGAAAATATGTGTTTTCTAAGAGACACGGCCGCTTCCATACCTTTGCCAGTGGCTGGGTCGGGATATCGTTTTCCATGCCTGTATATTCCCCAGATACTCACGGGTTCACAACCTTAAATATTATTCATAGTATTTTCATGTGCTTTATTTTTTTCTCATCCGCCGGGACGAGGTTTAACAATTTAATTGAATCAAGATAAACATAATACACAAGTGAAGAAATATACGCGTTCTCTAAATAATAATAGTAAAAAAACTCTTTATTCCAAACAACATGAATAAAATAACACTAAAAATGAACCTTAGTTAAGAAACTAAGGTTTTTAAAGTAAGAACTTAATCAGTGATCTGTTACTAGAAACCTGTGAAATAAGTAGGTGGTGTGAATTGAGAAACAGAAAGGAAGGAATAGAAACGATTTCAACAAAATAAATACAAAGGTACAAAGAAATGTAAAATGTCAAAAATATACTAAAGATACATACTTACAACATCTATACAATTCTATACTCAGATTAATTTTATGTTTAAAAATGCGCTTACCTTCTAATTTAACAACAGAATCGCGAATATCGCCTCTTACCAAATTATAAGCAGTCTCACTCGATAAATATTTATACGGACATCCCGTATTCCAATAACAATACTTTGAAATTACCTCATTAAATAAACAACAAAAAAGAAACACATTTATCAATAAAACCTTCATGGTAACGAAATATGTACTTAGATGAGTAATTATTTAAAAATTGAATGTAGACTATCTCCGTGAGAGCATGATCTCAGAATGGTTGATCCATAAAATTTGCATTCGTTATGAGATCTTAAATTTATAAATAAAATAAAACCAACTATCGCTAATAAATTCGGCGGATATATAAAAAGATGGGTAAAACTTGAAATGTATAAATTAGTTTATTATGCACGCTAAGAACTTGGCTAGGTTCAAGGACAAATGTTTGTCATTTTTTAAGGTAAATGAGACTTTGTTTTTTAATCGAGTATTTTTATTTATTGTTGATTTGAATACATTTAGCATTTTGTTAATATTCATCGCATTGGTATTACGATAGTTAACAAACGTTAGTATGTATTTAGATTAATCATTTATAAACAATATAAACTTAATTGCCGTTTCATTTAAAATAATTTAATCTTAAGAAACTATGCTTCAGGTTTATTTCAAAACACACAAATCAAGAGTTGTATCGAGAAATGGTAAAAATGTGTTTTCAAATTCTAGCCACGTACAAATTCCGTTATCACACATTGATGTTAAAGGCTCTTCATTTAAATAAAATCCCACTTTGTAATCGTTTCCGCATCTGCAAATTTATTAAAATGGTTAACGACCTTTGTGCCCATTGGTATGGAAAAAAGGAATGCTTAACATGTCAATATAAGGCTTTAACCAATGGTTAAATGAAAAAAGGTCGCGCAATCATAGACAATTTTTTTAGCTAGATCACGTTTTTGATTACTCCGTGTAGTTACTCCAATTTATTTACAGGTCACATATTAATATCTTAATATTAATATTTTATTAAATATTTAGTTAAATGTGATAAAATATGAAGCGTTATTGTAACGAAACTGCAATATTAATGATGTTATATCAAAAATACTTACTTATATAAAGTCGCAATTATATTTGTCCCAAATATAGATGTACTTGAAGTTTTCCACTTTCTATTCGGATCTCGGCTCGTACCCGTTAGCGGTACTTCGTCCTTAAATGCTCCTATAGCTGAAATAATCATATCCAGCATTGTACCATGACTAAAGTAAGCCCTAATATCTTCTTTTAAACCTTCTGTTATCTTTTTAAAATGAGTATACAGTTCAGCCAGGATTATTTCACCCATTTTAACGTTAATACTGTGTCCATAAGCATTTCTATAATAATGTCTTAGATCTCCAGCGTATTCTAAAACTTCAAAGTCCTGTTTTGTGAATAAGGCGCACCAGGGACTTGGTTTATCGTCGATCGCTGACCATGAATATCGACAAAGGTCATACAGCGCAGTTATATTATCATCTGTTAGCTTCGAACTGAGGAGGTTTTCTAATCTGTATTTTGTCTGAAATATTTTATATCAGTTTTTATTTCTGTACTTAATCAAAAGGCTCAAATAAATGATTATGCTATAGAAGAAACTTACTTCAAGATAATCATCTGTTAATAGATATTTATTATATTCGGCGTAAGGATGCCGTCGTATTTCCATATATTTTGGACATCTAAAATAAATCTGAAAAAAGTTATAGTTTTTTTAATATTGTAGTCATCTTTTTATGGTACATTCTTGTGTATAATTGCGGAATAAACATGTCACTTGCGCAAGTGCTAATTTCTATCTTTAATTCATTAATCGTTAATTCATGTTATATATTCATGGTATGAATGGAAGATTTTATATCGGGTGAATTTAAGCCTATAAAGCCATAAAAAATATTAGATTACTTTCTCTGTACTTTGTATTTACAAATAAATATGTACTTGTTCATGTAGAATTCAAATTTAAATCGTAGACTAAAAATTAACTTTCCAATTAAACCTCCTCATATATTGAACGTTTATTAAAATGGGAACAAGTTAACACTCACAGTATAAAAAAACTGATAATTACCGCTAAACCATCCTCTTCTGTGGTCAAATTGTGTATCTCTAGTTCTTTATTATTGGACAATCCATTTACAAAGCCATCTACACTGTTCTCCAGCCAAGCTGCGCGCGCAGTTTGAATGGTATAATTACGATTTTCTATATGATCTAGTATATGTTTATACGCTTCTCGTAACCTTTTACCAATACCAAACATTTCTTGGTAACCCTCTTCGGTAAGACTGTTAGGGCTTGCAAATAATTCATTGTCAACCCGCCAATTTATCAAGTTTTCCACATCTTGCGCACAAAGGGATCTTCCTTTCTTAAACTTCAGATTATCTCGTAGAGATACTGCATCTTTCATATAGATATTAAATTTTGGTGAAGGAGATCGCTTCCCGTGTCTTATAATCGTCCAAACACTGATGACCGCACATCCTAAATAAAACGAATATTTTGGTAACCAAAATTATGAATTCGGTTTCATTTATGAATAAATCTGTATATAGCATTATAAGATGATTAAGATTTTATTATCAATGTATATAAATATAGCTCTAAACTGGGCATTAAAGTAGTCAGATTTAAAAGGATCCGCGAATAAATTTGTTATGCAGCTTGGAGTTGGAGTTATGTTCTAGATTAGGTAGGTACTTAAGCGAATTGTGTAAGGAATTCGTAGAGGTAATAACAATAAATGCAATTCAAGCTTGTAACATCATTGTTTGAGTTACCTTTCGTATCTACAGTTTATTTTTTTCTAATTTGTGTGGAAATAAAATGTGAGTGTGTGAAGTTAGTGGCTTGCAAGGACTCATTCATTATTCCATGATTTTCACACCGCTTCAAGGTTCAGATTTAGAGTACTGACTTGGGGATTTTGGGACTTAAAGTAAAACAGCACAACATTTTCAGAACCTCAGTGCAATTTCTTTTTAATTATATTTGACTTAAATAGCAAATTACTTATTTTAATTAACATGTGTATTAAATTGTATGTATTTAGAATCGTATATCCCTACTACACTACACGTAATGCTATCATCAACAAATTTGAAGTTCATTACGCATTTACGCACCCAATAAATTAAACACCAACTTAATTAAACTACTTACCATCAAGATCTACGGCGTTGTCTCGTATGTCACCTCTTAAACTATTATACGGTGATTTACTAGAAAACTTTGAGTAGTGGCACGAATTCCAAAAGCATTCTAATGACGTAGAAAAACCTATGAATATCCAAATTAAACCGAACTTGATGAACTTCATAATTTAATTGCAAAAATTTTAATTGTTCGACTAACTATTAAATTAAAATTGTTCGACTGCCAAATACGGCTAGAAATAACTATATTATTCGAACTTATAGCTCATTGCCGAACAGTATAATTTTCCAAATAAAGTTTTTACCACAATATAATAACCCATAAATAGTTTATACTGCCATTGATGAGTTAGTCATACTTAATTACCAATTTGCATGCGATAATTTCATGATGGACATTTCTGGCATTTAATGTTTATTTACATTATAAAAATAAACTGACTTTACTTACTAAAGTATTCGCATACAAATTTTCATAAATACGTAATCAGATCCCGGCATTTAATTCCCATACTATTTGAGAACATGACACTTTATTTTAAAGTTAATTATATGAATACTATTCCGTTTCTGTACGAGTTTCAAGATAAATACAGGTCAAGGTCCATTGTTCAGAACAAGCTAGTTTTAAGATAACACTGAAAAATATATCAAAGCTTGAATTTTTAAAGACCATATGTCGACGGGACGATTAATATATTATTTGTAGAAAAATCTCGCCAGAATCTTTTGTCTGCTTTATTTAGTTAAAAATATATATACTTTAGGGTATATCTTGAATGGAAAACACACTGTTGTTCCATTCAAGAGACCTTCTTCTCCCCCGAGGACGCGGTATCCGAAAGAGGATTTCCCCCCGTTAAAAAAATAAACAAGTAATTATTATTAAAAAAACAAAATACCCGACTGCACACTTAAAAAAGAGTAATTATGTCTTTATCCCGTGGGACTTTTAGGATAAAATGTATCCTATGACACTCCCGTAATCAAGACAAATCTAACGATACCTCATACATCAAAATCCATCAAGCCGTTTAGGCTACAGGAGGTCACAAAGGAACAGACATACATACTTACATACACTCGAAAAACATTACCCTCTTTGGCAGTCGGGTAAAAAGGGTATCTCTTGAAATAAAAATTCATAAATTGGCACAAATAATTTATTTTCTTTACTTGTTAGGACATAATATCGACTAAAGGACACGAATACAATATATTTTGTAAACTAAAAACTGTAACAAACGGAACGTCTCTAAATTTAATTTTACTGATAGATATAGCTAATTTATATTTTTATATAATATGACACTTTTGAAAATATATCATATAAATAATTCGTATATTATTTACATCGCTTAACGTACAGATATTTTTTAATAACAACACATAATATATTCTAATGAAATTGGCGTTTTATATAATTTTAAATACAATTCAATCATAGATAATATATTTTGAATAATTATTATAGATGTTATAAACTAGCAGTTATACAAAAACGCAAAATGAATATCACAATAATTCTCTAAAGCGAAACGATATTATTAGTTCAATTTGTAGGTAAGTGAATTAAAATGCATGACAACGTTTTGCTTTCAATAAACAATGCTTTTAGTTACAACATGTGTTCAAACACCAAACACAGTTCGATAAAACGGAAAAGTAAAATGTAAATAATTTCCACGTTACCGTTATACTAACGAACCTTTTATAATACTACATTCATTTCGATTTTACTAATTTTTATCTAAGTTGTATCTATCATTTCTAATACTCTCTAAATACCTACTTTACAATAACATTATAAGAGAAATGCATAAGACTTTAATATCACTAGATGAATCACATCCAATTGATTTTACGAGTTATAATTTTGAAAGATAGTTTACACGTTGGTCCAAATTTTGAGTTGATGAAACAATTGAATTTACTGAAAATCTTATTTGCAATTCATTGCGTTTATAGTTAAAGAACATGAAAACATTATAAATAAATAGAATACATGTATCTTTACACACTCATTAAAGCAGGAGAGATTTCAGAAGAAAAACCGGGACACACTAACAATTGAAGAGTCATCATAATAGCGAAATCTTATATTATCTATTCCTTTAAGGTAAATGGCAGTATTGTTTACCATACTTTGATATCATATATTTAAGATATCTATGTTCTATATATAAAAGAAGGATTGTTTGTTGTACACTTACAATTTACTATACCATCAATAATTGTATGGAATGGATCAATCACATAAAAAACGTCATACATATGAACGCCACATTGGAAAAGTAAAAGCATACACAGTATTCCGTATTACTGAAAGGTCGTAAAACAAAATTGTTTGATTATGTTTTTTAAAATAATAAAACAATGGTAAAAGGTGTTATTTTTTGGAATATTCTATCCTTGAAAATTTATAATTTGACTACTGAATACTTACTATTTTAAAGAATTGTCTTTTAGATAATATTTATATTGACATGCTACTGACAAATTTTACGACTGAGAATTTAGTAGGTATAGATAAGGGTGCAGAAGAATATAATTATACGATATATTTATTTATCTAACTATGTCTCTAGGCATATTTATTTATTATGATTCCTCATAAATAGACATATCTTTGGTATTTTAATAACTGAAAATTTTAGCTTCATAATGTACTACCAATATTATAAAGCACTTTTAATATGGTCGAAGCCAATAAAACCCTTAACGCGCGTATAATTTTATTCTAAAATTCCACACTTAAATACTTTTACTCGTTTCTTAAATACATATATTGGACGTTATTTTAAAATCATTGCACCTTCGCTTAAATTATTTGATGGCGATTTCATTAAATAAATTATAAAATGTAAGGCAGCATTCCCGATAGAATTACAACAAGACACTAAAATGAACACCGATCGTTAAACTAACATCTGTTAGATGTAACCGCATCAAACAATTTAAAAAAGGCACAGCTGAACTACTCCGTGCGGCTCCGTACTACGCTCCCATCGCTCACCGCGTAGAGAACGGCAACAATATGGACTACCAAGTGATTCCCAAAAAACTTTTCTTTTCCAGATAAGTGATATCGCATTCTTCAGCCGGGATCTTGCTTCGGGTCCGAGCTGGCTCTTTTTTCGTGAAGCGCAGCTAGTAACGCTTCTTTGACTTCCCTGTCGGAACTTCTCCATAGCCTGAGCAATTCCTCTTCAGATAGAATAGATAGCTCTGACTTACCGCTAGCCGCAGACACGCGGGGGTAGGGTGGCGCGGGCGGCACATCTCCCTCCTGCGACACCATTATTTCTATACTTGCCCGATGACTGGGAACATCTATTGATAAATAATTTTGATTCTTTTCAGAAACATCCTGATATGACCTCGTAGATGAACTTTCAGCTCGTCGTATCATAGGAGAGGGGGATCGCAATCTCGTATTAATATCGGGAGGGGAATTCGTTAAAAAGCTTACGTCGCGACTTAGTCGTCTGCCTATATTTAAGCTGGTCCGTTCGTATATCGACGCCGAATCGGATCCGAGTACGGAATCGGTGCTAAAGCGGCGGACGTTCAGTCCGGCGAGACTTGTTCTTTTTCTTCGACTTCTGGGCGAGCGAAGTTGTCGCGGTGACCTACTTTGGTGCGGCGACCGGCTCGAGACGTCGGGCGAAGGTGACAGAAATTTCGACTCGGTCATTTCTTCTGACACCTCTGAGGTTTCGATAGCGACGTTTTCTTTTATAGAATCGAGCGAATGGTCACGCCCTTGTTGAACTCTGATAAACATAAAAGAAAAGCGCTATAAAAACTTAGAACGATGCGAATAGGCAATAATAAAATCTCAAAGAAATGAATGTATTCTAATCTAATTAGGTACTGAATTATTATAGGGCTTAGTAAAGTTTATTCACCTTCTAATTTCCTGTATCATTTCGAAAAATTGTGCCTTACTTTTTCTCCGTCTACGCTGTTCGTGTTCCTTCTGAAACAAATGCAATTCCTATTGCACGCTGCTTATACAATGTAGAATACAAGCAATTATATTTTAATAGTACGCCCAGATAACTTGTTAAGCATAAAAGTTTAAATAATTTCTAACACTAATATTATTTAAAATCAATTATAAAGCAAAGCAAAGTTGGAAATAGAAAAGCTACGATTACCCTTTTAACGCTTTTTTGAAAGAGTGAAGTGAAATGTCCTTGACGTATAGTGTTTACGAGCTCTCGGGCCGCGTGATGAGGAGATACCAATTCAACGCAATTTATGAACCTATATAGTTTCTGAAACAAAATAAATGCAACTCGTAAAACTCCGGCAATGTTATTCCAAACGTTACACACAAACTCGGAATGTTATTCTGTATTGGAATTTGCATTTTTATTAACATGATGCGGGAAACTCTAACCTGGCTGAAAAACATTATATTCCTACTTCTCCATATAGTTCCTTTCGGTTGGTGGCGTAATATCGGCAATGTATATTTATAAAAAAGGTGCTCCAATATTAATATTAGACATCCTACAATCATTCCGACTCCCAGTAGAATAAATACTCCGGCAACCGCTGCAACTCCTGAAATAGAAAAATATAAAAAAACACTGCGATGTTATTCTATTTCCATTCTATGTAATCAAGCTATTGTAATAAATTAACTAGAAACAAACTGGTTTAGTGTAGTTAATGATCTATAAAGTCCAGAGCCTAAGTTAGGAATTTATGGCACGTCTAATCGAGCGTTTGCCAAATTGACTGATCATAATGAAACGACTGACCAGACTAGTAACAAGGACGCTATAAACCGCTACTGGATGAAGAATTGATTTTCATTCATCTATATTCTCGTGCAGTACAACAAGTAAATAGATTTCCTCATAGATGCATTAAACAAGATATACAATTTTAAAGTCATACGTGACATTAATATTATCTGATCACAGAACCGGGATCTCATAACGATATTTCCTTTACTATACTAAAATTGAAAACGAATATCCCTAGTCGAAATACTAAGCATTTCGGAAGTTTACGTGATTCCGGGACGCATGAAATTATACAAAGTAACGAGAAAGGTACACTTCAGTAGCATTACAAACTTTGGTACCTAATACCTAGAGGCAGGTGACCCAGTTCGGTCTATAATACACATGTAAAAGACAACAAGACGAGGGCACGTTCTTATATTGATTTAGATTATTATCTCGTGCACAATTCCAATGTACGAGTGCTTGTCACTAGACCCACACTAACAAAGTCGTTTTCTAACGTTGTTAGCGAGAAATGAGTTTGGTGGAACGTTTCGGAAAAACATATAATCTGCACTTAATATGTGTTATATTGAGTGAAACACGCTGTAGTTATGGTATGTTAAGAACAATTAGTGTCATCAGTAATTATTTACATGAAGCAGCGTATTTAAAGTTCCAACCAGGTCAAATGAATAGTATATAATATAGAAATTACATGCCATGTTTGTCCGCTATTGACTCCTAAACTACTGAACCAATTTTAAATTAAATTTGCACACCATATGCAGTTTGAACCAACTTAAAAGATAAGTAGTACGTAATTTCGAAACAATAGACCTTGATAAATAATCAGAAATATAGACCTTTGGCAATAGATGATACAGCCTAGAAACGAAGATAAAAAACCGTAAGCCTTGGGAAAGCTTGGAAAATAAAGAATCCGTAATCGAAACATGTAGCTACTGCCCCGTAATGCCGGCCACAATCTCACCTTGTTTCACTTTTAATTTCTCGTCGCGTTCCTTCGCGGGATTATAAAGAGTGAGAGGTAAACAAGCTTAACGTGCCGTCTCATTTTTTCAACGATAAATTCCATGTTTAATCTTTTAGGTTGACTCGTGGTAATATCTTCCCCTCTGCGTGTCGAGGGGTTGGATTAACGTAAGGGTGGTAATAAATCCTAATGAAATTTCCGCCAAAGAAACAGATGAAGATTTTGTCAGGCCCACGATATTCTGTTTCATACATATTATACTCGTCGTTGCTTACAGCAGTTACGTACTTGCTAACTAGCTGTCTTATTAAACATTTTCAGTGAGCACCTGTCTACACACATTTATTAACTTTATGTAAGCGCTTCGTTAATAGACCGTTGTCATTTTATTTAAAATAATTTTGTTGAGTTGTTTCACTTAAACGTAACAATTTTCATATGTATTTCGAGTATAAATTTATTTATCATTAAAATGAAAATTGATGTACCTACAACAATTTGACAGTCAATAAAATTAAGTATATTAATTATCATAAAATCGTCACTGCGATGTTTATATAAGTAATATTATATTATCATTGAATGTTTACTAATCTAACAGCACTCAATAAACGATTAACATTAATTCGATACTTAACACCACTCGAAAGTCGAATAATAACCAACAGTAAACGATGGTGTTAATGTTCAATGGTTAGAAATGATTGATTTTATCCCCTTAAATTTAATGGTAACCTTACCCAAAGGTTTCGGCTGAATACCGTAATCCGGGCTGAGCTTGAAGCACGGTAATGCTCCATACCATTTTTCAGTTAAAATATCCATGTAACCATTCGATGAATACTTTGCTATCACGGCTGATATACTGTCCTAAAAAGTAAAATCAGTATTAAATTTATTGGAAAAGTTATTTTACACCGAAATAAATAATCTCGATCGTCATACTCGTCAACGAGATTTACGATTCCATCTGTTACGAAGTTATAAGCATTAACGTGCAAATACTGAAATAAGATATCAATTCTTATTTCTTTCTAATGTCGGTGGCCTGAAAAAGTTAGTCGGGAGTTTCGATAAAATGATGTATAATACGAATGTGGGCTATATGGCATCGACTATTGATCACACCATTAGCGGGCTTGCGTCATTCATCCATCTTTCTTGCTAAAATCCGGAGACGTTTCCCTGTCACTCAGGCGGCCTATTTATGTACTTTTGCTCTATATATAATAAATCGTAAGTGCCTCGAAGGTTAACTGGTATTAAGGCGCGTACAGCTTGTGAGCTAACGGGCACAACGGGGTTGAAGTAATTGTATTATTGACTGGGATTTTTCTTTAACATAGTTTACTATATATTTGTACGAAAATAGGCACACGTTTTTGTGCGATCTTTATTTAGACAAGCGTCCGCCATAATATAAGATTTAAATAGTACCTATGTCAGAAGGTAAAGAAGCTTAAATTTTCTATCAAGATAGAAGTTTGATGAAAGTAAGATAAGAAAGCATTCCTTATAACCTGACCAGTAAATAAGTAATATATCTTAGAAGATAAAAAAGTCCTACCTTTAAAGGAAAACCTTTAGCCATGCCAATGGCATAAGTGTCGTCTGTGAGAGAGTGCTCTCCCACACGTTGCAGCTTGCACCCGTGATCTGTTGCACGATAATAATCCAATACTGGCGTATCAGCTATCAAAAGGTCCAAAGTTCCATTTCTGTAGCATTCAATTTATTTTAATGACACTTATAGAACCGAATTTTCATAAATTAATCAGTTATTTCCCTATAGAAGAAGTAAGAAAGTCTTTTAACGCTTACCATATAAGGTTATTCGGTTCAATATAACTAAATGTTTTTATTTACTGTATAGAATGATCAGAATTATTGTTACCTTAGTCTATCTATCCCTTCTTCAATATCCTGTATACCATAACGTCGTATTTGTTGCGCTAATTGTGGATTATTTCTCTGCACATAATACTCGGCAGCGGAAGACCTCGGTGTTCCAACCCGTAGAGTTAACCACTAAAACATTAAAATATATCAGACAAAATCCGAAACAGTTTCAAGATATGATTTTTAATCTCCATAAAAAAGCTTACGTTACTTCTTCCTTGGAATTCATCGACAGCGTTGTGGAAAAATAGCCCTGCTATAAGAGCGGCTATGTTGGCAGTGTAACTTGCGACAAAAATTACCGAAAATCCACCCCACACGTTAATAAGAAACTTATTAGGCCAACTTTTCGGGGCTTTAAACGCGACTAAATGACCACATAGTAAGCCCCACATAACCCATAAAGCGCTTGATATACTGAAATTTTTCGATCTTTGACGACCCCAAGGATTTAATCCAAAGGGCGACAGCCATTCATATATAGCTACGGCTATGGCAGTAATGTTTAGTGAGGTAAATATTGCGACCCATAACTCCGGTGAAAACGGCAACAGGAATGCGAGTAACGGTATATCCGCACGCTGATTTGGTGCTGCTAAAATTGAAATTCCACTAAAGAAATAAGGCTGGCTGAAATCAACCACTTCAGCTCGCGAGGACGACACGCTCAGAGCGGCGAATGACATGTGAGCCGCACCAGATACTAAGTCACCAATTATACCATCCCATTTTTCACGGTCTTCGTCCGCGTTATCATCTGACATAATCTGCTCCTCACTATTTTCCATTGTCTCGAAACCTTTTCTATATTGTGAGCGATAAGTTCCACTACTCGCCATATACTCATTTAGTGTATTAGGATATATCTTTTGGAAAGGCTTCAAGAGTTTCCTGCAGCCGTAAAGACCATCTTCAACTATGTATAAATGAAAGTCGAATTCGAGCTCTTGAGCTATATTTTCTAAAAGATCCATAGCGAGGCCATAGCAACATCTCGTTGACATTTTTACGTCTGTATCAGGTTTTTGCGTAGGCATGAAAAAATCTTCTCTAATCGGCTCGGCTTCTCGTCCTGGTACAAAAGCGAGGGTAAGGTTATCCCTATCGGATGTTTGTGGCCGATGACAGGGTAAACCTCGAAGGCATTGACCGTCTTCATCAAGCTCTCCTTCCATGACGAAAGGAGGAGCAAGCGCTGTAACGACGCGAAATATAGTACGTGCTCCAGCTGATTGGCCATGGGCGACCAGCCGACCGCCTGGCCATACGATAGTGTGTAATTTTACAGTTCGACCAGTAATATGTCCTACTTGTCTCCACGTATTACCACCGTCAGCGTTAGGGACTAGGTTCAAAAATGAAAATTGCGCCATCAGTGAGCGTTCGGGTCTCTCGGTACCACCAGCAAGAGCCGCAGCTGCAGCTATCCTCATTTCTCTGTAAAGAAAATAAAATACTAGTACATATATACACACACTAGTACGAAATTTATCTTTTAAAGTAAAGCAGCTGAACTCTAGCCGGTTGTCAAACAAGATATAGAAATATATTTTTATAGGTACTTTGGGACCAAAGTGAGTTGCAGAAAACTTGAAGTACGGTATGTCAAGCCTTATCACAGGTAAAAGTTTTATACCGACATTACCGTATATGTAATGTAAACGTACAAAGTTGGGAATGAATGGGTGAGCGCAGTAGTTGTCGAGGTTACTAAGCTTTTAAGTCGGTTTAACAAGATTATACACATACAATCCCTTTAATATCTATAAAGTAAATAGTGTTCTTTATGTGTATATATTTGGCATTATGAATTGATTTTTTATTTCATTTATATTTCTTTTAAATTATTTATTGTTCGTTGAAGCCTAGAGTTTACATATAAGGATAAAATTCAGAACCTTAGAGGCACGTGGGCACAAAATAAAAAAATAACCGTTTCAAGGTTTAATCAAAGTGATAAAGGTAAAATTTCAAAAATTGAATTCATATTATTGAGAAAAAATATTGAGCTACGATAAACAGCTTGGATTTTAAACTTAACAGATACTATGCACAATGCTGATAATAATTAATTTAATGAGTGCAAAAATGTAATTAAAATATAATGTTGTGTGTAATGTAGTGTGTAGTGAAATAGAAGGGTCAAGTAGAAGCTAATGAAATAAACGTAATATAAGGAAGCTACTTTGATTGTTTATGATCAAGCTTAGCTCCAAAATTTTATGGTGATAAGATGAAAAACCCAATTTATTTTTGGTTTATTATAATATGCTGGATCTCCATAAATACTCCCACCAGTACGATCTAAGATTTAGCGCGTAATATATAGTACATGAATATTATTATATACGCGGGCAACAGCTAGTACCGCGACTCCGTCCGCGTGGATTTTCCTATAAAAATTTAAATTTCCCCTCCCCCTTCGCCCCTAATAACCCATTTTACCTGTTAAAAAGTAGCAGATCTCCCGTTAAAGAGAGATTAGTCTCAGTCTCTAGACCATCTGTGTACCAAATTTCATTAAAATCTGTTCATTCGTTTTGGCGTGAAAGCGTAACAGACGGACAGACAGACAGTTACTTTCGCATTTATATTAGTATGGATAGTATGGATTACAGTCATTTTTATAAATACGTTATTCGTAGAATATGCTGAATATATTCTGACAATAATTTTGTATGCATGAGTAACGAAAGATGAATTGCAATTTTGTAGATAAAAATCTAATACAGTAACGTATTGAATATCGATGGGCTGGACCAGTTTTCCCTTTGTTTATTTTCTAGTAGTATACCGCGGTTTAACACTGTTTCTTAATCATTTACAAATTGTCTACTTTTTACGACGAATACGAATCTAACAAAATAGGAAAATGTATTAAAATTGGAAAAGATATATCTCCATTTCTTACATAAAAATTATATATTTATGTTGATTGATTAGAGTACTTATGAAATATTATTTACAAACAATTTTAGTAATTTTAGTAAAAACTAAAATAAATAACAAAGCATCATAGCATTATCATTTAATTAGTATTTGAATAAGTTAATATTGTGAAAAACTCTTCTAAAAGAAAATCATCGCTACCAAACTAGCTTTGACCGTTTCATAAAAAGATTTTTGGTTTTCTAAACATTGTCATAGCAAATGAATATGATGTTTTTATGTTCGAACAGCGTGTATCTGACATATTCGAGGAGCCATTGTGTCGAAAGGAGAACAATGTAAGGCGGTGAATTCAAAGTTTTACGATAACCCATGTGTTGGGCAGCTAATTATTAATTTTCCCTGAGCTGACGACGAACATTTACTTTGCGGTCTTTGTTAGTTTAAGTCTCGTAAAGGTATATCAGAGTTAAGGTATAAGCAATTGTAAAATGTTCTTTAAACAAACACGTTCTAGGTAGCTGGGACCTTTGTAAGTCTTAAGTGTTATGTTTAAAGATAAATGTACACTTTATTTATTGAAAAAAATATACATACGAATATTTGTAAGTAAGAAAACTATACAAATTTTGAATAATTTTTTACGCGTAAAATTTTCTTAAAAAATGTTTACTGAACATTTATCTTAAAGGTAGACCAAAAAAAGCATATTATATGTTTCTTGTTTTTTGAAGTCGATTAAAAAAGACAAAACTTTTTTTGTGCTACGTTAATTTCTCTTTCAAATGTTTCTGGATTTTATCTGTCCAACTCAATGTAATTTAGATGCACACAAATAGAGTGAAAGTCGATATACACCACAACATAGTTAATAGCATAGCTGACCTATAAACGCGGCCTAATTCCATAATAAAGTAAAAAAAACTATTGGCATATCATATAGAGTCCAGAGTCATTGTGCCGAGTCAGCGAGCCCAGGCTGGCTGTCAGCCAAAATTAACTTCCTTTCCTGCTATCGATTTATTGTTGTATTATCAAGTTAGATTTAACACATGTTCGATTTTTTATTCGATTATCCGGTACAGATTAAATGGGTTCGATCAGACGTAAAAGTTTCCTACAAAATACCTTCAGTCATTACTTGAGACCTTATTACATATCTACAGGTGGAGATTATTTATATAATATAATATATATATATTTATATATTATATTATATTATATTACATTATATTATATTATATTATATTATATTATATTATATTATCAGATCAACGTCCTGATTGATAGATCGCAAAACAAAAGAGAAACTTACTGAAAATTTAGATTATGTTCTTAATGGTATATTCGAGAATTCTCATAAAATTACTTACAAACAGACGCAAATACACAATGCAACTATAACGATGCAAAACTTTCAACTAAATAGCTGTTTTGGAACAGATTATTGGCAAAAGAATTTATCAAGCTACCGCAAAGTTTCGAAGTGAAGCAATCTAACTGCCAACTAGTACAGAAGATGCAATTAATACATGTCGCCATAGGAAATCCGCTCGCTGAGGTAAAGTTTTATTTATCTTCAAACGAACGCAAATAATTCATTCCTCTAAAACGCCTTTTATATAGCTACTTATCCCAAGCAAAGCCGTAAACATATAAAGAACTAAAAAATAAAACTTGACTACATAAAAGTTATAACTAAAATTTGTATAGGATATGTCACCGACAGTATTACGAATTCTTAACACTTAATTATTATTAAATTGTTAAATTAATTTATTAAATTATATAAGTAAGCCGCTTTCTTCTGTCTCTCCCTGTTTGCTTAAATCTTTTAAATAATGCAACCGAAAATTCATACGTTTTTTAATAAAATGGGGCCAATAGTTTAGGCGATATAGTGAAACATACAAAATACAATATATAGACTCGAGTAAAAACTGCTAGCAAATAAAACTTTAAACACAACGATAAAGATAACAAACCCCTATAACATATTTTATTCAGCACTTTCCTAGTCTATTGAAAAAACTTTTATAATGACTATTGAGATCACTTCGCCTTTGTTAGAGAAAGCAAATAAAATGGTAAATAAATTATACGTATTGTGTAAAGAAAGTGCGGTACAAAACTGAATACTTTATATAGGCGAAGAAAAGTGAAATATCACTTTGGAACATTTTTCTTTCGCCACTTTCTATTTTATGTTTAGCCAAATTACTTCTCTTAATTCATTTTTCTCGTAACTCATATACATTATTTGTACGTGTATTTATTCAGTCCATTTTACCTTAAAATATATATTACCTTTTGCCAAAAAATATTCACTTTGCAAAGGTATTCTAAAATATATTATATTATGTTACGCATTCATCACAATAAAAACAAAAGCTAAAATTTCTTACGCAAGGAACGTAACATGTTTAGCAAATTTCTGTACACGCTCAGTAATTATTCAAGGATTTGGCTTTTCATTCAAAATTCATAAATCAACTTCGTACGTAGGGCCAATTATATTTAGCTGAAACCACAAACCTCCTATTGTGCCTTAGTAAATAGGTAACCGAGTAAAACTTATATGCAAAACAAGCAACCGTTTTTGCATGTTTTATGAGGTGGGTAAATTGATGATTATTATAAGCCAGTTTCGTTCGTAGTCACGTAGTTTCATACGTGTAAAATCTTATTGCTTCGTATATCAGTCTGTTTCTTGTGATAAAAACACCGTCGCCCATATACAGCCACAAAGCTAAATGCCTCGCGACTGTGTTGTGTATCTTTGAAATAGGAAAAAGAAAAGGATTGAATAAATACAGAAATGACTCATCTTAAGACGTATTTCAAACCCAAACTTCCTTTAATTTTTTCCTTCCTTCCTTCCTTTAATTAATAAATTAAAAGAAAGTCGGCGTTATCAATTTTCCAGGTATGACTTTTCGTATTACCTTATTATAAATGTCATACGTATCTAAAAGTATGATAACGTACCCTTCCCAACCTTTCTTTTAAAACAAACTAAGCAATATAACTCACTCTGTATGCAAAACTTTCAGAAAATTATTGGCAGAAAAACAAGTTCTGATATAGTGTGTGATTCATAGTTTTTTGAAAGTTGCCTTGAAAAGAAAGTTTAATCCGATTTCACTCACGGTATAAAGTTTTCTTCGTTCATAGGCATTTATTGTTTTTGAGCATTAAAGTGATGTGTACGTAACACATTGTATGGTTTATTAAGGAAGTATTCTATAAATGTCTCCAGTAGCTTATAATTAAAAAAGTCTCATATATAAAAGAAAAGAAAGAAAGAAAAGATAACAAAATCTTCCGTTTTTGTATTTATCTAAGGTTTAAATCGTTTTTCCTATACTAAGATATGTTATTTTAACTTTATATTAACTTTGAGGAAGAAATTTTAAAGATTCAGTGTCAGATTTGACAGAAAATCGTGTCCTTATCTAGTATTACTACTTTTGATGATAATAATATATCCTTCATCAGTAAAAAATAGTTCTAGCAAATAATGTATTACTCATTCCAAACATAAATCATCAGATTGTAATTATCGTAAGTGCTGGCAAAGAATTCTCCATTTAATTCCTATATATGTCAGATGAAAATTCCTACACATTTTCAGATATCGTTTTATTAACGCTGACGTTAACGCATAGTCATTGTGTTTAAAAACAAAACTAAAAACAAAATTGAGTTATTGTTTAGCTAATAAGAAATTCATTCACAGTAAAAAAATCCATATTGCAATCATTTAAGTATCATTTAAGGTGTATCATTAACTATTGACTTAAGTAGAAGAATGCTATATCGAAGGCAGTGTCCTG
>JADANM010006178.1:4565809-4596434 GCA_026213755.1 Eurema hecabe
AGTGTACATAGCATGGCAATGGCTTAGTATAACAAAGAAGATTAAAAATTTTACGGTGTGATAAAAGCAATATCGAAGAGCCTTTGCGGTATTGTAAAATCTAAAATCAATACTGTATAGTTATATAAAAATGTAAACTTAAGTTTTCTTCAGGAAAATATTTTTAATAAATGTAATTGGTTCCAAGCGTTCGCAGTTAAGAACTGACACTTAGATCCTTTTAATACGATTTTGTGAAAGTCGTATTATAAAAATTAAATTTCACATTCACATTCTCAAAAACTATAATAATCTTAAAAAAAATGAAACTAATTATAAAAGAAAGAACGAATTAAAGAAGAGTAAATTTAATTTTTATTTAAAGTATACTTTGTTTAAAAATCTTATAACCCCCTAACTGTTCGAAGCAAATAGTTTATATAAGCTCGTTAAGCTTTAGACATATATTTCATACGCCTATATTAAACATTGCAAAATGTCTACAACTTTTATGGATGGTCGATTAATCACCCGTACTCTTAGCTACAATTTCTCAACGAATTTTCATTAAAAATATGACAATGATACAAAAATAATAAGAATATAAGAATTTATAATGATACAAAAACTACGCAAGACAATACGGCTAAACGTTGAACCGCCGCTTTGCAAAACGGTCCTGTTTTGTAAAACGCCTAGCCGTAATGTAATACAGCGGATTATACAATCCGCCTGCGACATATATATTTTTGTCTTGAGAGATTTTTTTTAAATTATAACACTTTTTCTTCTTCTCTTGGAGCTAGTTATAAACATAGAAATATCCATTTATTATGTCTTAAAATAAATAATTTGAAAGTTTGCAAGTAAAAACAATAAACGGGAACAATAAATATGTCATTTGAAATGGATCGTATGAGCTATAGTTTCATCCTTACTAAGTTTCTAGTCAATTTATAAAACACTTTCTACATAACAGGAGAGCAGGTGTTGTCAAAGTTTTCCATAATATTATGTTCAATATACAATTTTCTTGTAAGCCAATACACGAAGAAAAATAACCATTATATTTGTCATTCCGGGTGTTTAGTGGGTAATAAGAAATATTCACCTTAGCTCATTAGAGTTTCTCAAAGCTAAGACTTTTAAACTTCTCGAATACGTTTCTAGTAAGAAGAGATAATGGTAAAGACTTATTATGTTGGTAATTATCTATGTGTGAAATACAGGATGAAATAAAGGATAAGAAAATGTATATAAATAAGGAAAAAGTAAATATTATCTTTGCTTTTCTTTAACGCCAGCGATCTATAAACGTGCAATCACATTCAGATTCAAATGCCAAGCTTTATATACTATTACGGATCACTTATAGGAAAATAAATGTAAAATACATATACAAATATTTGAGAAAAAGGTCTCCGTATGAAACTTTAATGGGAAATCTACCGTGACCACGTTCAGTGTAAAGAGCTCGAATCGTCCATTAGATATGAAGAATAAATCGTATTTCAAATTTGTCAGTGAATATTTTATCTACAACATGGACATTGGACAGAAGCTACAGTCGACTCCAAAACTGTATTGACACAGTCAACATTAAAATATTACTTGTTTTGTACGTTTGTACTGTTGTGTTGTTACTTGTAGTACTTACTTTCCTGATGTATAGTATTTTAGTGTTAAAGTGATTTTTATTTGGAATGTAATAAAAATAACTTAATCATTGTTTTTATCAGTATTTCTGGCGAGACTAGGTATTGACATATAACTGGAATATTATTAACTTAATTCATTAAGCCTTAAATATTCAATAGGCAATCCTTTATATCAATAATCTATATATCTAAAAGAAAGTCGTGTTAGTTACTTCACTTATAACTCAAGAACGGCTGAACCGATTTAGCTGAAAATTGGCAGGGAGGTAGTTTAGAGCCAGGAGAAGGACACACTTTTTATCCAGTTTCCAGGGGAATAATTTTTTATGAAAGTAAACGCGAACGGAGTCGCGGGCAACAGCTAGTATTATAATATAATAGATATGTTATACCCATACAAATCAACCGGAAAAAGTGTTCCGCACAGCAGCGGCAGCACACATACATCAAAACGATAGGAAAGAGACAAATGGTAAAACCAACAAGAGATAAAGAGATAGTTAGTTTAAACCTAAAGGCATGATGTCCTAATTAGGATGTTTTTGCGTCTTCAAAATTTTGCGCTTATAACATATCTATTTCAAATAATATCATTGCTTTAACTTGACGATAACTGAATAATTTTTAGTTTATTTAAATTACTAAAATCATACTGATGTGAAAGTTATATTATTACGTGTAAGATAAATACATTAAACTCTTCTATAGCAGTTGTATCCTAATAAATATTAAGTTAAGTGACGTTTCAATCTAAGTTTTAGAGTTATCTTGAACGGAAGATACGAAATCACGTCGTACAAATTAATTACTGGGTATCTAACGACTTAACATATATATTCTTAATTGAAAATTGTAGCAATTCATATAGTTGTAGAATTTAATAAGAATACAGGTGTCGATTGTTCTCTTTTAGACTTTAAATTAATTTACTAGAATTTGTATCCACTTTATTGATTTTACATATTTTTAAATATTTTTAGGTTCTTATTATTATTTACCTTTATTTTTTAATTTATTTTCAGTAGTAAATTGAATATTAGTATGTGTGTAAAGGTGTTTCAGCGAGACAAACGAACAACAATTCATTTTTATAATATATAAGATTATAGCACCTACGTAGATACGCAGGGCACGTGCTCCGGGATTCTCTTCCGAGGCCTGTCAATCTGTGGTCGTATACACTAACCTCTAATCTAAGGATCAATACTGCTCATTACTTACGCACACAATTACGGGGCTATAGCAATAGTTCACATTCAATCATATTAAGCAAATTGGCTTATGAAAGTCACTAAGTTTAATTCGATATTAAATAAATATAAATAAATAAATATTTTTAGGACGTTTATACACAGCGCCATCTAGTTCCAAGCGAAGCTTGTGTTATGGCAACTAGATAACGGAATAAATTACATATTTTTCTTTTGTAAATACATACATACAATACATAGCAACACCCAGACCCCAGAAAAATACAAATGTAAATTACAAATATATTTGTCCGGTGTGGGAATCGAACCCACGACCCTTCGCACAGAAAGCAGTTATGCTACCACTGCGCGAAGCGGTATTCAGGAAGTGTTTAATTTATCATCGTCTTAAAGCTACGATAGCAGGTGAAGTATAATAATGTATTAACCAATAACCTGATCGGGTACCTTATCTGAATCAGTCGGGTAAGCCCTGGATGATTGAAAATGTTCTCCGTTTGTTATCCCTTAGGAGTGACGGACCCTATGTTAAATTGATTTACCTTATCTATAGTAATTCGATAGAAATAAGACATTCAACAGCTTATGAAAACTAAAGGCTGTAATATATGATATTTTAAGCGGAATAAAATAATTTAAGTTTCTCCAGGTTAAAATAAAAATGGGCCAGTCAGAATTTAATTACCTAATTAACAATTTATTCAACTACAAAACCTAAAAGAAAAACCGTAGACAAACTACATTTGAAATTACGTCGCACGACGTTGAAAATTTCATTTCCTTCTTTACATAACAATGTTATTAGCGCGTTTAAAAATTCAAAGCAAGAATAGGATGCACATTGCAACGAGAAAATAATACTGGCGAGTTTACTCTTGAGATCTCTCCGACTGTACTGGTTAAACAGTTCTTAATGACAGTCAATTTGATATTAAACAGTGCAGCAATTACGAGATTGTCTTAGTTTTTGGTTAATTTTAAAACGAGCAGAATTCTTTCTCCGAGAACTTGATACCGTGATTTCTGAATGATAAGTACCTACAATGAATTACTTACATGTATACATCTATACTAATATATAAAGCTGAAGAGTTTGTTTGTTTGTTTGAAAGCGCTAATCTCAGGATCTACTGGTTCGAATTGAAAAATTCTTTTTTTATTGAATTGACCATTTATCGAGGAAGGCTTTAGGCTAAATAACATCACGCTGCGACTAATAGGAGCGAAGATATAATGGAAAATATGGAAAAAACGGGGAAAATTATCCATCTTTGAGGGCTTCCTTTGCGTGCGCTGCGAAAACGGTTCAAGATACAAAAATAATATGTATGAAAGAATTATTCCTCTTTAAATGATCTAAAAAAAAATCCGCGACACTATATGTCTATCTTCTAAGATTAACTCACTATAACATAATAATAGAAATAGATCCGACGGGGACGAAGTCGCGAGCAACAGCTAGTATTGTATAATTTTGTATGCGTACCTAGTTGATTGCGATTCAAGTGAAACTTTTTTACGAAACCTTGTGTAAATATCGTTCTATAAATTTACTTTTAACTTTAAATATATTTACAACAACTACAAAATGTTTACAAAGTATCATTATTGTTGAAAGTTATTTTACTCTTACATTATTTTGATTTGTCCTTTGTACCATAATATAGAATATAAGTTATTTCGACTTACCATCACCATTCCACTAAAAAAAGTGTCACTTTATGATTGATATTTGAATTTTTACACAGAATTTTTGCCAATTAATCACTGCATCATATAATTATTACGTATTAAAAATTAATGTTGATCTGATGCCGTAAAATTATAATTGCTTTCATCATATTAATTTTGTTATTATAGTATTAATTTTAAAGTGCTTATAATCGAACAGAAATTCCGTTGAAATATCAATCCTATTCGATCTATAGAAAATGTTGCGTTTAGTTCACAATAGGAGGCGTAGTTTCTGTTTGAACTAAGCCAAATTTAACCGACGGATTATACACTTAACCGTAGCATCAACAAATATTTAACAGTAAATTAATTAGTTCATATGTAAACTGAAATTTCATATTTTTAATTGCCGGAGTATTATTAAAAAATGTAAGAAGACACAGAACATAATACCTCTTCAGAAACTACTTAAACTGTAAAATGCAGTGTTCAGTTGAAAGTTCTACGTACATATTGTGTAAAGTACTTCAAAATGGCGACTAAGTACGGTATATTATTTTACAACAATGTCAGTCTTCTTCATGGCTAACGTAAAAGCAAAATCGTTATAGTCATCATAAACTAGAACTAGAAATGTAGCATTAACTTTTATCTACAAACACATTTTAAAAGACAAACAAAATTTTAATTGGATCGACTTCTATACTTCCCCGGCGCAGTAAAGTGTTGAACTTGCTTCCTCCATTCTACTATACCTGGTTTTCTCCATCGCTTTAAAATCCGTAACGAAACGAACGTAAAAATTTCAACAGTGAATGAAGTTTTTCAATTAAATTTCTTTTCACTGCACTTTAAAAATCTGCTTGTGCTTTTTTAATTTTTAATTAAACTGATGTAATTTATTTAGTGTGTGACGTTAGTGGTTGTAGTGAAAGGGAGTGGAAGCGTAACTTGTCATGCATATTCAAGTGTTGAGTTCAAGCCAACTGGTAAAATGTTACTGCTGCGATAAGCCTCCTTCACAGCTATTTAATAATAAATCCTTCCAGAGCGGTAAGCTCCACGCGAGTATACGTTTACCAAAAAATAAATTATATATGTAACTTATTGTCGTTCCATTCAATTTATTTATTACAAAACTAAGTTCGAGAATGATGTTCATTGAAGTGTAATAATTATGGAAGAAACGGAACGGAGAGTTAATTAAGTTCCGCATTATAAAAATTATACAACTTCAAGACAACTTATTTATCAAAAATTGAAACTTTGAACACGATATTGCCTTTTACCATTTGTTTGTGCTTTAATATTTGTTGCTGAATAACAATACTATTGTACAAATCGAAGGTATAGTGAAATTATAAATATCGGAATAAATTGTATTGATAGTTTGACTATATTTCACCGACGCCGTGGACAGGTATTCGTGCTCGCCACGAAAGCAATAGTAATTTATGACGTGCTAGTAAAATATGAAACAGATGAACGGTGTCAAAATGTCGGACGCTTTATTGCGACTTACGACTGAATCTTTTGGCTTTTATAAAAATTGGTTTATTCGCAAGAATATGTAGAATGAGGAAAATAGACTTTATCTCTGAAATCCAACTTCAATCAGAATCAATTAGATAATTATCTAGCCACCCTTATCTTTGATGTTACTCTTTGTGTCAATAAAAGGGATAATTAAAAACTTCGGTCATCGATTTTCTAATAAACAAAGTACCAGTGCCCCGCGGTTTCTTCGCGGGGCAATTCTGGGATATAAAGTATATTATGTGTTAATAATCAGGGTATCACCTATCTACATACCAAATTTCAACTAAATCGGTCCAGCCGTTTCATGTATTCTCCACAAACTTTCATACTTATAATAAAGCTTTATTTTACTATAAAAGATGAACAGTGTTGAACACTTGCTTTGGGGCCTTGCTATATAAACAATAACAAGCTCAGGGGACATTTGCTATGAACAACTTGACAGGTACTAGATTAGGCCGATAGTAAAAGGGTTCCAGGCTCTTATATCTATACAAAATATTATAAAGTTGGATTTCATAATTTGTCATTTGATAAATACAAATTTAACTTTATGAAATGAAAATACAAATTTAATAAAAATACAACAATGATGTAGAAAAAAGTAAATTTTCTAGTATCGATTCCACAGTGCCTGGTTGTGCCAGACATTACCTGCCGAGTAATATTAATTAACGTGGGAAATTACCGGGTCTATCAAGTTATCCTGGAGATGGCAGGAAATTTCCTCAACGCTATAAAATGTAGTTCATCGGTTCTTTTCTTTATAATATATTTTTGCTTATTATATAAATTTTGTTCAGATACACATAAATATTAAAAAAAAAACGATTTCCCTTAAAAGCAACTAAAAAAATTCATTCAAATTTGGTACCGCTGTCTATTTAAAAAGTTTGTATTTAAACGAAAACAAAAATGGAATCACAATTTAAGCAGTAAACTGCAACATACATTTCTCGAATACTATGAATTTTACATTGAATTTAATGTCCGAAAAAACGCGCGTATGCCTGAATAAAGCTAACGGCCCAAATAAGGTTTAGATGAACGGCGAATTTCCATCCGATGAAACGATTGAAGAATTTACAACGCTATAAAGTCACATTGCTGAATCGTTTTGATTTGGTTGGTAGAATTTTATTGTGGATATATGGCGATTAATTTGACCCTCGGAAAGGAAATATTTAGGTGTTGATACTACGAAGACCCGCCTAAAACATCCGAGTTGATTTAGTTACAATAATGTTCTGTTCCGTATTCTGTTAATGCTGTCGGTACACTTACCCGGAGACGTGACTTAGTGTATTTAATGAGAAAAGCGCGCCTTCCATTGGCCTCAACGTCAAGTATATTCTCGACCTAAAAACTCTTTCAGTGAACATCTCTCAAACTTAATTTATGATACGCATGTCTATGGAAATAGACTTTGATTCCACTGTTTCATAATTAGTCTTCATAATTAACTGATACGTTGAAATTTGTATAACTGTTACCTACGTATAATAAAAAATATATTACTAACAACCTCATTGATAAAAGTATTAAACAAAATCAAGATTTTAATTCTTGTTATTAGTTTTAAGGGAACATTCAATACTAATAATTGGTATCGAATCCAATACCACTTATAATAACATTTTATAGTTTATAAAATACTCTCAAATAAGCTGTTACAGCCATCATTTTATATTTTTCCCTGCGATAAAGCGATAGGCAAATGACGCTCTTATCTTCTCTTTGGGAAACAGCACCCACTATGACTTGCAAATCGAATTACTAAGAGATACAAAGGACTGAAAAATAACTGACTTACTTATTTCCTGATAACAATTGACTGTATTGACCCCTTAGCTTGTTTCAGTTCAAAAGTTATTAATATAGAATTTGTTTCCTTTCCCTTGCAAGATAAGCAAATTTACGCGAATTATTTTAAATGCCTATTAATAGTTCACTAGTTATACGAATGCACATTAATATTTTTTAATTAAAATATTACAAACATACGACCAATTACTGTCTGATAATGATATAATTAAACTATTTGATGTAAAATGTAGATCCACCAAGAACTAGCATTACATTTACAACGTATAAATTATAGAAAAGGCACTTCATTTCTATATACTTGGAGTATTTAAATTATACAAAGTGAGATCTTGCTTTACAGTGACCGATTTCGTTTAGACAGCTTAATACCATTAGAGTAGAGAGTACTACAACTTGTAGTGCAGAATTCTACGTGCAAACGTGGACAAGGTGCTTAATCACGAAGCGTTTATTTACAGGCTTCCCTATAAATGAATGATTCATTTATGAAGTCGTAGTATAGTATATATCTGTGAAATACATTGAAAATTTGTTTAGTTATCCCGGAATGAATTCTTAAATTAATATGTTTATTTGTATCTTTAATTACCCTCTGTCATTGATTCTTTTCCCAGGCTTTTGCAAACCTTCTTACATTTCAGATTGTCTGTGAGCGGATGTGGCTTAAGGCGACACATTTTATTACGTAGATACGTACTCACTTCTAGCTTACCAATTGATTTTATTCAATTCTATTCGTGATTTATGCGAATCGTTTCTCGAGCGTCAGAGTTAAGTGACGATAAATGTGACAATGGGATAATACCGGCTCTAAAACGTATGGTGAAAGGGGCAAACATAAAATATTTCGGTGATAACATATTTATGGCGTATATAAAGAAATATTCGATATTCCTTCAGAGTATACGTACGACCTTGTTAGATTAAGACGTTTTGAAATAAGAATGTTATAACATTATGATTATACTAAACGTTTATATAACTATACGTAGAGTGAAATAGTGATCATAATATATTTTATAAGATTGTTAAATATCGGTGCTATTTCAAAATAGCTCACGATCAAACACATTATTTTTCGATAGATCGTTATATATCTATGTAAATATGTATAAATATGTAAAAGTATATTAGCATTTACGATTTACGGTGGCACATATAATAATCATTATGATTTAAATGTTTTTCATTTTTTATCGAGTCCAGCTAGGGAAAATAACGACTAACTTAATGAGTTTTTTCTAGTAGTATTTGTCTACAGAAATAAAACATATAAGTATCAGCGAGCGACAAAACCGTAATCAGGTCAATCAGCTTTATGACCCGTGTTGCGAGGACTCAGTTATAGCTAGGAGATTTAATATGGAAATAATAAAATAGCCGTATATTACGGTAATGAAGCGCACTAATGAATTAAAATTGCGATTTATATGGTTTTGAATAGAGCTCATTTGTTCCAGTCTATTTAGTATTTTCATTAAAGAATACATTTTGATACTGGGTTTCATACCGGGAGATATTTTCAATATAGCAATATGGTATGAAATATCGCAAATGCTTAGAAGTGTCTAAATTTCGTAATTAATTTACAATTTTTGTACGTTATCCGTCTACTATTGACTACACAATTATATTACTACGTTCAAAATTATGAATAATCATAACACTAAAATTATAAGGATTTAGTGACTATAAAAACACACCAATAATAAGATTTTCTAAATAGTTAGCTTTAAGATATTGATAATATCATCCATCCTATTACCGATTTAATCTTTACAGTTATTGAAAAACTTATTTTATATACCATATATTCGAATATTCGAGCCATACGTTATGCACATAAGAGGTATCCATTTCATGTCACTTGTCCGACCAGATCTCACCGTAACCTGAAGGATTTACAGCTAGAGTGCCCTTGACGCGAATGTGTGTGTGAGATCGAAATCGCGACCTTGCCGGGCGCCAGACTTGTACAAATATTGTGTTCAGGAAAACATTTATCTTATATTTTACATTTTTAAATGAAACAGACTAGAGCCTTTAATATAAGATTAAAAATCAGTGTTCCTTGAATAGATATTTAAGTCCATACTAATAATATAAACGCCTAAGTAACTCTTGTCTGTCTGTCTTTCCATCACGCTAAAACTACTGAACCGATAAAACGAAATTGATTATAAAGATAGTCTAAAGTCTGGGAAACGACAAAGACTACTTTTTTTTAAATTAAACCCCAAAAGGTTGCACGAGGGGTTGAAACTTTTTATAATTTTACGCTTTCACGGCCTGAACCGATTGTAATGAAATTTGGTACGCAGATGGTCTAGAGCTTGTGAAAGAACATAGGCTTTTTAACTTTGTAACTGGAAAAAAGGGTTAAAAGAAGGAGGGGGCAAAGCTTATATGAAAGTCCACGCGGACAAAGTCCGCGGGCAGCAGCTAGTATTTATAAAGTATCATACATACATGTAGTTGTTGACAGCAATACCAATTATTTTTTAGTGGTAAAATTAGTGGATATAAAAACTAAAAAATGTATAAAACAATCGAAAGGCAATTAATTTGAATTGTACGTATTGAAACCGTTAAAATGCACAGCTTTTGCTGAAAAATTACAATATTTGATGAATGGCGTGTAGAAAAAGCCGTTGGTAAAATTCGATATTTATATCACTCCTTTTAAAACATCAACGTTATATTTTCAGTTCATTTTGTAAAACAATGTATTAAATGCGCGGCTGAGAGCTTATTAAATCAGTTTTTCTGGTGCATTATGAAATTGAATTCTTGTTTTTCTCGTTTCATTTATAGCGTATTCTCGGCCGTGTCTATGTGACTGGCCACTAACTAAATTTTCCATATCTGTGGCTATCCACTTTATGTTCATGCGTCGCAAGCCAGGCGTAATGAAAATGAAATTATATTACGGCTATAGGTGCTTTGTGTATTTCTCTTATCCTATTATTTCCGACGCTTTGCTTAAAGCCCTTGTATCGCGACAGTTAAAGAATACATTCTCGTGATTTATGTTGACGCACGCTTTGATCTTCGTCAAGATAAAAAATTCTCGGAATTATTCAGAAGTTAAACCTATTCTGAAAATCCAATTTGTTTTAAATTATTCCGTTTACATGTATCGTTATAACATTTTATTTGTACGAATATCTTAATTGTAATACCAGCTATTTGGGACATTTCTAGTAGCAAGAACATGTAATTACTAGTAAGGTTTTTTGGACCGCGCCTTATAGTAATACGCAAGTCATTACATATCTTTAGATTTGAAAGAACTATCAAAGAGACGATCGTTCACAACTAAACAGTAAAAACGAATGGAAAACTATACAACTTTTCAGTCTCCATCAAAATGCATTTATCAAGAAAATAGTTATTTTTTCAACAAAAAGGTAACTATTCGTTAAAACAAATCGTCTAACATCAGGTCAAAATATTATGCAATAAATTCGTATTGATTCAACATATTACGTCCAACCATGTCATTAACTTTAATGTCCTAAACGCTCAGCTTAAAAATACATGTAGAATCGAAAAATGCTTTTGTATTTCGCGTAATGGTTTTCAGAAGCTTGCTAACACATTTGAATAGCCTCAAGCGGTACGAATACATTTAAATTAAGATAATCACATGGTTTTAAGCAAACGAATGTTAATAATCAAATAAATTTGTATTTAACAAGCTAGGCGGTGCGGTTTCAAAGCGGTTTTTTTCGATCTTTTTGATTTTTAGAACTACTTACAATTGTATCTTTTTATTTCAAAACAAACAGAGTTTCTTTCCGATTTTTTGTGTAGAAACTGCCTTCTGGACTGATGGTAAATTACCATTTAAACGTGTTACTATGTGCAGCCTAGTTAAATAAATATCTTTATGTATGTATTATGATAACTAAGTAAAAGAAAATATCTCTTTCAATTCTTCCCAATTATATTTAGAATTAAAAAACGACAAAAATATTTACTCATGTTATTTTTACTTGCATCTCGGATTTATGTTTTATTTAACAGAGATGGCTGAATATTTAAAAAATGAAAAAAGTTCGCTTCGCTTCACCAAAAAGTCAATGCTAAACGAACCGAGGCCGAGGTATTAAAAAACGCAGCCTTCTGAATTCAAATTTAAAACATTATTTATTCTCTTTGACTGAAACTGAACTGATTTGTTGCAAAAATTTGTCAACATAACTTACCCGTGGACCGTAGCACATTGATGACAAAAACGTGGGTTCTTGAGCGAATTCATTCTAGAGACAGGAAGAAAAACTAAAATCTGTGAGATACGGATTTACCCAATTTCGTACGACGCCATTTACAAACGGGAAGCTCTCTTTCTCCCAACACGAGAGACGGCTTGGGGCGGTATTTGTTTTTTGTGATACCCTATCCAATAGGCAGTTTGTTTTTTCGTGATACCTTATCTTATACGCAATTAAATTTTCCATTGAAAAAGATAAGACTGTTTGTCTTATCTTGCACATACTTTCTTTAAATTTATCATATTGATTTAAATTTGAATTGATTTTTATTTTACAAGCTAAGGAGAAAAATATTCGGATATTCTATTGATTGTATCATTAATCATTTAAATTATCTATGGTTTTTATTTACAACTAAAAATGATACTTATTTCATCATTGGCTATATGTAAAATTATATCTATAGGTGCTTTATTGGCATTTATGAAGCTTAAGATTGTTATTATGAGCACATCACACCATCCTTTATAATTCAAATTAACGTCTTCATCCGCCCTAAGTAGCTATCGGGGAAGTGAATTATACATTTACGCACTTAAGTTTCGAAAGGAAAATCCATCAAAATAAATCACTACTGGCTGCGGGTCGTATCTTCCATTTCTCTGTCCGCCCATTTGAAGGGTTAACCCCTGGGATACCGAAATAACCAGATCATTTTATGCCTAAATCAAGCCCTTACAATCCGTCGACAATTAGAGATGAATTATCCTCGTACAAACAAGCTTTTAACAGGCTAAGACAAATACTATTTATTACTCAAAGAAGACTAATAATAATAATAATAACGTTTTAAATGTAATAAGCACATTTGTAATAGGCACAATTTATCAAAGAGATATTGTGTTTCAGCAAACATTGTCATTCTTGCCTTCGCGGTTAACAGGAATGAAGAAAATACGAACAAAAGATCACAGAAATGTGAACCCCATACGCCCATAGAGCGACCTCGATAAGACAACCGCACCTATTTTCTAGTTCAATGCAGCCGAGGCATGTACATTAGGAAATATGAAAGCAGGTAAGCAACATTACTGGAGGCCTTCCCATTAAGAAACTTGAGGGGAAAAATATATTGTTGGCGAGAAAATACCGGTATCTATAAGTATTCGTCTTTAAAAGCAACCTCTTCTATGTGTATGTATGTAAAGCAAACGCAAATCTATGGAAAAGTCTTGTTGTATATCGTAGTTACATTCATGTGGAATTCTACAAATGTGGCTATTTTTTATGAAATTACAGGCCACTGAACATAATTTACGACTCATGGTAAGCGACCACCTGACCATAAAAATTCATGACACGAAAATGTATATATAAAGTATCATTTGTGTTTATCCAGGGTTTTACCTATCTACATAGTACATACCAAATTTCAACTAAATCGGTCGAGCCGTCTTTGCGTCAAATAATAACAAACTTACATCCATACATACATTTTCACAAACTTTCCAATTTATAATATTAGTAGGATAGGTTAGTATGAATTGATTTCACATAGATTGATTGATTATCTTGAGTTATATATGAAATTATAATCCCCCGTAAGTTAGACTACTCACCATGTACTTTAGAGTTATAGAGTAAACAATAAAAGTAATATTTCGTTTAAATCAAAAGTTTCATTTTGTAAGAAAATCTATAATATTTGTTGACAGTTAATTCAGAGTTAATTACGTTATGTGTGAATGTCGTCATTATTGAATAAAAACGCCATGAGATTTTGAGTTATAAAACTAGTAAATAATAGATATACATACCCGTAACTCTGCTACAAAGCCATCACTGATAAACTTGAAAATTAGTATTGTCTTGTTAACGCGAATACTAGAATTAGAATCCTCATTGGAATAAAACAATCCATCACAGATTAGGACATGAATTAAACGAGTTTAATTCCCGATGACGTTTGAGTACTGACCTTTATGGCGGCAAGATTTAGTTGCCAGATATAAGAGGGTACTTCATTTATTGTTATTTTTAATCTGTAGTAATTAAATTACGAAATCACAATTTAATTAAAACCTCTAAAATGATTAACGCGACATATTTTTAAATTAACGTGACACATTTTTAAATTACCTAACATAATTGCTTCATATATTTAACAGATTTTTTTTTATCATAAAGTAAAAAAACTATTAAATTCTGTTAAAAGGTAATTAATAATTTTATTCCAGAGCATAAATGAAATAACAAATAAATATTTAATTGTTGATATGAAACATGCTTTTTTTACACATAATGACACGATTCATATACTGGCAAGAAAAAAAAAACAAGCGGAAATTTAAAAATCGAACAAACGTACCTAACGTTTAAAATTCTTTTCCAGTGAGTGCCATTTTTAATCAATGAAAAGTTATTTTTAATAATCTTTCGAAATAAAACAAGTGTGGTAAGTATATACTTCACCGTGTTTAATACTTTCCTGTTTTCATTTCATCGAGTATCCATTAGAATGGTGAAATATCATTATAAAAACAAAATACCAAAAACCGAGTTATTGAACGGGCAGCTCACCCCATAATTGTAAGAAATACAAATATCTCCTTGAGACGCAAAGTTTGCCCTTCCCCCGGAAAAGTCGACATAATTCTATGAAATAACACATCGCTCTCGGCAAATTTTTCTTATCTGACGACAATAAAACTTAGGAACTCCTATTCGACGCCTCAAAACTCAAGGGTGCCAATGACTTTTGAAATCCTTTTGTGTTTTTGAAGGTAATAAAAAAGTTTCGTTATTCTGCTTTCCAATTTTGTGCTCGATTAATCTTAATCAACGGCTCGGTGATATTGAATACTTGCAAATAGTATTTTTTTATTTACGAATGTTTCAGTGGACGATGGACATATCTGTCACGCGGAAAATTCCTTATTTAATGTATTGATGTCTTATGACTTTTGGATGTCGTTTATCGAGAACAGAGATATATTCGCATTTATATGTATACAATATACGATATCTATACGAAAGATCTAAATATAAAATATACATAGATATTTGCTTATTTAGGTGGGAATTGTTATCGTTACCTATTTAATTAACTTTTCTTATCCCCATGTTAGCTAGTAAGATATCGCTTTCTTACGATAAGCGAATTATTATTTTTTGTTTAAAATTCTTTATCATATCTTTTATAAGCACTTTTTATTATCAATAAAGTATTTTTCTCTTATATTAATACACAAAATACTAAAGCCAAAAGCCTAGTTCGTTCACTATCATAAAATAATTATTATCTGTGGGTAAAATTCATCTTAAGTTTCTTCAAGCTTTGATAGTGAAGTCAATTTTATTGTACTAAAAGAGTTTGCTTTCGGAACACTTTAATGAGTGCTCAATAAACAGTTAAATCACCCCAATAAACCTTCGATCCAAGCAAACGGTATTTAATTTCACAGACTTTACCTAGACTTGTCTAGCCTAGGAATTTATGCAAATAGAGATAGATACTTAGCATTTGCTATTCTAGTTATCCGATTTACAAACAGAAAATGAAAAAAAAATTGAATCTGATTTCTTTAATTGTGCAGCTTTTTGTTATAGAAATGTTATTTATTTTTCTCTCAAAGAGTGACAAGGGATATTCCTCCTCATATGCTTCTCGCTGTCAACAAAAAAAAAATAGTATTAAAAATCTCCCTTTTGAGTTCTGACACTTCCCTCCTGTCCCAAACACGATCGATACTTATGTAAGCTCCGTTCCACACAGATTGTGTATCACTGAAAACTGCCTTGCTATTTTGCCGCATATAATTGATTCGAAATTGACGCAGATTAAAATAACAATAGCGAGCGTGAGGTTTATTGAATCGGTAATAGGTTCAATTACGATTTTTTCATTTTTATTTGCTTACTCAATCTTTTTTTTAATTAAAATACTGACTGGCTTGAACACATAGCACTTCAAATTTAATTTGTCACATTTGTATATTTGTATTTTTTTTCATTTCCTAGTAAACATAGCAATACTAAAAACGTTGGTTGAAACTGTAGAAAGCTATAAGCGATCAACAATACTCGATATTTCATTACATAGATTAATAAGTTTGGTTGGAGTTGTATTTCCCGGCAGACGGCTCTAACAATCTTAAGAAGATATCAGTTTGAAAGCCGTGACAACTGGCCGGACAGCTCACGGGAATCGTGACTGGAGTTAATTCGACCAGAAAAATCCGAGATTACTTTTCTGGTGCTGTACGTTATGATTAAAAATATTTATAATGATTTTCTTCTTTCAAAAATACTGTTCTTGAAAGTATCGCGACTTGTGATTAAAAAAATCGTTCACTGAATAATATTTAAATAAACATTTTTATTATTCGCCTACTCAAAACTGTCAAACGGCTTTCTTTATAATTTTCTGAATCGATATTTGTTCAACGTGTCTTACTTAATAATGATATATGACGGTATTTATAACATTTTCATCGTATAAGCTAATAAAAGTCTTTGCATTTCAGTGAATAAAGAGAACGTCAAAGCTATTAACAGAGGGGAGTCGACTGTGTCAACGAAGCAGGCCCTAATAATTATGGTTTCACGTTAATTAGCTACGGACTTTCCTGGGTTGTTTCAACGGTAAGAACTTTTATCTCTCCATATATAAGGTAACCTACTGTTTAATGACTGAAAGCTGCTCTAAGAAAATATTGCTTTACTTTGTGAGTTATAAGTGAGATCATGCGAGTGCTAATTATGTTGACGTTGGTATTTTATATTACAATTATTGTAAAGATGAATCATTTAGATTTAGACGCGCGGAGTTTGTCCTAACCATTAAACGACCTACTGGTAATTTCTTCAAAAAAATGTGTTTTTTTAAGTATACTCGCAAATTTAATAGGCTTTTCGAAAATGAAATTTTGAAAATCCTAACTACGCATACTCATAAATAAATTAACAGAATGTTTTAAACCACGCTTTTGGCCAAAAACCGTTAGTTTACAGCCTAAAATTTAGAAATCGGATGTCAATTCGTCGAATGAAAAACGCTATAGATTTGTTACGAAAAGTATTAGACAGGTTTTGGATAGACGAATAATAAAAATGTTAATTTTAAATATTTTTCAGTGAACGATTTTTTTATCAACAAGTCGCGATACTTTCAAGAACAATATTTTTGAAAGAAGAAAATCAATACATGTAACATCAATAGATTTATAAAACATAAATAAACTTTTATTCTAACCAACAAACAATAGACTTCAACTGTAGTAAAACAACTACATAATGAATACGAATGTTATCAACATCATTTCAAACTATAGTAGGTTAAAGTTGAATCGTAAAGAAAGTTTCCCCGTATTCCACTTGTTCTATTTTTTACGTCCAATTATTGCAATTGTAAGAGCTTAACCCCTCTGGAATAAATATAATGGATACATGGAACATGTGAGTTAGTTGCGAATTGCAGTACAAATACCAGTAATTCAGAACGATTTGAGTGTAGGCTTTACCTATAAATAAAAAATACCTTTTATGAAAATATCATTGACAGATTTATGAACATCACTTAATCTTTCGTTCGGTGATTTGGTTCTTTTCATCTGATTTACTACTAGTATTTAGCCTTTTGAGAGCTTGTCTAGTAGGAGCAATATATGAATACATGGAATTATATATGACATATTTTGTTATTTACATCATTGCTTGCAATATCAAATAGAAATACGGGTTTAACTTTTATATATATATAGCTGTTGCCCGCGACTTTGTCCGCGTATTTCAAAAAAACTTTGACCCCCGCCCCCACCCCTACATAGTTTACATTATTTTTAAGATGTATGCCGGTATTAGAGACAAATCTAACGAACCAAAAACCATGAAAATTGTTTTATCCGATCTCGAGATTTAAGTGTTACATACCAAACCCGTCTGTATAGCTATATAAACAGTCCGTACAACTATATAAAAATTTAAAATTATTTGCAATTATAAAGAAACTGTTTAAATCATCACTCATTAACAAAATATGGTTTCCACTCACCGTGAAAATACTACATTAATGAGAAGGAAAACGGAGCTTTTAACATTTGACGAGAAATGTTACAATTTTTTATTTGTTTTTAATAACATTCATAATGATTTTCCCGCAACTATATGTTATATTTGTCTATTCGAAATTTATTGGAAGTAACATCAAACTTAAGAAACATTTTGTAAAGCTTTTATGTCATACCAATATTCCCAAAGACGTATCGCCTAAAATAATAATAATATTATATTGAAACAAACGGCTGCTCTCTCTTGTAGATTGAGTACGATAGATTCAATAAGGCGACTAAAAACACAGTCCTAATAAAATACTTGAAAGAAGATATGATATTGGCTCAATGGAACCATTCCATCGCTATGAATGTTAACTACTGATATTAACTGAGCTCATGCTTTCCTTTTATGACAGGATTACTTGAAAATGCAAATACGTTTTCAATCATTGAACGATACGTCCTATTATGAACAAAAAGAAAACATAATTTGAATCACTCGATATAAAACGATGATCATTTACAACTCTCCATTGCTTCTGCACTCCTGGTGTTTTAGTAAAAAGCTAAGATTTATTGAAATACATTTTATCTGTGTTGTCGATTTGTCGAACCAATCGCCAGCTCAGTTTATCAATGTCTGCTAGTCGGTATACTAAATAATGTAGTTTCTTCGCAAAACCTTTTGGGTTTACTTTAGAGATTTGTATGAAAATACGTTCTAATAGATATCAAGTGCTATTGATATATAACAGTCGGAAATCAAGTGTTTAATGTCCCGAAAACGTTTACGTTCAAATCTCAAAATATTATATATTTCTTTCACGATATTATTTATACGATTAATATATATATGTACAAGTCTACTTCATTATATGTTAAATAAATAACGGTAATGATACTTTTAGCAAATTAAGGGTGCTTTCAAGTAATTATAATGAGAATATATTGTTTCTGTATAGTTATATGAGCTTCTCCTCCAACGTAGCGCTGCGAATCGCTTCCCACTCGATTGAATATCAAATATATATTTTCTTTACACTATAAAGAACAATATTTATTTTCCACGATGTATTTACGTGAAGTAAAATCGGTACGGTATATTTATACCATACTAGCAGTCCGCCCCGGCTCCGCACGGGTAGATATGACTGAATTTGAACTTTGTGCAGCGGTAATACGATCTTTAATCGACTCTTGAACATTTGTATAGGAAATAGAAAGGCGCTTTTTTATAGTTTTTCTGGCAATTACTCGAATTTTCCTCACATTTTAAACCTTGCTTAGACCTCGACGAACATTTCAAGACCAAGATAAGATAAATCCTTTCAGCCGTTCTCGATTCATTTTTATATATATATCCATATATTTCCGAGCTAAATTTGGGTGTATTTCAGCCGTAAATAATTCTCAAAGTATATATTAACACAGCAAACAGATTGAGACAGCAAATATGTCGGATAGCCATTAAATTAAAACATCAGGGACATTCTATTATACACACGTACATAAATATCAAGTGTCGTCCATTATCAGGCGCCCTTGAGAAGGGTCCGCTCATCCTGTGTATATGTATGTTTGAATACGAAAAACGATATATTCATAGGTGAACGCTATTATTCTTTTAATGGTCCGAGTATTCAGTTAAAAACTTACTGTTTATTTTGAAGAAACACGACTTCAAGAATTTCTTAAATCATTTTATATATTAGGTATACACTTATAAATAAATGTATTAGAAGTAGTCTACTTATTCTAAATTGTACCAAATTTAAAATTGCTAACCCCTTAACATTATAAAAAGACGGTAATTAATACAATTATTCACCTGCCATACTAATTGTTAATGCAAAAATATTACACATAAAACAAAGCTTTTAAAACGCTTTACATATTAATTAGATCTCACCTTCAGTGGTTGTATAATGTGCCGTAGCCGGTACAACTTTATAAGGGCGAAATGTGCTTATATTTGACAGCTTTTTATATGGAGGAAACGAAGGGCCTTACGATATAATGGTGAGTACTTGAATACCGGAGCAGGGAAATTGCGGTCCCGTCAATGACAACAATTCAGTGGTGACAATCGTGAATTTACGACTTTTATTTTTCACATTAGGAATAAAAATAATGACGCTTTATTTTCTAGCAACACAGATTAGGTCAGTTCTTTTAATACATTTAAAGATTACAAATATTTTTGAATTATATACATCCTCAATAACATTCATTTTGATATATTATATGATCCAAGAACTAATAGTTCTATTTTCGGATCTCTATTAAAATATCTACAACATATTAAAGAAATAGTGTATTAAGACGTAATTGTATTTGCTCAGATTAACTCTTCAACAAACTTCTTTAAGTAATTAAATCTTAATTATAATTATTTGTGCTCTGTTTTTATACCCACTCAAAGCACTCGCTTTTATTTTAAGATTTTTAAATACCCTTTGACGCATAAAACTTTTCAGATTTCTTTTTATAAAAGTATTTTAAAATTGGATTTTTATTTTTAACTTTGCAACATTGCAAAGATTATGTTTTATATTATTAGAACAATACAAATTTCATACTAAATACTTGTAAAAACACATTTTTAATCCAAGTACATTACGTTAAGTAAATATTAAAAGGTTAAGGGCGAAAGCTTATAACATCATTGTTAAGGTACATTATTTGAACCAAAAATAACTTTTGACAAAGTGCTATGGAGACATTCTGCCGCTAACAGGCTGCGCCCCATTTAATGTATAAAACGTCTTTTAGTGCACTTGAAAAAGTGTTATATAGTTTGGTTTTTCTTATACATTTAATACCTAATTTCGAAATCCCAACATGAAGTGTATTTCTCTCTATTTTGTTGATCTAAAAAACGTAATAATTTTAATGGGTTATTAAAATCTTTATTTATTGTAGATTGAACAGCTCTGTTATAATATTGAATATATATTTCGTCAAATAATGGTTTCTAGTAAGAAACTTCTTAGTGTTATATTCAATAAGGAGTACTGCAATATTTATTTATTATTTTTATTTTTAAAGGTCTTCAACGCATTAGCAGAAGTCGCTATCCATACTCATATTTTATTTCTTTCCACAACTTAATAATAAAATAACAGCAACTATAAATGCACTTCAACTAAATCCATTTTAAATGAAATGCATTGAACCAAATCATGAGCTAGTAAGAAATAAAATTTAATTTTAAAGATACGAGGCTGGTTCGAAATTGAATTTCAACCTAAAACTAAGTTGAAATGCGTCTGAAACCGTCCAATAAAATACGGCTTTACCAGATCTCACTGTACTGCTATTGACTGCATTTCTCCTCTCTCCATCGAAATGTTATTTATCCGCATATCAATTTGCAATATTATCCAACAAAGGAGGATCAGTTTATAAGTACAAGAATATAGCGTAGAAAATGAAAAATCGTACAAATATATCTAATATTTTAAAGGTAGGTAATACCATAATTTTATAAACACTTTCTCCATAAAAGTATATTTATAACCCCAAAAATTTTACCAAAAATACCGTGCTTAATAGCATCTACTATTATAATTGAACAACACACGAAGCGAAATTAAAAGTAAAATTTGATTACACTTCAGCCATACAAGCGTACAAATATATCTAATACATTAAAGGTTTTATTTGGAATTTTTTATACTACCGTAATTATATAAACACTTTCTCCTTCAATAATATTTATAACCCCAAAAATTTAACTAAAGATACCGTTAATTATAGCATCTACTATTATTATTGAACATCACACGAAGCGAGATTAAAAGTAAAATTTGATTACACCTCAGACATACAGTAATATTTTTCGCAAGTAAGATGAAATTTTTGTGCGAAGACATAAATCTTTCGACGAGGGGATATAATCCAACATGATACTCTTTCTACGAGTGTTTATTTGAAACGTGCCTTCAATTGACTTATTTATTTTATCTCCGGGTTCTTACAAGTTTCGTAGACTTCTCACATACACATAGGCATTAACATCAACTACAAATAAATAATTTGTTATAAAAAACTAACTAAATTGTATTATAATTTTATGTTATAAGACGGTAAATTTCTCGGCTTTGTGACACTGTAAGAGGTAACCTTTATTTATCTCATTGTGAAAATATTTTTACTGTTAACGACATTTATAACCCTACCATGTAGTATATGTTACAAAATCACGCTGAACAGATGACATACCAGAGTAAAAAACAGGCTAAATTAAATTAGCGAAAAACAAGAATATGTACTCTAACTGTATACTTTAATTGCTAAGTCTTGGTTAAAATAAAGGCTTATTTTAATATTATTATTTATAATTTATATAATAATATTATTTTCCGGTAATAATAGATCTACAGTGACATGTACACTACAGATACAACCAATATTACTCCTTTAAAGACAGGCTTCATATGTTATGTCATTTTTAAAACATAAAACGAGAAAGCTAAACCATTAGTATTGAACTGAATGTTCGTTAATTAAAAGCCCCTTGTGCCAGGCTTAGGGCATCGATTACACAAAAACGCAATAGATATCCACTTAGCAAAGGTCGGGAGATAGGTCGAAATAGAACGTTTAGGTTTTGCTCTGCCCTCGACTTATCTCCATAACTCAAGCCATTTCTCACCCTACTTGACCTCTTTATAAGAAGCTGTTCGTATTTACCGATAGGCTACCGATAATATTTAGTTTTATTACACCAATCAATAAGGATGTTCTTCAATGATTAATATATTAGCTCCAACTTATTTGAATACACTTAGATATAGAACGAGAAACAATATTTTTAACTATACGTGCCCCGCGATTTTATCCGAATAGTTCCCATTCCCGAGGCAGTATAGGGATAAAAATTATTTTATTTGTTATTCTAGTATCTAATTTACATGCATGAAAAATTTCAACCAAACAGTTTTCAATTTTCAAATTTATAATATAAGTAAGATAAGACATTCCTTATAACTTCAGTACAATATTTATAAAGAGATTAATATAATTAATAAGATAAATACTTAACGACACGGCTAACCACTTTCCTAAACACAATATGAGTTCTCGCCGGACCGGCAATCCCTCAAGTCGAGTCCCCAAATTGTTTCGCCGGCTTAATCCCAAGGAAGGAGTTTTAAAACGTGGTCTCGGCGTTAATTTGCAGTGCGATACACCTTAACTTTGTTTTTAGGGGCTTATTTACGGTCAAAGTAACTCTGCGCCAAATTAAGTAAAAAGGATTTGGTTAAGACCTTTATTTCAATAAATATAAGTAATAGTTTATTTTTAATTTTCTATTTCAAAATAAAACCATATCTAAGCTGCAAATAATCTATTTATATAAATTCTTTTTAAAATAAAATGAAAATAGTGATCATAAAAGTATGTAAGAATTACCACGTTTGAATTACAGTGATACTAATAAAATTTAAAGTGAAATATATTTCCATTAATGGAATTACTCTTCAGTGTTTCTAATTAAATCATACCTAATTAGGGTAATGGAATAAAAGCTTCTTGAGAGGTATGAAAGTACTTACAAAATAACAATAATATCTTACGTTCTCTGTCTTTCCTATTATATTTTATCCTAAGAAAACGTTGAGTTTAAGCTTTTATTCCAATAGTTAAAATAAGAAGTAACTTTTTACTAATTCTACTAGACATTTCATTCTTGTTTTGTTTTATATGTACGTGTTAACTACATAGTTCTTTAATTAAGCAAAATTGATTACCTACTTTCCTTAATCATTTGAAACGAAATAATGTTCCTATTTCTACTCAGAAGTTATTAAATCAACTGCTTAATAAAACGATAATTCTTAAACAAAAGAACGTTTAATCATGAAAATGGCTTTATTATTTCGAGATCCTTTATCGTGTATTTTATGGTTTGTGTCTTTTCGCAATCTATTCAACATTTAATTCGTCTGACTTCACTTGCCTTTCGCCCACATGCCCTTACACCCACATACTATGATAGATAAGAGAGAATTTATGTATCTGGTTTGTTTCTTTTATACACACTGAACGTAGCCCTCGGACATAAGCAAAAAATTCTTATTTGGAAACAAATTACCTGTAACAGAAGATAGGGCAAAGTACAAACGGACTGTACGCACGAGTGATCCTATAAAATTATTCTATAGAAGGTATTGATTCTTTTATATAAAATATGTTGCCTGGAAGAGAACACTCTTAAGTGATAAGGCCGCCAGTTACCACAAAGTTTTTTTTTATTATGTTTAGATTGTTATGTATTTGTAACAAAGTGTAAAAATAAATAAATATGTTAATCAAAATAAGTTATATTTATTACTGCTTGTTATTTGAATTAAAAAATAACAGTTACATTAAAAGTGCCAATATGAGAGATCAATTAAAACACCGAAATGCTGCGAAAGCCTCTCGTAGTCACGAGAAATAATTATTTCCTCTCTGTCACTCGAAAACTTTATTTTATCGTCATAACAAGACATGGAATTAACAGATACTTTCAACAATTGAGTTCTATTCTTACTATTAATATTAAAAATATAAAAATAAATAAAAATGTTAAAGTAGAGATGTATGTTACGGTTTCACGCAAAAACTAATGGACCGATGGACATCGTGAAATTTTGTAATTCTTTGAAGTATCTATGAATATAGGCTACTTTTTATTTACGATATTTATTTAATTAATGCAAGCTAAGCCGCGGGTAATAGCTAATTTATTATCATAGATCTTAATAACTGTACTGTGTATATAGAAGATTATTAGGGTAAGTACACTAGTTAGCGAATTCTCATTTATAAAAGACGCAAAGGAATCATTATCGTGTTAGTTACTTATGAGGTACCTTATATATAATATAATAAAATAGGGAGTTGGTATTTGAAATATTCCATGGCATTGGATTACTTTCCACAAATTATTATTATGCGGCCAAATTCATTGGGATAATAAAATACAACGAAGCTCATTTTGGTAATATTTCATTGTCCTATTATATTATGTGCTTTAATTTGAATGCATTCAAGTTTTCATGGAATCTGTTAATCAGTCACTATACAAAGTGTTCGTTTAATTTAATTTGCAAATCATGTGAACGAGTAAGCGGATTTCGCGTATATTGAACAACTACAGGGAATACGCGCATTTACCTATTTATTTAGTAGGCTTAAAAGTTCTTAATTAAAAAAAATGTTCTAAAACAAAATGGCGGAAACGTAAATGACAGTTATGTTATGTATACATGTATATTGTATTATTTTGATTGAAGTAATCAACTCAAAATTTTGCGGGGCTAGTGATAGGGAAATAAATGAAAATAAGTTTTTAAAGACCACAAGTATAAGTGTTTATATGAATTTATTGCTATTGAATAAAGTAAAAATAAAAAATAAGTTTCTGGAGTAATTCAAATACCTTTGCACTTTTACTAGATTTCCCACAAGCCGAGCTACAAAAGCAAATTGCATTTGCTACTTTGGTACAACTATTCTGAATCTTCTACCATTGTTACTGTGACAAAAGGACCATTTCTGTAACCGTTTCGCTAACTTACTACTTGCTGAGCAAGCCTACATCCTGATGTTTTATCGTGTAGAATGAGATTAGAACTTATATATATTTTTTTATATAATGTAATGAGCACGTCTATATAATACACATAGCTTTCTACTTTTATCTTAAAGTTAGAATATTAAATATTTAAACATTTTTTTATTCATAAATTATTTACATAAACTGAAAAGAATATTATTATGCAACTTGTATGTAACATAACTTAAGTTTTACTCAACTAAAAAGACGAAATATAATTTTATATTACAGATAGATCGTACTTAACCGGTGAAATTAATTGGTATTTATTCCGAGTTGATAGTTTAGTATGAGCTTTGTGACAAAGCCAAACAGCTCGCCATAAATGTGGTTTATTGCTGCACTAGGTCGCAGCCGGCTCCAAAATATAATGCTTAATGGTACCATAACTATTAAAAGTATTATTATATCTTAGCAAGAAATAACGCGTTATGAATGTGTCTTGCGTCAACATGTCACTGCTTTAATAACAATACATGTTCAATAGTACAATAATAACTTATTTCAACTGAACTGTTTTTTAGATTTTTATTAGATCATAACTATTAAATGTTATAAAATATTATAGCTATAGAATTATGTTTATATTTGCGGAACAATATATTATATAAACGATATTTGACTCTCTCTATATATGTCTCTTTCGAAGCAAGTCTAATATATCTTTTAAAAGAACTAGGCTTCATATTGTTACACTTTTAAATCATGTGAGTATTGTCGACAGTCAAATAAAAATTAAAATAATTACAAATCATCTTAACAAAAAATATTCTGCAGTGTCGGAACAAAAGGACATTATAATTCAAATTTTTCAAAATACACTAATAGCAATTAAATTTATTGTTTTTGAATCAAATGAGTACATAATATTCATATATAGTCGAGTGCGCGGACTTTAAAATAACACGTACATAAGATATTTAAGAAATGAATTAGAGGTCTGATTAAGGGAGTGCTTTAATTAGATTTTGTAAGAACCACAAAATGTTAGCGAACAAAAACGTTTCATTCGAAGCCTGCCAATATTAGCGGCTGTAACTACTCTGTATCACGCAAGATTTAATGGCTAGTGGTGAATTTACTAAGAGGCCGAGCAGATTGTTGGGCGGAGAATTTGAGGGCGGCAACTTTGGACTTTTATATAAAAGTATATATTTCAGTTATGTTTTCTTAAGTTTGACTACAAAAATAAGGAATAGATTAAATATTTTAACTGATAATAATATTTTGTTTCTACATTTAATTTGTTTAATACGCTTTTGAAAACGTCCCTAAAACTGTATTAACATTTCATTTAAAACAGATAACAAAAATATTTTTTAAAATTTATAATATGGTTAATAAGCTACCATTAATATTTACGTATAACAAAGTCAAACTCTTTATTACTTTAGTTTAAAAAACATGTGGTTACCAGATGGTGGAGTAACAAAGAAATATTCTATAAAAACAACGTCACGTCTGTATAACTTGTATTCTTAAAATCTCCACAATAAATCGCCTGTAGCGAGGAATGAACTTAGCTCAAATAATACAGACTGAATTTATCTCAAAAATGAAATGAAATATAATTCTATTTTGAAAATTGCGGTTTTATTGTGGGAAAGAAATTGGCGAAGTACGAGTCGGGTTCACGCAAATAAATAAAAATTAAGACATAATATAATACTTTTTTTTCTTTTATATTATGTAGCAGTTTAACTTTTAACTATTCAACTGAAACACACATTTACTATATTAAAAAGTAGCTAGAAATATTTTTTTTTATCTACAAAACAACTCGATTTTTCAGTAATAAATTTAAACTAACAATACATTTACATTTAGGGCGTAAGTTACGTCCTAATTGCTGTACTATTATTCATTGAACAAAACAATTAAGTTGGCAATTTGTTAGGACTTTGTTTAAGATCAAAATCTAAACTAGTTTGAAAATAAATTACTTTAAATATTAAGATAAGTCATCAAATACTCCATACAATTATAAATATCATTGTAACTTGACTGTAGGTAATAAAAATACTATTGATTTTAATACTTCTAACAGAGTTACGACAACTGAACAAAAACTTCCATTTAAGATAAGCACTGATTAATAACGTGAAAAAGTTAAACTCAAGCCAGCAAACTCCGAAATTATAAAACTTGGACCGGCTCAGATTATTAACTGCAAAACAATTTGGTCTCATCGGCTTTAACAGTATTTGACGAAAATATAGTTTTTTTTTTGTATAAACGCAATAATACAAATTACCAATATATGTATATAGATAAAAATGCATTTTGCTAACCGCAATACTCTAATAGATACAGAAAAATGTTTTTTAAATTTAAAAAATACTTTTTTAAGAAACACCTTAAAGAAAGACCACAGAAAGCTTACGAAAAATAAATAATAAATTACATTACTATAAAAGGTGTTTTAAGTAACGATTCTAAATAAAAAAAAATAAAAAAAAACATACGTAAGCATTAAATATATAATTAAATATCATAAAACGAACACGTCACATTGGAACAGAATTTAAAATATCCTAAAAAGCTCATGGTATTTTTTGACGGTACAAAGATTTGTTTGGAATCAAATTGTCCAAGCGAATTTTGAATTTTCATGTTCAATAGCCAATGGTATTAGGTCATGTTCAGCGAATAATTGGATTAACGGTAAGACAATTATTGAGGGGTCGGGATTTTGATCTCGGCGCAGCTAGTTACGCAACATCGCACTCTATGCACTTCAAAGCAGCTTCTATCTAATTTTTAGCGAACAATTATTATTGTTTCGATGCTTTTCGTCATCATTTACAGTTTAACTTTAAATTAAAAAAAACTATTTGTCACTATTCCCCTTTGAATAGGAGTTCAATTCGAAATAATTAACAAATGTTACTATACGCGTTTTTCGAGACTATAGTTTTTGTGAACGTTAATTATTAATTTTTGTTTAATCGTTCAGCACAAAATTAAAAGAAACATTGATAATAATACTTATTATCTACATAAACCTCTTACCGGTGCTATAACATCCAAGGACATCAGCGGTGCTAGATCAAGTCACAAAAATTGTCCATATGCGGTCCATAGTCACACGCACTGGCGAAAAGTTTATTCGGTATATTCGTGCGCGGGCAGGCGAAAGTTGTGGATAGAGGAGCGAGTGAAGTTTGTGCTCGTCAACCGATAAGTGGCGGACGTAGCGAGGCCCCTTTGGGCGGGGGAGGCATCGCGCCTGCGCCGCCCAATATCCCCGGAGCCGGATGACGTCACTCGCTTCCAGCGGTACCACCCGATCCGTAGCCGGTTAGCTCTCGTTATCCTCACACGCTACACTTAACTAAAACTTCTATTTATTAAAATATTCAGCACAGATACAAAACAATTTCACGTTCGCTCCCTTATATAGACTGTATTTGCTTCGCCGTAAACGTTGATTCATGCACCGTTTAAGAATAAACCGCTTTCGCAGGATTATCACGCAAGGATAAGTGTTCTCGAGGTTCTTTATCGAGTTGTAGATGTTAAAGGGAAATACATTTTTAAGCAATGTGCTTTTCACGATATGTTTAAGATGATCAATTGATAGAGCATTTTGAAAATATACCGTAACGATATATTTATCAGATCTTACAGGTTTTTATTACTCAAATATCTTACCATAATTTGAATTCCTCAAATTATAAATAAATCTATCCATACATGTTATCTATATTTCCGTAACCGTGTGAATATTAACATAGTATTATATATTAATATGCTATGAAATTAAAACAAACAATTTTATCCTGTGTCCTTTAATATATAATGTAATAATGGCTAATATATGTATACAATCCTAACACCCAAAAACCGGCTCCTAATTCCCTTACTAACGATACATCAAAGAGATACTTACTAACTTTGTAATAATCATGTAAGATTTAGTTGAATTTAATGATACAATAAGTAGCTAAAATTATTCCGAAGACATTGCCAAGAAACTGAACTGGCACGGAGCATTTAATGGTTAGCCATCCGATACTGTTGGTAATGTTGTTTTGTTATTATTTTAACGTTTAGCAATATTATATTTGAGATAATATTATAAGTACAATTATGGTGAATAATTATGTAGGTATTTCTATACATAAATATTTTAGTTGCATTAGAAAATATGTAGAAAATTACCTATATGAAAATTCTTATAACAGATTAATATTAATATAATATATTTTAATGTATACAAAGGTTATTTAGTCGGATGTAACTCAATAAATAATTCATTCAAGTTATTGTTATAAAGATACAAAAAGTACATTCCGGGTACTTAAATATTTTTTTTTTTTTTTTTTTATAGAGGGAAATGCTTTTAGGCATACCCGTCGCGTGGCTGATGGTAAGGAGCGACGGGTTATGTGGGACTCACCATGGCCGATGGGGGCGTGATGTGGTGCCGCACGGCCAGGAATACCCACTAAAACCCTCTGCCACTCTTAGCCTTTGAATCGGAGCGGGGGATCGCTCGCGCAATTCCGCCTGCTGACCCCGACAGGCTTGCCCTTTCGGGGGGTACTTAAATATCATTTAACTTAATTATTATTACTATTACCATTTCATGAAATTATGTCTTTAATAATAATATGTTAACAAAATACATTAAGCCGTATTTTATTTTAGCCAAGATTCTTTCCTTCCTAATTGCTTTATAATTGTGAATTCAATTCTACGCTTTAAATTCTAAAGTATTGTGTAAACCACATCAAAAGAATAAGCATTCTCTTGGAAAATTGCATGAGCGCTGCATCGCATGATGCATACCTAGTCCTTTCACGACGGGTTATAGCCTCAAAGATCGAGATAAAACACGTTAATACTTCAGACG
>JADANM010006178.1:4600019-4640261 GCA_026213755.1 Eurema hecabe
GAATAAGGAACATATTGATCTAATTTTGAGTCATTTCATACTCGTAAGTATATATAACGAAATTCAAATGTCACAGTAAAGCCTTGACTTATTTGACCATAACCATAACTACATAATAATTATATGAAAAATAAGATTGATCGTCTTCATTACCTTGATATTCCTCATAGATAAAAATTTATAGAACGGCATAATTTCTTCATAACACTTAATTATATGCATTAATAATATTTTATTAGAATATAACCACACGTATATTGCCTATTCGTGATCTTGAGTGTTGCTATTGTGATTTATACTTCTATACTGATAGTATATTATAGATTTTAAGATTGTGAATTGTACAGTGCAGCTAAAAATATAATATTTAAGTCGTGAATTCTGCTACTACCCAATGAACTCTTCCCGGTGTGCTAATACGGACCACAGGGAGGTTTTGGTCAGTATATCCCATCATAACTTATTCTTCATAGCTTGATATTGTATATTATAGATTATTACGAGTTCGGGAGCCTATGAGTTCATAGGCTTATTTGTAAGAAAAACTACTGCAAATAAAGTTTTTTTTTATATTTTTTCAAATAAAAATCAATTTTCGTTTAGATACGGAACCCTAAGATTCACTATGTCCTTTTAACAAAAGCGGAAAATTTACCTTTTTGCTCATAATAATTTATTTATGATTGTAAAAGTTGTTAGCCGTGGATTTATTTAATTACTTTTACATTACCGACGATCGGCTTAAGTTATTAAAATTATGCTATGTCATATACCTATATTAAGGTACACTTTATTAATAGTAGTTATAAGAAAAATATTTTTTCCTCTTAAATGTGACTTGTAATTTAAAACGAATAATTTATTTAAACTTTTAAATTAAACACCTTTGTATCGATTTTACATTAGAATATTATTACGATTATTGTAATCGTCATTTTTGTAACAAAATCAATAAATATTATTATGACAATACTAGCTATTGCCCGCGACTCCGTTCGCGTGGACTTTCATATAAACTGTGACCCTCCCTTTCCTCCCTTATAATCCTCAAAAATTGTAGCCTATGTGTTATTCTGATGTATAAGCTATATTGTGGTAAAGTTTCATTCAAATCCATTCAGTAGTTTTTACGTGAAAGAGTAACAAACATCCATACATCCATACTTACAAACTTTCGCCTTTATAATAGTAATAGGATACAGACATAGATTGAGCTCATTTCGTAAGATATCCCTTGGTACACCAATTTATTTAGTTCTTTACAAATATTAACTAAATTATCCAATGTTTTATATAAAACAAGTCCCGCAGTAAAGACGTGTTGGTATATAAAGTATTAACTGGCTACAAAACTCTACATGTAACAATTGATGTTAATAGCATGAATTGGTCACAGTCACCTATAAATATAATATTCAAGACTTCATTTGATTTCCATTTTATACTAAGTAAAAACCTGACATAAATGTTGCAATGATTTATTGTCCATTCACCCTCGCTGGCCACGCAAGGAAGTAACGCAACACTCGCCTAAAATTTCAATGAACCGCGACCATTACTTTATACCAACGCTGCGATGCAAAATATTTTCCTCTATCGTACCTACCTACTGTTCTATAAATAGTAAATTCCATTCTGAGTAAAATAATTTTTCTTTTTCTATGCGATGTAGCGCCTACGCAAAGCAATGAACGAGGTCTCGAGCGCGGAGCGAGCTGCCTAGAGGTATGAACGAGTCTTGTAAGTAAAAGTAACTTGTAACAATACCTTGGCGGCGCTTGCGCGCTACGTACGTCAGTTTCGCCAACATCGCGCGACATCACGTATCTCTATCGACGAAATTCTCGATCATCGATCGTAACGAGTGATATTATCCCATTTCTACATGTGACCTTCACTGCTGTGAATCGGATACATTCTGTGAATACCGTGCAATTTTTTTCTTAACGTTCAAAGTTAACGTTTAAAAGAATTCAAATTTAGTTCCTAAATCGGTACTTTTGGATGTTACGCTCACTTGACTGTAAGTTATTTTTGTTACATTTTAGTATTTAGAAGTAATTGTATATTATTAATTTTATTTTATATAATTAGTATACATTTTTATAAACAATATAATGTATAATATTAATTAATTAGTACAGCTGTTAATAAATCGGGTAAATATAATTCGACCAATCGCTTAAAACAAGCCGCCGACAAAATAACGTGTTTATAGGCTTTACAAATAATATTACGTAAGTGGTAGTCTGTTTTCTAGTAATTGGTCACCAGGCTACTCGGTGCGATTACGAGTTGCGATCGAACCATTCCAACTGGTTTATTATCGAGGAGCCACTACCTTGGGAAAGAAATATCAGCGAGATATCGCTGAACCTTATTATTATGTTATACATGCAATCGGTTACGAGACTGCTTCAACTATATATGTCGATCTAGGTAACTCAAATGCATAGTAAACATTACCAGAATGTAACATTGTGTTGCACACATTATATTTAAGAATATACATATGTAATATATTCAATTACATTTCGTTTTGTTAAGATATTATATTCTACATATGGGTAAAACTAAATATTTAAATTCCAACGGACAATATTTATATTTCTTACTTAAGAGTTGGTTGATAAAAATGTTCACGTACAAAAATATAAGTTAACAATATGACGTGTTTTATACTATACAAACTGGCTCTTTGATTTCACATAATTGGTGTCGCTACAATAAAAAGTGCCAATTGACTACAAAGCTACTTTTACTGTCTTACAAGTCACATAAATCAAGCCGAGAATTTTGTATGGACAGAGCGACGTTTGAAAGTTATTACACGTTAATCGGACGCTACATTTGCTTTAAGGATGGCTCTTTAATAAATAAAACCGAAACTAGACGTTATTAACACCGGGAGCATATTTTACTCACGAATTACATATACGTGACATTTGCTTTCCCTATCTAATTTGCAATGCAAAGAACGAAGTAATACTTAATACGAGACTATTTCTGAATAAACTTTAGTAGTGTATTTTCGCGTTGTGTAAAATTTAGTCCTACTACTATACTAAATGGGAATATAGTAACTTAATCTAGATTCTTTAATAATAAAGCATAAATTATATTCTTAATAAATACGGCTTTAAGATCACTTTGTATAATAAATATCTTATACAAAATTTATTATACGTCATTCTAGAAATGCTCCGATTATGAAAATAATACATTGTATAGAACGTATATGAATGTTATAACATTCCAAAAAACGCTGTTTTATTTTTAATTACTTTGCTTTATTTCCGCTAACGAATCCGCCAAGGCTGGAACCGTTGCTGAAAATTTAATAGCGTTAGGGTTTGTGCATATATGCTATACTCATAACTTACATATGAGTCTGTTTTTTTCCACTTAAAAATGAATACTCAAACGTAAGTCCATATCAATGTCCATACGACATATCGCTACATAATTTGACTTACGTATCAAATTTGTATTGCAATTTGATATAGTAAATCGAGTTCAAACGAAATTGAATTTCTTTTACATTATTTTGAGTATTTAGGCAATAGTAAATTTTGTATGTAAATAACCACTGTCAAACCTAATTAAATAGTGCGATATGTAGACAGATAATAAATCAAAAATATTAAAGCAATTCACGTAACAGCGCTGTAAAAAATATTTCAATTAAAATTCTATTATGCAGCACGATATCAAAATATTTGAGCACAACTAGCTTTTACTAAATTTAAATAAAGTAGTTTGTGCGACAGTAAGCTTTGAATCTCTTAAATATACCAGATTCTCTTATTTATTAGCCATATTATTTGCATCTTAAGAGCGACCATTATGCAACGTGTCTCGGCGCGTTCATAAAAATATTTGCTAATTAGGTTAACGACATTAACGTTTAATCGGTAAGAAAAGATTTATAATAGCTTGCCGAGATAATAGCATTACAGTCGATTGACGCTTTGGCATTTATTACATCGGGAAGTAGCAAAATCAAGTTATGACAATTAATAAGACATTCATTAGGCGTTTTTTAGTAATTGATAACGGCATTCCGTTAATTTAAAAGCAATTAGAAGCATTTTAGAATTTGGCAATCTGCATTTTTTTATTCTTGTTTTTGTATTACTTAATTAATAACTGTTGCGTAACGTAAATACTTCATGCACAACCATTGAATTACCTATTCTTAATAACTAACGCAAGTATTTCAAAAATAGTAATAAATGGCACTATTGAAACTTTTTACTGATTTGTGTTGCAGTAAATTACATTAAATTGTAGTCAATTTGAGAAAGGTCTAAAAGTCTTCGAGTGTCAGAAAAAAATAACGTGATTTATTATAATGTATAAGTAATGTACTTAATGATGTTATTTTATAAGTCAAATGCTATTTGTATAATAAACATTACAACACATACTTTGCATGTGATCGAGTAGCAAATCGTTACTATTTGTGACGTCTATGACATTTGCAACCTTCACATTTATAGTCACCACAAAATGCATTTTAATAGCAATGATGCGTAACGAAATACCACAATGATAACCTGTGGCAATTAGACTTTTTATAATAATCAACATTTTTGGCTGACAGGTGAGTGACGTCAAAGTCTTGGCTGCACTTTATGCAAATTGATATGTTTATTTGAATTTTGGCTGCAACTCAAGGCCTCCCAGATTTTATAGAAGAGACATCACGGAAGTATAAAATTAGAATATCTTTGATACTTACATCTATATCTATACTAATATATAAAGCTGGAGAGTTTGTTTGTTTGAACGCGCTAATCTCAGGAACTACTGGTTCGAATTGAAAATTTCTTTTTTTACTGAATAGACAATTTATCGAGGAAGGCTTTAGGCTACATAACATCACGCTGCGCCTAATAGGAGCGAAGAAATAATGGAAACAGTAATCGACGGGGACGAAGTCGCGAGCAACAGCTAGTTATAAATATAGAGCATATTTATAGGGTCTATAAAGGAAAATTGATAACCGCGAAAGCTTTTGAATATTAACTTTTGAACTATGAAGACTTTTTAATATTGTTTTATTTACGAGAACTGACGCGACGCGACGGTGCGTTAAGCTGTGTCTCAAACTTAAGGTCTAATTATTTCGTGTTCTAGACTGCGATATTAAATTTCAATGTATTATCTTAAGTCGGTCAGAGGTACAGAGTGCTCGTCTTACTGATATTTGATAGTCGACTTCCGACAGCACTTGCCAAGCGGTGCGCTGTTTGTAAAAGCATACATTGGGTTTCACACTATATTTATAAAACAGAACTTAATTGTCGATACAAGAAAATTGCCTATTTGGTTAATTTCCTAATATCTATAAAGTTGTAAAAAATAATTATTTTAATTAAATGTACATAAAATTCAATTTCACTTTCACGGTTGAACATGACCATTAAGAAGAAAGATAATCGATAGCCTATCGAGAGATTATTAGTTCTTCATTGTAATAGTAAAAAATATGTATATCACTTAAAAAAAGGTGAAGTCTTTGGCAATTTATTACGTTTTGTAGTTGGATGTGTATGCCATTAGGCATCGATGCGCCTGCGCAGGCTGACGCAAGCAATGAAGCAACATTGCAACGTAACATACGTGCCTCCACATGACGACCTATATTACGCTGTTATTGTTGCCAAAAAAGCCCGATTCTAAATTGCTATTAAGGAACAAAGTGTCCTTCGTTAAACGCATGTAATGTTTCATAATACGTCGTTAACTTAATATATCACTGCAGATAATATCAGGGTTGAACAATTTAAATATACTTGTTTACTCAATGAACTCTGTGAACGATGTTCTTTTAAACTTATCATTTGTTCTTAGCTGGGAATACAATGTTAATTTGACACTTGCAAATAAAGAAATTTGCCTATTTTTTATCTTAGCTTTTGAAATAAATACATAAAAGAATATGATATCAGAATACGACGGACGAGACATACACTATTGTGATTTTCAAATAAAATATAATCTATGAAAAGCTCCATTCATTGCTTTAACTGTTAACCAACGATTAGTGCGAAATGAGCTTGATCAAACGACAAGTAATCAGAGAGCTAACACACGACATGATGTTCGGGTCAGTGCCCCTCGCATGCACAGCAATATTGTAGCCTTTATTAACTACAATTTATGTTATCTGTGCCATTTCAGCTTGTAAACCTTCGATTTGACAGTTCTATTTATGAATACTTTGATAAATGTTGCTATTATTAAGCAAGAACGTAAAGCTCACAAGGTACAGATAATATTGTGTACAATGATTTATAGGTTATAACAGTTTGTTATTATAGTATTTTAGGAGGTCTGTGCATTTAAAATTATAAAATCGATTATGGTTTTATATCTTTATTTAACTCGAAATATTTCTAACGTAATAAATAGCTTAAGAATTTACCCTTTTAATCTTAAAATCAAACCAAACAAATTTAAATCATACTTTGATATGCCAAAAAATGATTCTGAACTTCGAGCCATAATTATGCAAGTATAAAAACCAGTAACAGTTGCTTAACTAGAAGACCAAACCCAGGGCCACTATCACTTAAATATAATTGGAACTACAATCTTACTTAAATATCAAAAGTATACTCACTAATATAAATGGGAAAGTATCTCTGTCTGTCTTCCAGTCTCGTTTTCACGCCAAAACTACAGAACTTATTATAATGAAATTTGGTACACAGATAACATAAGAAAGGACAAAGGACATAATATATACTTTTAAACTGGAAACGATGTTTAAAAAGGGAAGGTCAAAGTATACATGAAATTCCACGCAGACGAAGTCGCGGGCAATTCTTTTAGGATATAAAATTAGTGAAGGAAATATATTAAGAGCAAAGTTTCTTAACATCGCTACTGGGCGACTTGATCGAAAACTTGTCTCCAGTGAAATCACATACGTACTCACAATTAGTCATACAGAAGAATACCGACAAAACCACTGCTTTCTATGTGCGTAATCATCATTTCTTACGTGTATTATAAATAGGAAAGCGTCTCTATAATATGCAGTAAGCCTATTTGACCTGTAACATTTTTATAAGTTTTTTTAAATATTATTTTGTATTTCACTTTAAAGTACCTTAATAGAACAGAACCATAAATAGAAATATTATCGTTAGTAACTTGAAATATAGGGCAAACCAATTCAACCAATGGATTGTATAGGAAACATTTTAAACGGTCTCCTTAAGTTTTCTTTTTGTTTGCAATCGATGTTATTATGACTGTTTGTTTTCCGAAGAAATAAAAATAAAATAAATAGTGTTAAGAACTGATAAAGTCAAAGTCAGAGTTAAAAGTATATATTTATTCAACAAGGCTACATAATATAGTAACACTTTTGAATTAATGTGTTAAACTAATATGTACGTATGAAATTACATCGAAATACTAGCTTCGTTTTTCCTGCGTACCCGTACCCACGTATTGAGGGTAATGTTTAACAGCAGTTCTAACAATAAAAAAATATTTAGTGCAGTATTCATTTGAGTAAAAAAATGCACATTCATTGTTTCAAAAGGATGCTGAATTAATCACGTAGTCGCAACTTTTGCATATGAATAATTATTCTGTCAAAAAATTCAAGTTTTATGCAACTTTTAATAATTAATTATTATTTTACAAGGTAAAATTTAAAGTCGAGACGTTACGATGTTTTAATTAATAACACACAAAGAAGCTATTTTATTACGAAACATAAAAATAGTTTATAATTTAATGCTCTTTTAAGTATAAAGTTAATTACTAAGTACTTGTACTTTACTTTATCGTATAAACATTGAATTAATAAAAATAACTAATTTACTTTAGGCCATATGCCACTGAAAAGACGAGCGCTATACGCCAACACATAAAAATATTTACTTATGAAATCTTTTGTTACACGCCATACGACACTAAAAAGACGGGTGCTATACGCCACTATATAAGAAAGTTCCATTGAATAGTTCCTAATCAATAGCTCTAACTTTAGGAAGTGACATGTGATATATTCGTACAAATTGAACAACGGAAACGTCCTAGAGCAGTTTCTCAAGAGTATTCGCAAAGGTCGTAGAATAATCAATTGCCGTTTAAAGGGTAAGCAGTTATTCAGAAATTCCGATGTGTGAGTCTAAATTGACGAACAATAGCGCTGCGGATCGTGAATTCTGTATACAACGTAACTGTTAGGAATGCAGGATTTTGAAAGTGGTACGTGCAAGGTCAAAGTGCGAGTTTACTAACTGTGACATGATATCCGCTAGTGCATACTTCGACATGTAGCTTGGAGTGACTAGTTTTATTAAGGCAATTAATTCGCTTTCGAATTTGCTTAAGCAATCTAAACTCTAACCAGAAAAGTTTATACATGTGCGAATGATCTTTAATCAGCTTATACAGTGTTGGTGTCAAGAAAGAAATATAGCTAAGGTCTTAAGACCAAATGCATACGGAGTGCATGATACATTATATTTTAATCTGAAGCTTTAAAAGCATCTGTCTTATTTTTCGTTTCGAAGGTTTGATTAAATTTTATTTCGGGATAATAGGTATAGAATTCTTCGAGTCGAAGATCGAACAGGGAATGAATCTAAAAACCAAATAATATTAGTAGTTCATTAATTCTCAATTTCATTAAGACACTTAATAATTTGACTGCTCAGAAAAAATAGCAAAGTGCTCTTAATAAAACAAACAGAGCAGCCGGTACATTTGTAATCGGTCTATCAATCAGTACCCGACTTATTAAGAAGGTCACATGTGAATGAACGAGGACAATACTGACGGCGAGGTCCGCAAATGTCGACCGATGCTCGTAATATAGAAAGTTATTCGAGATCGTGACCAGAGTGATGTTGATAACTTATCATTCGGACACTTGTACAAAAACGCCTTCGCAATACCCATGTCACAAATGAGATTATCGTGTGACGTATGCCGAGTTAAAAGCCCATCGGATTACTCGTCACGGATTTGCAAATCATCGAATGCATTCCTATCCACGCTATTCACGTCTCGTTTTGTTTTATATTCAAAGGTTACATTCTTCAAAGCTCACTAAAACATTTAATTTTTATTGATTTCCTCGATTCTTTACATATCCTGTCTATCGAGGTATGCTTTTTATGCCCAAATTTGTATGTAATTCCTTACTTAGGTATATAAAATGTCGAAGAGATAATATAGAAGAGATAATGTAGTAATATAGGAATTTGAAAAATTAGCCAATTAAGTCGAGGCAGTAGGAATGATGATGGCTTTCCGGAACTTTCTATTAAATATTTGCTTTATACTAATATAGTAAAAAAAGAAAGTGTCACCAGGAAGTAATAGATAGACATTTCAAAGCTAACATCAAATACATTTATTTATATTTAATATCCTTACTAATATTTATTATAAATGCGAAAGGTTGTGTCACAAACAATGATATTATATTAAATAGATATATTATAGGCGCAAAAGTTTGAAGACGCAAAAACCCTTTTTTTCTTGTTGGTTTTATCATTTATCTATTTTCTGTCGTTTTGACTTGCATGCATGTGTGCTGCCGCTGCTGTACGGAACACTTTTTTCGGTTGATTTGTATGGGTATAACATATCTATTATATTAAATCATTGGGCACAAACAACACTGATTGGACATCGAAATTGGTTATACCTATATGCCGAATTTCAATATTAACCACGTGTTGCCATGGGAATCAAAAGTACTCGTGTTAATAATTATTGTCATAAGTCAATATACATTATTATTTTAAGATTATTAGTACGGTCAAAACCCGTATTATAAATAACGAGAGCCTTACAACGCTCTTCTTGTTTATTATTCAACTGCAAGAATGTTAAAGTGTTAGTAAAAATGCAAATACGATACGTACGGTACAGTCATGTCACCGCGCCATGCGATTTTCGCTCTTAAAGCATAAGCAAACTGCAAGTTTTACTTTTAAATCAATTTTTCAACATTCCTACAAACAGTATATAATAAGAAAATGAAAATTATGTTATCGAATATTTTAAATCTTACAATTTTTGTATCATATGGTAAATTATACTTGGATACGATGCAAGTAAAACTATAAAAGTAGAATATAGACATCAATTATGTTTCATCCGGAGATAGTTTTACAAAAACCGTTCCATAGAACTTGCGTTTTTATTGTATTAGAAATAATTAAAACATGAAAGCATTTTGTGGGAGTTTAATTAAAATGACATCATAGCTGAAAGACAGGAAAAGTATCGTGATTGATAAATGATTACATTAACATTAAACAATACCAACTGCTATAATAGCCGTATCGTGCGTGACGTGACTGCGGGCTTCCGACAAGAGCAGAAAAAATCATCAAATTATTGGATTTCTACATGGTTTCGTACACATCGTTTAAATGTCATAATTTCCATTTTCCGTGTGAAGTTAATTGATAGTATAGACTATAGTGTAACGTAGGTACCTATGTAATGAAGGTAAATGCAAATATTACTGAAGTTTAAAGTTGATTCTTATTCTTTTTTCATCTTTAACAAATATAAACTAGTAACACGTTTTTTATATGTCAATTTTCTTGATATGTATTAGTAAGAAAATTAGTTACAATGTTTCGAGTTATGTAGATCTTAAACATATCTTTTCGCGTAATATGATATGTTTAAATTTTGTTATTTACATAGTATATAATGTAAATTTTAATGACTTCAAACGGCTAATAATTAATCTATAAAAGCCGAATTGAAATATATTTATACTTCCATTTATAAAACAATATTTTGTTGTTCTATAATTTTAAGTAACGAATTTGGCCTCTTTGCAACATTATTATCTATAAGTTTGTAAACAATATTACTCAACGATGCTATTTTCTCAAGTGAAAGGTAACACTGCACGTGTGTTACACTAGCATAATATTGTGATGTTTTAAGGAAATTCATACAGAATGATAAGACCTGAAGTTAAAGAAATAATAATGACATTTTTTCTTTAACATCATCTTTTTTTAATTTCCTCAGTATTGGCTCCAAAGATGTAGACAAAACAACATTTTTCCTAATGTAACAATTTATAAAGTTAAGAGATTTCCGCTTAAAAGCAATGACAAAAAGTGATCGACTCAATTATTGATATGAACAAATATAATATTTTATTTCAAATAATGTTCATTCAAGAACTGCGCAAGTCAAAATACCACAAGTCGCTAGCGCTCTGCCTTAGTTTTATTTCTTCGTAAAACATCTCATTCAAACTTAAAATAAGTTGTTATTATTTTATTCCGCCATAGTTTATCTCCATCTTAATAAAATTGTGATATCAATTATAATGGAATCAAAGTCGTGACTCAAATAATTAATGTAACGAAATTCGTGGTAAGCAAGACAGATAGTTTAATTAAATTTGAATTCATAACCATAAAATTAATTCGTAACTTTGTCTAGAAATTGTTGTGAGCCATTGTCTTATAACTTTTCAAACAAAGAAAATAGAAAAACGATACTATTAAATTGCCCAAATATAAATGAAGTGAAAGCTTACTTTACTTTTGCGTTTGGAATAAAAACAATAATAAAAATATTTCCAAACTTATCACTGTAGTAAAAATACCAATAAGCCTGCTTACCCTTAAAACTATTTTTAGTTATTAAATATTCAAATTAGCACCAAGGAAAGTCGACGTTATTTCGCAAACAGCCCGTAGCGATCAAAATGCGATTAACCCACTATTATCCTTTCGAATTACTTAAGACATGTCGAAATGTTAACCAGATCATAAGTACTTAATATCAATACTCTACACATCGTATTTATTAAACTTAACTTTACTTTACTCCCTATTTTAGGGCAGAGTTAGATATACCCTATACGTCTAGTGAATCAACTCTAACGATGTTGAACAAAACATTGTGAACATTCCTTTAACAAGCTGGATAACTGGATTACAAATACTACAATCAGTTTTATCACACGTCCGTATTCGACGAAGAGGACACAATTTCTGTAGCCTTTACTTATGTAATGTACTGAGTGATGACATATAAATGTCATGTGGTATGTAGAAACAATGTCTATGAAATCACAAATATCAACACAATAATTTAGAAAACCCGTAACGGAGACTGGTCAACGAGTTTTGCAAGGATTCGTATGAACGCAATTTTCGATGACAACGCATGCTTTGAAGCAAATTTGTTTGAGTATTTAACATTGAGCTTGATTATCGCACTAATTTACATATTAATAATATATTATGACCAAAAAGATACTTCATTTAAAAAATAATGACCACATTTAATTTCGAAAGATATTTTAAAACTGAAATTTTCGTAAATATAAACAAATCTTTGTGCTATCTTAAATTCAAGAATGAGTCAGAAATATAATCCTATGGAAAATGTTTGAAATTCCAAAAAAAATATGTAGATCTTAAATACTTAACAGCAGAGCGCGTTATCGCGAATGTAGAAGTGGTAGTTAGGTAACCGAAGATGACACGTATGTACCTACGCAGCTAAATGCCATCGCCTTTCCCACGCTACTATTGTACGCAGAGTGTGTCTAGTTCAATAATTAAGCACGCTTTATCCGTGCGTGTACAACGGTGTTTTGGTGTTTCACGTACCTGAGCCGGATTCGATTTCTTATTCACTAACACATTCTAACGAGTGGGCAAAAACCTTGTTTACGATTACGATACGGACTTTGGTACAGCTATTGCGTAGGGTGCCGTACAATAATAATTTATTTATATAAAAGTAAACAGAACCTGCTAGTAGTACGTATTAAGTATTAAAGTGATAAATAATAAATTTATAGACGAATTAAAAGCCTATTATTGAAATGTATTATTATTTTAATATATTTTCATATAAAAAAAACACATCGCATTTGGAATTGCATTGGAGAAATAAATAATATCTTTGTTGTCGATAAGCCAATTTAGTTATTTTTGTAGTTCAACGATGTTGATTTGGACATAGATATTGCAATTGTTGAATAGTCGAAAGTTTTTCAGCTAATAACAAATGTTGTTTCCGATACAACGCTCCGGGTTACGTTTCAGCGAAATAATTATATAGTGCGGATTTCTTCATAATTACTACAATACTATTTTGTATTAGTATACTCATATCTCAAAACCTAAATGACTTATATGCACGTATTTAACATTAAGTTAACAAAAAGGTTGGGTTGTAGTAATTATTGCATGTACTTAAACATAATAATTGACGACTTTCACTTCTAAAAATTAAATCAAGGTAGTTGGTACTTTGCCAGTACTTTATAAAGCAATGGTCTTATATATAGCTGTTATTATTATTAAGTAATACACACAATTGTGCTTCGTACGCCAATAATATGTTATATTGTATAGTGTATACTAATTCCTACGGTAATAATCAAGCATTGTTTGTACGTGTAACGCGGAACCACAAGAATTCTTAGCACTACGTTTTCTTTCGTCAAGGCTTCAAACAATGATCATAATTTCGAAATGCAATTCGCTCCACTAATGGATAAGTTGCTACTTAATATACTATTAAGAGATAAAATTACATGTAGGTGGTCTAACGTAACCTTCGTATAACAAGGTAATTGAATAGTTCGGATTCATATTGCGAACCGTGTAGGTACTTTAAAATCCATTAGCAATTTAGGTGGTTTTAGGTCCATTGGAGTAATGTGTGAAGATGGATTCGCGACCTTAGATTGCGTATGTTCTAACAATAACAAGTGTTACAATCTTTGTTTATTTGGACATCGATTTTTATACAAATAACTCGCTGTAATGTTTACTGATAATCCACATTGTTAATAACAGTTTTACTGTTATTAATATAGCACTATCAGTTGTCAATATTCTGTTCTCTCTCATATCGCTGACATCAGAAAGGTTCACTTTTCACTACCTCCTGTCATCTGAGATATCAGATATCCATGAGCTGATTGTTTTTCTTACTTCCATTTACATCCCCATACTACGAGTACTAGGTGCCTTATGAAAAGTACTTTGTACACACAGTACAAAGTTTACACACAAAGTGCCTACAGGCAGCCAGCCTAGACTTGTATACATATATACATGACTAGCTGTTGCTCGCGACTTCGTCCCCGTCGGATCTATTTCTATTATTATGTTATAGTGAGTCAATCTTAGAAGATAGACATATACTGTCGCGGACTTTTTTAGATCATTTAAATAGGAATAATTCTTTCATACATATTATTTTTGTATCTTGAACCGTTTTCGCAGCGCACGCAAAGGAAGCCCTCAAAGATGAATAATTTTTCCCGTTTTTTACATATTTTCCATTATATATTCGCTCCTATTAGTCGCAGCGTGATGTTATATAGCCTAAATCCTTCCTCGATAAATGGTCAATTGAATAAAAAATAATTTTTCAATTCGAACCAGTAGATCCTGAGATTAGCGCGTTCAAACAAACTTTCAGCTTTATATATTAGTATAGATATGTATATTTCTTAATCAAGCAATACCTGTTTGCTTACGAGTCAAACAGACCAAAAGTGATCAATAAAATCAATGGATAAAAATTGAAAGTCATTGAAATAATTCGATCAGCTTCAAATGAAATCGACGTACTGTTGTGTGAGGTACAACAATAACAATGCTAAAGTGTTTTCAATGTACCTAATTATTTCGTTACGTGTTGATTTTATCCGTCACCTTTGATTGGCGCCAATTGTATTGAGCTCGGTGAGATTTTATTGTGAGCACTAATGATTGTAATGTTAGTTATTATTTCGTTAAGGCGAGGTCGCGGCGTGCGGAGTGCGGCCCCGAAACGCCTTGAAACACAGATTTTTTGCCCCCTACCGATAATAGTCATCAATATTTAGCACGCTTTCATTTTGCAGCCGCATTCAGTTTCATGTGAATTTTGATTGACATTCATTTTAAAGTGTCGCCGACGACTGTCACTACCAGGAAGTCTACTTCGTTGGAGATAATTAATTTCAAAGTGGAAATCTGATCTAGATTATTATCTAGATTTTAATTAAAAACTAACTGATAGCTAATAACTTATTTGTTTTTTGCATATATTTGCATATAAAAATTAAATTATTTTATACTTTAAAGGGCTAAGTAAGAAACTCTTTTCTCTATATTTAGAAACGTATCCAATCCTAGGTTATTTTGTTAGGCAGTCCAAAAAATTATATTTATAGACAATCAATAACCAATTATATCATGAGGCACAAGACAGACGCAGTATTAACGAAACCGGTTGCTTGGCATTTGACGACTTATCTGTTTAACATTCTCATACCAAACATTAATGAGGTGACCTAAGACATGTCGCGAGGTGACAAATAATAAGACCAACTCAGCTGTTCATAGCTGAGGAAATTGTATTAGCTATTTAATTTTAATATAATTCACATTACCGACATTGCGACAGTCATTAATATTTCATCACATCCTGTGTCAAAAATTTAACCTAACGTCTGACCTATGACGCAATTGCAATGACATTTGATCGTTTTCTTAGAAATATCATGAGGGTATTTGAACTATGAAATTGTAATTACATATACATATGTCTATTTATCACCATATAATACGTATTCTATCATCAGCTGTCAGAATTAAATGAAAATTACACGTAACGAATGCTATGAGGTTACGCATCAGTGCATTTGCGTTTGAATTTATATCTGTGAGACTTGAATCTCCATATTTTATTTTCAATACGAGTATAATGTCTATCTTAGGGTCAACCGAGTCAGTATCTAAGAAATTATATATTGCTAGTTTTATCAATAAGCACACCTTTTATATTATGGTAATGGGGACCTAAAGTATCTAAATTAATTTATTTCATATGTCTTGAGCTTATAATTTTTAAAAATCCTAATGAACTGAATATCTTGACATTTATCTTTTTCCAATGTGAATTTTTATGAATGCGTTTAGTATAACATATAAAAAAATTATTAATATCGTCACTCAATTCTGAGACTTTACCAAAAACTTTTTATCTCAGTATTATCTGTATGAAGGCTTTATAGCTAGCCTTGTATTCTGGATAACATTAACGTTGTACTAAAATCTATTTCAGTTAAAACCATCAAGATGATTCGCAGTTAGTGGGCGAAGTGGAGAAAAGCCGCCATGAGGTGTTCACCGCACCGTGCCGCTTAGCCGACACGCTCGCTGCATTTACTCCGCAGTGAGGTAAGTGTCCAAATAGACCAGTACCTTTAATTCTATTGCCAAATAAACCATTGCAACGTACACTACACGGTACAGATATAAAATATTAAACTTGAAATCCCTTTAAAATCCACTTTATTTGGAATTTAGTTTATCATCTTTTGCTTGCTTTTATATGAATATATGTCTGTGAATGAATGTGTGTCTATAGTCTATATCTATATAGGTGTCTATACGTATGTGTGTAATTTGGTAAATGACATAATAGGTGTAAAGAAGAGTTGACAATTCCAATATAAATAGAAAACACGTATGACGCATCCATAGGTGTGTACCAGTACGTATAGACGTTGCAATAGTTTAGCATCGCGACGCGCACCAGACATCTGTCGTAAGTGCACCTTTCCCGCCGATTCATACTAATAATTTAAACTATGAACAAAAACTTATGCCCCCATTTAGTGGAGTGAAACTAACACGCTTGTGTGCCAAGGCCGTTGGACAAATTGATATTACATCGAGCAAGAGTTTGTAACTTTGCAAACTCACAGTTTGTCACGTTTTTAATGCGACTGCAATGTTTTACAATTATATACCCTCTGTTACGAAGCGAGTCATTAAACATTACGAAACTCCGCAAATGAGGAAACTAACAAAACTTCTCTTGTAGGTATATTATCATACCAATGAACCAAGTCTATCGGAGAAAATACAACTGCCACTTAGCAAATTGCCATTGATTGGCTCTGAGACGATTCTGATCTAAAATTAACACCCGGGTATCGTCAGAGATAACAGTTCTATATTGGTGACTTGATAGCAATAATTCAAAATAGATTAAATCAATTTATTCATGTGGCGCCTGACTGGCCACCTCATATATAAAATTAATATTTATAGTTATTATGATTAACTATTCTTTTTATTTATTTAATTCGAAAGTAAATTGGAAGGCTGTCTATATCTGTACATATTCAATATCGCCAATTTTACTCTCTCTCTTTACAAAAGTATCTCCGGACAAGGCGTTTAAAAAACATGAATAATAATAAAAAAATATAGTTACACTTACAAATACCTACTTCTTTTAGCAGTTTGACGTGCATTACCGACTTAGTTTCGTAATATCTTGCAATTTGTTCGATATCCATCAATCACTATGGGTATAACGAATGTTTACTAATGATAGAGCAATGATGGCACTCTGGAACATTCTATGCGTACATCATTTGCATTACGTTCAAAATTTCCATTATCATTAAACTTATCAAATTTTTCTAAACAATTTTATACTAATGTTTGGAATTATTCTAGCCTTAGACAAGCTAACTATATGTAGCTTTATAGGAGTATCTATATTATGACTAACAGATATAGTTTTTATAGTAATAAGTACGTATTTCTAATCAAGTATGCTATGTATCTAATTAACAAGTTCATTTAGAACAGGCCTTAGATGCCATTACATATTATAATTTATTACGATACATTTTTGTTCGTTTCACTTCCTGATTCTTTGTAATTATTTTAATGATACGTCTGATATGCACAGATCGGTATTAGAGTCAGGTATGGTGTACGAAACAAATTAAATAATACTTGACCAATGGTAGTAAAATGTTGCGGATTTCACGACGAGACCAATAAATATTTATGCTACCTGCTTAAACCTCAGTAAAGGTCCGCGATGCAACGATGGAAGGAGTGTAGGAAATGTCAAGGGCGGTACAACGTCATCTGTTGAAAGTTACACATGACTTCACATAGAAGTCAATAATAATAGCTTAAGATATTCTGATAGCTAGACGTTATTATTGTTATTTTTTAATAAATATTAATATTCTAATATTGCATTATAAGCACTGAAATAAGGCATTTTTTACTTATTATGTTTCGCCGATGTTACCCTCGCAAAACTAGGTTTTTGTTTTTTCATTAAATATAAAAAAATCTTTAAGCTCTCCGTATATTTTAGAGAATATTAATTTTAACCAAATTTATTGTTTATATGGATTTTTTCTTTTGATATTGTTTCTACGTACATTGAACGTATAATGTATAATGTATATTGATTATTGACAAATCCTCTTTCAACTTTTCAACGTAACTAATAATAAGTCTTATCTATCGTATGGTGAATTATAAACAATAATATTTGCGCAAAGAAATATACCAGTGTGTTGAAAGTAAAAGTTGTTGCGCCAGCGCAATAAGACATCGATTACCTGTAGCTAATTACATTTGTGACAAACATTTTAACCGTCTCACGTCATAATTTAAATGGTTTTGGATTAATATAATATTGGTTAAAATTCATATCTTAGCTTATAGTGTTCACATTGTCAGTAGTTTTACTCGGATAAATAAAACTTGCAGTGGAACAAATCGTTCTTTAATTATATTTTCTAAGTTAAAATCAAAGTCAAATATATTTTTTTCAATTAGGCTCGTATAGTAACACTATTAGGTCATCAGGGTATTTCATAACGATCATTTGCCATCGGTTCGGAAGGTAGTTTCTACGGAAAATAAAGGACAAGAGACTATGATACTTGTTCTTGTGTTGTAAACGACCATTATAACAATCTTTGTGTGAACAGTTTAGTTCTATAATCTTCGTTTGTGGGCATAGAATTTCTCCAAATGTTCCACAACGATACACAAGGTTGAAGCTAACGATAGTTGCTCCAAGTACCTTCACACTTATTTTGGAAGAACGTTATGTAAATTTCATTCCGCAAACGCTTACCATACGCTTAGAAGGACCCGCATAACCTCTTCACCTTATATACGTCCATGATCGAATTAATCATTTCCAGTTTTAAAAGACGAGCCTTTGCCAATTTAAATATGTGCAATCCCGAGCCTACGTGTTGCATAAATTAATCGATGCTTTTAATGGCTTTGGTTCTATTACTGAGATGACCTTTAATAAAATTAAATATATACTAATACATTAAACTAGAGTCAGTAGCTTCTCACCTCTGAAAGCATATTTAAAAAATGTTTTTTAATTATATTATTACTTTGTCTATAGACTGTTAAACGGTGCTTTTAACGAGGTACTTGAGAACTTGGTTACTGGTTACCAAGTATAGATAGTATAGGTGTTACAAACAATGTATCTTTTCCAGTAAGTCTAACGGTTTACTTCACTTTGCTTAATTCAAACACCCGGATGCTCACCAGTATACATAACAGCACATTACGCGTATATTGCAACTTAAACATTTGTTCTACATGAATACAAATTTTGATACAGTTTTACGCAATAGAGAGACTGAATGCGTTCTTGCGCAATACGGTTCGTCACGCGTACCGCCCCGGTAGGCGAATCTAGTAGCAAGGCGGCTATCTTGCCGGAAAACTTGCTTATTTATTGGAAGTTTTGCTAGTCATGTTGACCATCATACTCTTATAGTATAGGAATTAATTGTAACTTCTAGGGAACTGATCGTTATTTTAGATGTTACCTCAATGCACTCATATAAAAAGAAACCGTACACGTAGTTTTACGTACAGGAATTAACGCGTTCAAACAAACTTCACCTTATATAATAATTCCGCCCCGCAGCTTTGCCCGGATTTATGTATGTTTTATAGACATGAATAAATCTATCTGATCAAAGAATTTTCTTTAAATCGGTTGCATAGTTAAAACATAGGGACAGATAGAAGAAAGCGTCTTTGTATAAGCTAAATAATGATAGGCGACTTAATACAAGTAATTGTGACTGGCCTATATTAATTCTAATATATGAGATACCATATTCAAAAAAAAATAACTTGACAATTATCGAAGGACATAATAAAATATTATTCATATCCAGCATACCGTAATATGAGTATAATATAATATACATATTAATTTAAATAGCTCATTCCAAGGTATACGCCCGGATGTATAAAAGATATGTTACTACATTTGCTATTCGAGTAACATTGTAACAAAGATCGAACACAAAAAACACTTCTAGTTCTAATAAAAGGCATTGAATCCTTAAACGTACATAGCTATACGATTTCCGTTGTAACTTCGTTAACATCACACAAGTATGCAGCAACCTTAGGCTTACATGTATTTAGATAAAATCACAATCTGTAAGGAAATATACCCTTGACAGTTAGAATGAGGCTTAGAAATAGTAATTTTTGCCCTTGAAGTGCGGTAACAATGATTTGCAGTAGATGCGTGTGATTCTACACACCGCCCACTGGTAATGGCAAATTTGCATCCGTTCAGTGAATCATCTGGAATTTATTGTGACGATATGAAGAGAAATTCGTTATTTATGCAATGAAGGCGCTATCAGAATATATTGGGTATATGAATATCTGCGTTATTTGTGGCTTGAAGATTTTTTTTTTATAAAGAATACTAAGCAGGAGCTTAGCTCAAATGTGGGCGTCCACTTACGCTTCGTTGAACAAACATTATTCCAAAGTCTAGAAACTACGCATTAGCATTGCTAGACAATTAAAAGGATTTCAAACGAAGGCTACCCAAATTTTTTTAATAAAATCGATTATAATAAATAACGGTATTTCCTTATAATAGAACGCTATTATAAAGAAATACCGTTCAAAATAATCGATAAAAATTAAGTTCTAGTTTCATAAGGTTATTAAGCCTGTAGAAGCTATTAGCTATCTTTCTTATTATTTTAAAATAAGCCGCATATCAGCGTCACTTCTAACCTACTTTATATGCACATTGCAATAATATACAATTTTATAATAATACGGAACCCTGGCGGAGTTGCTTGCACTCGCACTTGTCCAATTCTATTTCCCTATAATAAATGTCTATTATGTTAATACTAGTACATATTTTATTCTCTACATCCGTTGACAGTTGACGGGGCGTTTATAACAAACAGCTGATATGTTTTACATACCCACTTTCACCATTGTTACCAACATCGACTACTACCTATTATTTTGTACAAGCAATCAAACAGCATTGGGTCACGCCTCTTTTATAGCGAAGAAAAAAAAAGTACTAACATTAAAGAATAATAATCACGCTTTATTTGTTGACAGTACTAGATATATAGAGCTAGTTTTCAATGATATAGACAAACTTCATATTGGTTTAAAATATAGCGAAGAATTTGTATGCAAGGTACTTCTAACTTCTAAATGCTTACTAAAAAATCTCATTCATTTAGTTACACACGCCGAAGAAGCAGCGGAAAGACATGCCAGAAATGATTTAACACACGGCCAAGATACAAAAGGTCATGGGAATGATGCAGTAGAATATGTGAATATAGCGCCTATGAATGACAATTTAAGTTTTTTATTACAACATTGAATATGAAGATAATTATTGCCGTGTAAAGGTCGATGCACGGCGTGACGGGATACACGAGCGTGAAAACAAACAAATCTTGCTTCAGGATTCGATTGCGTGACTAAATTCAATGTTTTAGGGCTAGCCGAACAGTCGTGATCAGAGATATTGAATTGGTTGCTCTTAGGATGTTTGAAAAATATTTTTATTATTTTTGAACTTGGCTTGTATGTAGTTAAAAATTGATACAACAATTCGCGATATATGTAGGGGTTATTATTTGTCAGATCATCTGGTAACCCTTAAAAGAAGCTATGACATGAAAATCTATCTAAAATGTATACTAATATTTTTCTCTAAAATTTAAATGCAATTGTTTATTTTCCTATATTTTTTATTAGAGTTATCTTTTGTTATGTACTTCGTATGACATCTAAAAGTTACGTTACGTTTCTATTGGATAGTTAATCTTCATCTCTGATAGCTGTCCAAGTTCACCCAATATCACTTTACCATAGCATTTAGGTAATAAAATATTTAATTGCAAAAAGAAATAAGTACATACTTTAATTAGCTGACTTATATTTGCTACTTTATCTCCGCTTTAAAATTCCACTTGTACCAAGAAACGATTATATAAATGAAATCAAGAGGCATCATTATCAATTTCTTATAACCTCCTGTCAAATAAAACGAAACATGCCACGCACCTATCATTACAATTCACAAAGTCTCGTTACAACGAGTCTATCAGAGGTCAGAACAGTACGTTTGTTGAGATAAAGTTATACGCTCCTTACATAACTGTGTTGTGATGAAACAGCAAATAGATTGTAAATGCCAGCGGTGGATCTGCTTCATATTTTGTGATATTACGCAACGAACAATACAATGTGTTCCTTGTATTTAAAATGTAAGTAAGCCATTACTAGTATTGGATAATGGAACGATCTTCCTACGTTAAGACAGCTAATCTCACGAAAGATCTGAAAATTAAAGGCTGTCATAGTCTCTTGTCAATCTAAGAAAACATTAATGTTTTAACAACGCTTTAAATTGCAACATTATGTATCTTTAACTGCTGTATTTGTAATCACTCTGTCTAATAACAAAGTCTAAATAGACCCTAGCTCTAATTAAAGTCGATTTCTACACAATTAAACAAAAAACCTAAATAACTCAATATTCATTTATCAAGGATATTGCACGTTATTAACATACTGAACACGCCCGGCATTTAAGTAACAGGCAAATTAACAACAAAAAATTCAATGTACGCCAATGAAAAGGAAACGGTGGAGTGGTCGGAGGCAGACAGATATTTAGTGGAACCATTTTACAATTAATATTATTACGCGCTTGCGACTTCGCCCACGATTTTACTAACTAGCTTCCTGTTTAAATATCGTGGCTCATCATTAGTTCCTCACTCGTTATCCTTATTAACTGTCTGTCATGAATCTACTTAGAAACGTTTCCTTTTTTAATTAATTTAATCATTCAAATTACAAAACAAAAGATTTCTTGTACGGTTAGGAGGGCTTAACAAAATATTACTGTCACATAGAACGCTTTCTTAAACATTCCATTAGTTTATGGTTCAGCCCATTTTCCCCATGTCGCATAGCCAAAAAAGTCTACATTGTTATATGATCAAACAAAGTTAGAGCGGTTTTGTAATACAAGATAATGTGGGCATAAAAAATGTGTGTCCATATATGAAATCACAATTGAAGGCACTTACGGCGTAGGCGAGGGAGACACACGTAATTGATAAGGATAATCGCGCCGTGAATCAGATCTTACATTGTGGGGAACACTTAAATAATCCTAATAAAGATAAAATATTATTATTCGTAACGCGAACTCCCATACGTCACAGTTATTACAGCAATTGTCTGCAGTGTGGGTGAACCATTGTTTCGGCACTTTTGGATGCTGCTAAGTATAGTAATACATGAATTTGCTCTAACTGTCTTACAACATAGCCATTTGTTACGCAAATTGTATAACGTGCTGAAAAGTTAATCGTATTCAAAAACTATTCCGAATTGCTGAAATTTTCAAGACATCGCGCGGTAAATACAATTTTTGCAAAGCGGAATCTAGATCACTCGTAATTTTGTATTTGCATAATTTTGTAATTTACATAGCGGAATGTTTGCATAACATTTTAATATATCACTTTAAGATTTTGATGTTATAATATTACATCCTTACTTAACATTATGAACGCGAGAGTTTTGGGTGATGTATGGATTTGTATTACTCTTTCACGAAGAAAAGATTTGCCTAGACCCTGGATTAACATTAAGATTTCCTATAGAAACCAGTTTCTATTTATTAACCCAGTACTGATACGGGAACGAAAACTATGTGGGTAAAATCAAATCATTTCACACCGCATATACGAGTAATATACCTTTACATTACTCAGCTATTTCTGTGACTCTTATTCATTAAAACGAAACAAAAGATAGTTACAAACGTAATAAGAGGCTTAAATCTCGAACAACTAGATTATCCGACTGTTATATAATCGTCGGTTTTGGGTGTTATGCGATCTCTGATGGTTCTAAATCATAACATCTGTTATGGTTTTGTTTTGTTTTATGGAGCGGAAGTCAAAAGCACCTACAGCACTTTCTTTTCGCTAGTCAACGTATAACTATAACTTATTATATCATAGATCTTAATGATAAATGAATGTTGAAAAGTATTTAGTTTTTTAGTCTTTTTTTATAATCTGTAATACTATCACGGACTAAGTATTGTAATGTAAGAAATTAACTTGTAATATTTTTAGGTTACTTCTATGTTTGCTTGCTGTTTTTGTGTTGAAATTTAAACGTTGAATTACTACCAATGTACCAGTAATTAATCATAGTAATTTCCCTATAATGCAATAAGCATTGTGTAACAGTTCTAAGTAATTGCTGTACTTAATATTATACAGATATATTATATAGAACTAATAAAATGTTATGTTTACATTATGCTAGCAATAAAGCCTTTTTAAAGTTTAAATCGCAGTAATCTCCGTGCGAACGAAATCATGAATTTAAATATTGTCACTTGTCTCATATCCCGTAGGAACCATTAGTGTTACAAACGAGTATATAGTTTAAATGTTAATCCAAATAATGTAGAAGAGTATGGTGATTTAAACGACGATGCGATCATCAATATATTTAAAGCCAAATAAATTCATATGTTTTCAGCAAAACTTAGGAAGACTTTAGATCCAAACTTTAACTAAACATGTATAATATACTAATACATCATTTATATGAAAGCTTATGAGGCTTCTGTTCGCTTGTTTGAAACTGCTGATTAGAAAATATGCTTTCATGTATCATGTAACACTATAACTATAATAATCAAGTTTTAGGGTAACAAGTACTCGCGGTATGCGATTATGCGAAGGACCCGTAAATAGTGAGGTTTTAGTCGGTAGAAGTCCGACATAACCCATGGTCCTTTCCCCGGGGTCTATGGGTATCCTATAAGGACTTCCCCACTATAAAAAAAGGATAACTTAGTACTACTCCAAATTACCAAACTGCAACAAGCGCGGATGCCCTGATTAGCATCGCAATTAACCGATAAAATGAAAGTCTTTGATGAAACATTTTTGATGCACAGGCCACAGAACTGTCGCCCATACCAACCATTGGTACTAGTCTTCGTCGAATGAATACAATATTGAACGTCCTCGAAACACACTGACCGCTATCCAAGTCTGACATAACGGAGTTACCCACGGCCCGTTATATTGTTCACAATACCTAAACCACATTATACGTAATTCCAGTCGACTTTTCGAATGATAAGAGAACTTGTTCGCATCATATAAAAAATATAATTAATAGGTAAATAATCCTATAAATATCCTTGAGTCTGTGTGTCGTCTTCACAAATTACCCTTGTTATTAAGTGATTACGATATTTAAGACTAAAATTTCCGATGAAATTAAATTAAGTATTTTCATTAAATATTTTTAAATTATTTTAGCACTAATTCCTGCTTCATATTAAACAGTAAAGCCGTCTAATTTGTAGCAGGCTGTAATAGGATGTCTGCGACCTTCGGTATAGAAAGTGATGCTCGATGAATCGTGAACTCCTTACAATCATAAATAGCTTTTATTGACATAATATGCTAAATCTGTCTTAAATGTTTTACATGTTATATAATTTTTGTTTTAAGGCACATTAGTTCAACGGCTTTATTCTACTAGTCCCACAAAATATACTTTAAATGCAAAAGGATTTGTGCCTGAATACTTGTTTTTTCTTTATATAAAAGCTAACAACGAATATGAACAATTATTTACCTGCATAATATCCCAAAATTTAACTGTATATTTATTAACAACACAAACATTAAGCGATATAAATTTGAAATAAGGCCAATTCACTACCACCCTATCAATCCGTATTTAATAACCATTGCAAAATTAACAGATAATTGATATCGACGTTAGAAACTTTACCGACACTCGATATTAATAAATGACAGCTTTGTAGCCATAAGCGTTCACGAAATTATTGAGAAATAAGTTGAACGTTAGAACTCTTATCCTAATAGGCGATTGTCAAGTTTTGCGCTCCAGTTTCTTGCCGGTCCACTTGGCATAGTGTTACGAAGTACGGCCACACCCTACAACTGTTTACAAGTTACTTTAGCTTTCCTTATGTCTAATCGAATTATAGTTTCAATACAAATAAGCATTGGTTTGATCCCCACACCGGAAAAATATATTTGTAATTTACATTCGTATCTTTCTGGGGTCTGAGTGATTATATGTATGTATTTAGAAGAGAAAAGTACGTTGATATATGTAATTGATCCGTTATCTATTGACATAACAAAAGTTCTGCTTAGCGTGGCTCTCTGTTAAAAATAAGCGTCCTGAAGCCTCTTGAAATATTAATTATTTGTAGAATTAACATTGTTATAAAGAATACTTCACAAACATAAAATAAAAACTTAAATCATTAAAAATGGACTCATAGACATTTGTCTTTGGAGTAATTTCCCTCTCTCTCTACTTTCCGGATTTCCTTTGACTTCTTCAAACAATATGATTACAATTTTTTTAGCGCTTGCTGTAACTATGTATTCTTTTAAGGACGGTACTTTTTGGGCTACATTTATTTTTCTCACGAAATGTCGAGCACTTCACGTCAGAATCCACGACAAATTATTGTTTATTGTCAGTAGATAAATGTTGAAACGCCATTGTTAGAACGATGATACACTTGCGAAAATTGACGATAAAAGGCATTGAGTAACTAAAGAAGCAGACTAGTAGTAATTTGGGCACCGACCAACAGAAATAATCTTTTTATCTTCAGCTGCATCGCAGGAATTCAGATTGTATCTATATTGGAGTTGAGATTGTTTCGATTTTTTTTATGTTAAAGTTTAGCCTAAAAGCTTTCAACGCAGTCATGGGAAATATTCGTATACAAATATTGAAAGTTAAGTTCTGTAAACCAAAACAGCTTTGTGAAGCATCTTCTATAATAAATCTATATATATAAAATAAATATGGGATTGTTACAACACTTATAACTCGATCGAGATCGGCTATACCGATTTTCATGATTTTTGGTTCATTGTTTCGAATAGCAGAATACATTTTAAAAATAATGAAAACTTTATAAGAGGAGGAGGTTAAAGTTTATATGAAAGTCCACAGGGACGGTGTCGTGGGCAACAGCTAGTAATATATTAAAATAATGGAATGATTTTTTACAGGCAGTAGTTGTGTTCAGGCACTATAGTTAATAGACTTCAGATTTTAATTTTTAACACGTCTCTACCTAATTTGTTCAATTTTCTTTTGTACGGCTTCCTTGCTTAAAGGGTATTTTACGACTAAAAGTTCATAAATTCAGGTATTAAATATAATTAAGAATAGTTTCATATAGCCCAAGACGAACTCCAAGGTTGTCTTATTCAAGTGCATAAATGTAATAATTGTAAATACCTAGCCTATTTTTCCGGAAATCTAACGCTATTCAGTGCATACAAAAAAAACCATACAATTCTTCTTTTTAATATAGTAGTATCGTTCGCGTCACGAATCTTTAGCGCTGAACGAAACCTGCACAGAAGTCAAAAATAGGAATCGAGGTAGCGGCGCGGCGCGGGGGGCACGTGATCGTCGAGTTCGCGAGCGTTGATTGGTTGTCCCAGTCGTGTTATCTTTATCGCACCAATACGTCAATTACGAGCGCGATTCTACCGATGCGCAGCTATTCTCTTCAATCGCTAAACATAAATGACGCGTACTATATATATATATTTTCTATTTTGAATTTCAGATGCGGCGGCAGGGTCGGCTGTCGGCCGGCGGCGCGCTTGTGGTGCGTTCCGCCTCTGCTTTACAAGGTAACTTAAGACATAATGGGTCCCAATTATATTCTTAAAACGTAAAAAATTAATCATATAATTTAAACAATAATAATCGCTCTAAGATTAAAGTCCAAAATCCGTATTAAAATAGGATAAAACTAAACCTTTATTTATTATTAAAAATAAAATTTAATTTTAAGTCATTTTACCAATAACCTTATATAACTTAACCTGTATTGGCATTAGTTCATTTCCTAACGCTTTTTCCACAATAAATTTTCCAGCTCTATAAATAATGTATGACGCAAATATAATTTATGATGATATAAGAAAGTGAGTTATTATAATACATGAATGAATTAGTTAACCCTTTTATTTAACTTTTCAGTGTGGCTCTGGTTGCTGCTGTTCGTGTTCCAAAACGAATTCCGGATATCGCGGTCCATTCAACCCGGAGTACGTAATTAAATCATTACTATGAATTTATTTACAATCTTACAACCTTCATGTGGTTTTACGGATTTTTTATCACATAAAAATTACTACGTTACTTCGTTGCTTTGAATTTATTATGTTTTATCGTTACACGACGCTAGTCGCTACCTACTTACACAATAGACATTTTACCACGACACACGCCGGAAAAGAACTTAAAAAAACTACTTGTCAAACTGACGTATACAGACAAAGAATTTATCTAAAGCGGCGGGCATACAGCCGCGAGAGTGACGCATTGGTCTGTTTATTATAAGACTATTTCGTTGCGTGATGGGATTACTTTTTTATAAAAGGACAAAATGTGTTCTCTATGTGATAATGGTTCAATGATTTTACCTTCCAGTACTTGGACTTCGATAATCTTCCTGAAACAAACTTCACGTGTACCGGCAAAGTGATCGGCGGTTATTATGCCGATCTAGAGACCTCTTGCCAAATGTTTCACGTTTGCACCGTTGGACAACAGGATGAACCCATGGACATTAAGTTCCTATGCCTTAACGGCACTGTCTTTGACCAGGTAACTATTAACGGTCATTTATTATAATTATATTCCTGCTTATATAATTATATTCTTAAACATATCTGTCTATGACTTTAATTTTATAGGTCTTGACGTTCCTCTGTAACTTTACAAATATTCTATAACTTTAAATAACTTATTGAAAAAATCAGATTCAAATTGCGTGTAGTAAAGTATAAAGATGATCAGTTTTTTAATCATACCTATTTTATATTTCAGGAGACAAGAGTGTGTGAGAGGGTTGACGAAGTTGATTGCACTAAATCTGAAAAATTTTACAGCTTAAACTTAGAATTATATGGAAGTACAGCACCACCAATCATACCACCAGAACCAAAAAATGATCCAAAACAGACAGAAACTCCTCAACAACAAACCAAATTCAGTACAGAAGTTACTTCTGATCCATTTACGTACGATTCGTCTACCAACTCTGATAAGACGCAAAATCAAACGACGGACGCTATAGATACTACTGATGATCCGATACAGGAAAATAATAAAGATGAAATAAAAAATCAATATACGAATAAGCCAGCACAAACGACAACTTTAAAAGTAGATGAAGAAGGTGATTTTTTTATTTATACGTTTATTATTAAGATTTTTTTATTATATGAATAGAATTTGTTAAGATTTAAAATGTATAATATGTTATATACTATATAGCTTTCTCATTTCCTTTTCATGAACTTTGCAGAATATGACGAAGAAGAAGAAATCGATGGAGAATATGAAGATGATTACTCTCATCCTCTTACCACAACAACTACACATCAACCGATAACAGTTGTATCTTCGACAACAGTACGTCCATCAAGCACCGCATCACCTTCGACAAGTCGACAGCCTATTTCGAATATAATATCATCGCCATCTCCCACATATTCTTCAATATCGCCTCCTACATATTCAACGGTTGCACCATCTTTAAGACCATCATCGACGTTAGATCCATCGTTGCTTTCTCCGCAAGAGTTTATCTATCGCCATCGTGGACCAGGCTCTGAAGCCATATCCTTCCAAAGACAAAGTTTTCGTCCAGCCGATGGAGTTTACATAACTCATGCGCCACCTCACCAGTACGATCATTTTCAATACGAATCGTCGAGAACTGCTCCTAGACCGACAGCACCGAGGCCTGTTCCATTTGTACAACGCCCACAACCTGCACCATTTCGTGCGACAACAATAGACCCAAGAGATCAATTATTGCGTCCAGGCCAAACGCTTCAAAACCCTGAAAGACATGATGCATCTATTCAACAACGACCTTATCCGTCACCTTTACCTTCACAGCAACCTCTGCCATTTAATCCATTTTATTATGATAGAAAGCGAAGTGATGATTCCAGTCCAGAGGAACAATCTTCTCTATCAGCCCGATCAGTAGCACCTTTGGTTGAAACAGAGCGACCTCCAACAAAACCCAAGAGTCCCCCTCGTGTTATAGTTACGGCAAGCGCATCTGTTAGTGACAGTAATGGCAAGCGATTGAATTATACAGTGGGTAATGTAGTAAGTGCTGTAAAACCAATAGTTGCAATTAATTATGATGATTACAAAGAATCGGATCTAATTTTCGATCCATTCTTCCTCGATGTGCCAAAACTACAAGCCCGGCGAAAGACTAGATCAAATAAAAATAGACAAATATTCACTGTGCCCGCAACTATACCATCAATTGAAAAATCTCATGCCAAAATGAAGGCAACGTTATCTCCAGTAACTTCTCGTGCCACAACAACAAATATATTTTCTACCGAGACGCCAACTACCACCTCCACTATGGCGTGGAATCCGCAGGACTACGTCGATGACAACTATGAACCACACGCTTATATAGCGCCGGTCCCACCGCTCGCCATGTTGGCTCGAAACGACATCAAAAGAAGCCAAAAGGTGAAATCGGTCAATACGATAGGAGTGGAGAATCATAGTCCAACCGATTTTAAAATAAAACGCGTGGAGCTTTCTAAGCCGACACATTCTGCTATGCAGAAAACCTCTAGTCAAAGTGCGGGCATTGAGACTGCGCGTGTCATCACTTCACCGTCGCCCATCGAAGTGCCCGCTTGCGCTCAACAGCGCTCAACTGACTGTCGGAATCGTGCCTAATATGTATAGAAGTTAGCTCACTTAAAATAGATAAGTAGTATTGTATTTAAATAGTTAGTGAATTTTTATTTCATTTAAATGAGTTTTTTGAAATACCAACATTGAATTATTAGACCGATTTAAATAAGTAGTTTAATTTACCATTTTTATATTCAACGAATTGTTTGTTAATTTTAATCATATATATCTTTAAATTATTTTTTACGTGTCACACTGAACTACATCATTGATAATGTAAATCTATACAACTTTTTACATAAAGTTTTAAATTTCTGTAAATATTATATCAGAAACAATAAATTTTTAAGTTCGTATTGGCCTGTTTATTTACATATTAATGTTTTACAATCATCGAATAATCAACTACTTAAATATATAAATAAAATTGTTCAAATCTAAATTGTCATGTACGACGAAGACGGCGTTATTGATTCGAAAAATCAAAAGTATTTCGCAAAAAAATAGCTACTGGGTGTGCTTATTTATTTAAAAATGGTCACTACTCAGAAGAGTATAGCGCCAGTCTTTCTTAACGTACATATGAAGACTGTACGTAGAGGAATCTTACAGTTTTCAATACGCTTCTAATAATATTATATATATTTTATAAATCCTTCATTGATTATGTTTTATTTAAGAAAAAAATTGACAACACGGTGTGTCACTGACATGTCCTCCTAGATTTGATATTACGAGAGTATTAAGAGAGATTCTACGTTTATAAATATAATAACAAGCCAACACTTATCATAATAAAAATGTCGAACTCAAGTATAATGAGTGTTAGAGAAATGATTGATACTGCCTTTGGCGAATCAGACGTAAGTCAATTCAAGATAAAATAGAACCCCTATCTTGTAAAAACTTCCAATATTGAAGCCTTCACATAGATATAATATATTATGGAAAATCTTATTGCAGGCTAATATCATCAACTTTAAACTCATACAAACAATATTGTATATTTTGGCGAGGCAATTAAGACTTTTGGAAAGACGAGTAGGGCTAACGATACATCCAAGTGTATTACCATCCACATCCAGTTTATCGATCTCTGAAGTAAAAATAAAAGCAACACTACCAAAAAAGAAAAAAGTCAGTCCTCCACCTGTTGCAGCGAGAGGAAAATCACCTGGCAAACCACCCCCATACAAGGCAAAACCAAAACCAGAATCTTTAAAAACTGCAACGGACCTTTCATCCTCTAGCAAAACAACATCTGATCCCACAAAGTCATCAACTAGCAAGTCCTCAACTAAAACATCATCTGAAACAACGAAAACTACGACAGAACTATCATCTTCAGCCAAAACATCATCGGATCCTACATCATCTACTCAAAAATCATCTACCAGTAAAACTGAGTCCTCAAGCAAAACAACGTCAGAACCTACTAAAACTTCTACTGAAAAGACGTCTTCTAGCAAAACTACATCAGAACCAACAAAAACATCTACTGAAAAGTCGTCTTCAAGCAAAACTACATCAGAACCAACAAAAACATCTACTGACAAGTCGTCTTCTAGTAAAACTACATCAGAGCCTACAAAAACATCTACTGACAAATCGTCTTCTAGCAAAACTACTTCTGACACAACAAAAACCTCAACAGAAAAATCTAGTACTGCAATGTCCTCATCTTTGAAAATGTCAACAGAGAAGTCTTCTTCATCGAGGAGTAAGTCGACATCAGGAAGATTGTCTAGTGAAGATAAGGGTTCAAAGGTATAATATAAGATTTTAATTTTTTTCCTTATTTTTACGACTGCTTGCTTGACCATTCATTTAGTTCTACTCACAGGAATTTTTCAACATGCTGCAAAAAATTGAGGAGCAGAGAGAAAGAGAAATTCGCACTATCCACCAGGTGTTACTATAAATGATAATAAATTTTGTTTTTTGTTATTTATTTTTTTACAGTTTGCTGTTGGCTTCGTTGGTATTATCCTAGTTTTTGTAATATATTACGAATGGTAAGGTCATATTCTAGGTATGTATTATCTTCATATACTTGTATAATATTCATTTACAGTAATTTATTGACGTTAAATATATATTTTTTTACTAACAGAGGGCAAACTCCAAGGAAGAAGCAGCGAGATCTCCTACCCCAATGGCCTCTCTCGATACCATGGGTATTAACTATTAGCAATTGAACCTTATGTTTATAAAGTTACAGTGACATTAACAAATTGAATCTTTTGAATTACAGAAACACACTATGAGAAGTTACTAATTGGTAAGCTAATCATTTTTATTTATAAATATATATTAAACATTCTATAATAATTAAAATTTTAGTTGAACGTGTTCCCTCGTCGGAAGCCAAACCAAAAAGAGGCAAGTTTTAAGTTCAAAATATTTATGACATTCTAGAAAATCCGTAGAAAATAAATAAATATTAAACAACTCTTGAATAGGGCGCAAAAGCAAGACTCCTCAGATTTCTGTTGTGACGCAAGAACAATATGAAGATTTAGCTTTAGCAGTGCGAGAAATCCAGAATAAATTTAAAGACATTGGAAAAGCAGCATTTCCTGAAAATGCAGAATTAATGCATGAACTTCGACAAGGAGCATCCTTAACCAATGCAATGGCTGCGCTCCAGTTGTCGGCTCGTTTGGATGCAGCAGAAGTAACCATGAAACAATTGTTGACAATAATTACAGAATTGGCAAAAAGAAAAGGGATTGACTTAAATTATTCACAATATCGGATCTATGTCCCGGTACAATTTATTTTATGTACAAATCAAAATCATCTTCTACCCCGTAAGGATCTTTAGTAAATCATATTATCTGTAACAGGGAATGCATGATATAGAAGGTGTACTGGATGCACTTCCTTCTATGGAATTTGCTATGGAGGAAATATTACCTCAAGTATCTCAAATAGGAACTTCAAAATCGCGAAAAACTACTAAAACTACTAGAGATAAAGAACCTTCTTTAGAATTGTCGAAATCAATGATGTCATCTTATGCCCTAGAACCTAAAGATGTTTCTAGGACACAAGTAGACGAGACGACGGAACCCATGGGTGAACAGCCATTATTCGATAAGAAATCTTCTATTCAAATGCCTACAAATTTGATAAAGAGAGCAGATCTTGAGTAAGAAGACAAATAATAAATATGTATGTGTTTAAAAAATATATTTCTAAAATACTATGTATTCATTGTAGGCGTGAAATCAAACAACTATATGATGGAATAATGAAAGCTGTTGGTAATGTCACCAGTAAGGCTTCGGGCACCGCTGATTTTGCTTTAAAAACTGCAAATAGACTAGGTAAATAAAATTATATATTTAAAAAAACTACTTTACAAGTGATGTAAAGATGTTAAGCAATGCTGCAATATCTATCTTTTCATTTTTTACACACTACTAAAAAACTAACAACGTTACTTATGCATTACATAGTATGAAAAAATTTCAGAGGAAAAATTGGACGAAGCATTAAGTTTAGGAAGTCGAATGCATGATTTGGATGTATTAGTATCGCAATATGTAGAAAAAGTCAATGCTATGGATGCTAATTTGTCATCTCAGGTATGTGTTTACTTTTAAGATATCGTAGATCGTACGCACCGTTTTTCATTTTCCTGTAGGCATTTTTAAATTAAATATTTAAAATTGATTGGCACAGATGACCAATTATCAAGATGAGCTAACCCAAATGCAGCATGAATTAGAAGCGGGTATAGAAAATATGGCGGAAGCTATGGCAAATACGGGTGGTGACACAGTTGGTAGGAGAAAAAGAGACAAAATTCCAATATTTATTTCATAATTACAATTTTTCTCTTTATATATTATTTACATATTTTCTTCCCCATTTCTAGCTGTTGCGGAGCTAAACGCACATTTTACCGACTTGCAAGTGGATTTTGATAATACTAACACACGACAAAAAGAATTAAAGGAATACCAGGATTGTCTAGCACTGGATTTACAAGTAAACCAAAATAAAAATAATGTTTTTAATCTTCTATGTAGAATTAATATAATTTATCATTGAATATCTTATGATATACAAAGAACACTTATTTTTTTATAAGTGAATAAGACAATTCTTGACTTATAACCTTTTGACTAATTTAAAAATTTAGCCTATAATATTATTTTTATGATATGTTTTCTCATTATTATTTTTTTGTATTGGTTTTTATATAATAATTAATATAATACAACAAACGAACTGAAATGCGAGAATGTACTCAACCTCAAACTTTTTAGGCATTATTAAAGCAAATAGAAGTGCTTCGTGAAACTAAATCTGATCGCGAAGAAGTGGCAGATGCACTTCGCGACAAGGCCGGCCTCGGAGCTTTGAATGGCCTTGTTACGTTGCAGCAGTTTAACGCCGTACGCGGTGATTTCGAAAAGCGTATTGGTGCTGCTTATGATAAATTTAATAATCAGGAATTAATTTGGCAGGTTCATAAAATTTCATTATAAGATACATTCTTATGACACTTATTTTTAAGAATCTTTTAGGTTAACATAAAGTTTTATTGTGCATACATAGCGCATAATACCTACTTGTGGACATAGCGTATACTTAATATAGTAAGTATGTCACTAGGTTAATAAGCTTTGGGTGTAACAATGTTATAATCAACATTAAATATTGAGTAGGTATAAGAATTAACTTTAACTTAACATTCATAGCTTAAATTTTCAATAATTACAGTTCTTAGTAATTTTCAAGTACTTACATTTTAACATTTTAGAAAGCTATAGATGAATTACTACGTGAGCTTAATGAAAAAGCTGACTTAGTTCAAGTTATGTGCCTACGTGACGACGTCAATAACAATCTTGAAAAGTTAAGTAATAGAATGCAAGCAATGATAGACATCGTAGGTGAACCAAGAGCAGCTACAGTAGCTAAAAGATTATTTAGAGACACTACTTGCCTATCATGTGCTACCCCTGCTCAAATGAACTTAGAGGAACAAACAATTCCTGCCCTTCCTGCTTTAAAGAAAACTGATAAGGAAGCGGCTGCAAAAGGTGCTGATGGTGATGTCAAACCTAAAGAAAGCGGAGACTTTAACATTTGCTATCCTGGCCAGCCCATACGTCATCCAATTGATGAAAGGTGAATAACTGTTATTTTGTCTTATCATAAAAAATATAAAAAAACTCCGCGATCTTAATAAAACATTTCAATTTTATTTAAGTAATTCAGTGGTACTAAGGCAGATTTCGTGAATTTTCTTTAATATTATAGAGCACATATATGTACACGTTACTGTGGCGGCTCACATACAGCAGTTCCGAGTCATTTGGGTCGAACTCCAGCTGGTATGCTCGTATCTTCAATGCCTCATAAGAGTACAGAAGGTTTAGGCTCAGACGGCAGAGTAAGTATTAACATAAAATTCATCTCAAACAAAAAGTTTTATGAAGCTTTCAGTTAATATTATCCCTATAAGAGCGAGCTTTAGTATCAAAACCAAGAAAAAAATTGTGAGACATATTACTACGAATGTCGCTTTTATATTCGAATAATTTCTGAAATAATAACTTTTTTTAAGATTTATCTCATGGCTGAAAATGAACAGGCTAAAAAGCCATGTGGTCCTTGCAATCAGCCCTATATTACTAACCCTCAACCGTCCGAAGCTGACCAAGGTAAGTAGTATTATCTAGCTTAAAATATGAGTAAGCTGAACTCATTACTGTGATATAACCGAGACAAAACTTCGGATTTGTCGACACCAAATAAGATTTAAGATAGTCACCGTTTACAACGTTTCTACATTGTAAACGGCTTAAAAATTTTGCCCCAAGATCTTTACAACGTAATCTAACAAGGTGTGGTGTATGTTTTCTAGCACCAACTGAAAGCTCCGACATGGTACCGTGGGATTATATGCCACTGCAAGCCTTCGAACCAGATATAACAGAGGATGTGACTCCCCCTCCGCCGACTGATGGTTTTGACTAATATAAGAAGAAAAACGCACTATGGAAGATTTTGTAATTATTAGTATTTATTTTATGTTAAACGTTATTTTACAAAATTCTATGTAATTCTCTTCTTTGATCTGTATTATTATTTGATATATTAAACATTGATATTATTTGATTATATTGTTTGTAATTCAACCTCACTTAGAGCTTTACAAAGTCTTGGGAAACCAAGATCATAAAATGTGATTTAGGAATTGGAATTGTTTTGCAAAAAATAATATTTTCAGCATATTTTATCAAACTTATACACTTAAATAGAATAATTATATGTTTCTTACCCCTTTTTTATAAATGTAATGGATAAAACAATTGTAATAGTAATAAAGTATTAAAAATAAGAATAAAATCAAGTTTGCTTTTAAAATTAAAAAACACTGTTGCAGTGTTTTGCTGTCTTTGTGTCAAACAGTGCTTTGGAAATAGTCAAACATTAAGAATAGTCAATATTATTGCCATAAATTTTTTTTTACAGTCAACGTCAAATTGACACCTGACATGTCTGTCAGCAGTCGTCATTCCTCACTTATGTTAATCTTATTCTATTTATACATTTATCAAAGCATTATTTAACTTCAACTATAAAGATATAATATGAATTATCAAACTCCTAACTTTTAAACAGCCTTAAGAAGTCCACTAACTTATTTTCTTTTGCTGCAAGTAATCTGTTGAGGTTAAGAAAATGCATAAAATTTTGGAGTTCCAAGCTGTAGTTTTAGCAGCAGGTAGAGGTTCTCGCATGCCTGATGTGGGAGGAACTGTAACAAAGTGTCTTTTACCAGTTGGACCTTATCCATTACTATGGTACTCTTTAAATTTGCTTGAAAAAGTTGGGTTTCAAGGTACAGTGTTTCTTTATTTGGTTCGAACAAAACAATTATTATAATTGTAAGTTCTACATTTATTATAACATGACTAAACTATATGTAATAGACTAAAATCCTGGTATTGTATATGGTACATCTTTAAAATACATATTATGATTGCATCACATTATCATTATATTTACAGAAACCATGGTCCTGGTTCTTGATGATGACAAATCAAGCATATTGAGTGCATTAGAAAAATGTCCATTAAAAATAAAGTATGAGCTGATCATAATACCATCCGATGAAGATTGGGGCACCGCTAACTCATTGAAACACATAAGCAGCAGAGTTACTACAGATTTAGTTGTTGTATCTGGTGATTTGATAACTAGCATTAATCTTAATGATGTATTGAACATCTATAGGAAACATGATGGTGTGCTTGCTTCATTGTTCTTTAATAATGGCCCTGAAGAATGGATTGAGTTGCCAGGAATCAAGACAAAAGCTAAACCAGATAGAGATTTAGTTTGTGTGGACAAAGAAACGGAAAGATTGTGCTTTTTAGCTAGCGCAAGTGATTTTGAAGAAAATGTCTCAATACCCAGATTACTTCTTAAGAAATTTGGCTCGATTAGCATGTATAGTAGGTTATTAGATGCTCATGTGTATGTCATGAAAAAATGGGTGATTAATTACCTTGTTGATATGGATAAATTCACATCATTAAAAGGTGAACTCATCCCACATATAGTTAAGAAACAACTGTCTAAGCCCAAAAAGCCCTTGTTTAATAAAGGTACTTCTGAAAAAAATATTGATTTAGATAAAGAAATATTTGATTATGCAGTGGATTTTGGATATGAAAGTAAGATAAGAGATATGTCAGCATACAATGACCACAAACTTGGTAGCAAAGGAGTTTATCATAATGATATTTTAAAATGCTATGCTCATATACCTAGCAAGAATACATTTGGCATGAGAGTTAATACCTTATCTGCTTTTTACCTGTCTAACAGCAAGGTATGATAGAATTTTTCTAAATAAATCTAAATTTTTAACTTTTGGAATTACTAGAAATCTTTTTATGCAGGACATTATCTGTTAACATATTATGTTATAATAATTGCTATTATATTATGTTATTAGATCCTGTTAAAATGGGAAGAAATCACTGGTTCACCGCTTGTAGACAGACTACACCCAAACAGTGAAGTAAAAACTAAACAAATAGATGAGAACAGTACAGTTGGTGAGAAAAGTATGGTTAGTGAGAAAACATCCATCAAGGCCACCTTTATAGGATCAAACTGTACCATAGAGAATAAAGTTAGACTGACTAACTGTATTTTGATGAACAATGTTACAATTAAAGAAGGGTAAGTTCTAATTTAATATCATATTAGTATAGAAAAATTTGGACGAAATTTTGGATTAAATGAGTGATTAAACAATATATTTTTTTTATTAAACAGAGTATAACTTTTTTTTATTAAATACATAGATGGCATTGCCAATATGAAAATAATTTTAGTTACCTATATGTTAATGCATGATTTATCTATGGTGATATCATATATCTATGGGTGTCTTTGTGACTAATTATATTATTATTTCAGATGTGTTCTTCAAGACTGTGTGGTATATACTGGAGCTACTGTGGAAACTACTTGCTCAATGCAATATTGTCTCATTGGTCCACACCACGTCGTCCCCTCAGGGACTAGCGGACACCATCAGCTTCACGCTGAAACAACTGATAATATGATTACTCTTGGCTAATAAATCATTATATTTAATTTTTTTTTTGCTATTTATACCTCGGTATGAACAATATTTTTTTATTTCTTAAACTTGAGTTTAAACTATGTGAAATAAAATAAACGGTTTTTTTATAACTATGTATTTGTGTGGTACGGTTTCAACCATGTAAACGCTATTTTATATCTTAAAAAATGTGGCTTTGAATTGATATAAGAAATTTCCAACTCTAGTTTATAAAAGGTCCTACTCAAACGTGACAAACTACCTGCCACTCAGAGTAGCAGAAATATGACCGTCTATGGCACAGCGTGTGCCATTTGTTTTTCGTATAGCCAAGCAATCATTATTACCCGACTACGGCAAAGCCAAAGGAGGGTTATGATTTTGACAGGCTATGTATGTATGTATGTATGTATGTTCATCTGTTCCCTCGTAACTTCTAAACCACTAATCAGAATTCGACAAATGACATATCATTAGAAGCGTCTTAATTGTCCGCTGGTTATAGGCTATATAGATTTTCACCAAATTCAATGTGGCGCCCTCTAGCGGACAAAATATACAGAGTAAAAAAATAAAGTTAAGCTAGATATGCCGTGTTTGGTATCATTTTAAAGCGCTTCACTTGTACATTTCGAATATATATATATTACTAGCATTTGCTTGTGACTTTAC